>CM072815.1:94275264-94847764 GCA_036937905.1 Salvia rosmarinus | reverse complement strand
TATATTACATTAAATCTACCTTTATGAACGTTCGTCGTCTACTGTGAAAACGTAAATCACGCAGCTACCAATTTTCAACACAAGAATTTTACTTTTACTTTGTCTTCACCCATAAAATCATTCGTTACAGTCTCTTACGTTACATCTCATTTTTCACAAAATCTACGCAACATAGGTATGTATGATAACATTAGAATCGGAATAAAAACAGAGTTGTAGCATAGGAGTGTGACCTATCTATGTTCTAATGCTTTATAAGATTTAGTAAGGGTCTTATCCTATAAGTTATGTATGTTTACACTTATTAGCCAAATGAAGCTTTCGGTCTTTTAAAAAAAGTTTTGGGGACGATAATCCATCTCACATGGGGAAATTTTGTAATTTGGCGCCACTCTCTCCTAATGTGACTCCCACCACACACTCTTCACCAAATCTCTTCCAACCCCATTCCCATTTGCCCCATTTCTCCATTGATATTTCACCCAAATTAGAGACCTAAAATGGAATTTCTCCAAAAGTGATGATAATAATAAGCTTGGTAGGCAGAAACAGAGAATATGCATTGTACAACCTGGAGAGAATTGTTATGATTGTCATCTCACAGTCCATGCCTCTGTACATAGGCCATCATCTGTTCCATGGCTATGCTAAACAAAGCAAATTTCCTACAAAATTTTCCCACCATTTTTGTGCCAATAAATGAACTCAGTGACCCCTTTAAGTAATGAGTGAGACCATGGATCTTGAAGCAGATGCTGCGAACATGTCTACCAAGAAGAAGGACCTTCTCTCCACAGCCATGAAGAGGACTAGTGAATGGTTAACCTTTCTCGTATTTTCTTCAATTCACTTAATTTTCAATTTTCATCTCTTATTATGGAAAATACATAAATTTTTGGTGCTTCAATAGGATCTTTTCTCAGGAGATTCCTAGTGATGTAACTGTGAATGCTGCAGGAACTTCCTTTTCTTTACACAAGGTGCCACTTTTTTTTTTTTTTTTTTTTTTATTATTATTATTATTATTATTATTATTATTATTATTATTATTATTATTATTATTATGTTTTTTGTTGAACTTGAATGAATAGAATTACCTAATGAGTTAATCATGCATTCCAACAGTTCACATTAATATTTTTTTTCAGCTTGAATGAATAGAATTACTAAATGCGTGAATCATGCATTCCAACAGTTCCCATTAGTATCAAAATGCGGATACCTGCGGAAGCTGGTGTCGGAATCCTCCGACGCCGATGTCTCTACCGTGGAGCTCCCCGACGTCCCCGGCGGGCGGAGGCTTCGAGCTGGTGGCCAAGTTCTGCTATGACATAAACTTCGAGATCACTACCGAGAACATCGCGATGCTGCGGTGCGCCGCTGAGCATCTCGAGATGACTGAGGACTACGCGGTGGGGAATCTGGTGGCGCGATCCGAGGCCTACATAAACGAAGTCGCGCTCAAGAGCCTCGCCGGAGCCGTCTCCGTCTTGCACTCCTCAGAGAACCTCCTCCCTACGGCAGCGAAGGTCAAATTGGTCAGCCGCTGCATCGACACTATCGCGTTCGTCGCGTGCAAGGATTCACAATTCTCCTCGGCAGAGCTGTCCGCCAGTGCAGCGGCAGCCCTAATTCAAAGCCGGTTGTCGATTGGTGGGCGGAAGATCTCACCGTGCTCCGAATCGATCTCTTTCAGCAAGTCCTCATCGCGATGATGGGGAGAGGTTTCAAGCAGTACGCTCTCGGCCCTATTTTAATGCTCTACGCGCAGAAATCTCTCCGAGGTTTGGTGAGGTCTTAACCTTATTACCAAATTAATCTCAATTCTTCAAAATTAAGCATCTGAATGAAGTGCTTTTGATTTTGCAGGATATATTTGGGAAGGGAGAAAGAAGATCGAGGCGAGACAGGAGCACGAAGCGGGTGGTGTTGGAGACGATAGTGAGCCTCCTGCAGCGGGAGAGGAACGCCATGTCGGTGAGATTCCTCTCGATGCTGCTGCGGGCGGCGATATTTCTCGAGACGACGGTGGCTTGCCGGCTGGACTTGGAGAAGAGGGTGGCAATGCAGCTGGCGAGGCGGTGCTGGACGACCTCCTGATCCCGCCCTATTCCTTCACCGGGACACGCTGTTCGACTTGAGACCGTGCAGCGGATCGTCGTCAACTTCTTGGAGGCGGAGACGGAGGAGGGCAGCATAGTCAAAGAGTGGGATACAATGGAGATGAAGATTTGGAGCGTGTGACTAAATTGATGGAGGATTACCTCTGAACTCGCGTCGGATCGTAATCTGTCAGTTTCAAGTTCACATCCCTTGCAGAACTCATCCTGAACATTCTAGATTAACAGAAGATGGGATGTATAGGGCCATCGACATCTACTTGAAGGTTAGTTTATGCTTATCATCTTCAATTGATCATTACAATCATGTTTAGGCCGGCGCGGATGCAGAAAATTCTGTAACATGGGCTATATTTTCTATTAAAAATTTGAAAATATATTTTTCAAAAGATTCAATTCACTCGTGGAGGCTTTTGCATAACAATTTGCAAGATCCTATAAAAGAAAAAAATATTTAAAATATTGGATTGGTGGCTCCGAAGCCCTCTCCTGGTGGCTCCGAAGCCCTCTCCTCACCCCATGTGTGTTCCCCTAGGTAGATGATCAAAATAACTAGAAACTTTTTTTTTGTTTGTAATATGTAAAATTCAATCTAGACATATTGATATTGATCATTGTATAATCTACTCGATGATAACAGTAAATTATATAATGATCGATCGATGTGTCTAGATTGAATTTTACATGTTACTGGAGAGAAGGTTTTAACAAAAGATGGAATATATAGGGCCAATGACATTTACTTCAAGGTTGATTTCTACTTCATTAATTACTAGGATAATAATATGTAAATCATTAAACTTTGGTCAAATTATGGTTTTGCACACCACAAAAAGATTGTGCCTGTAAATTATTATACTTTTGATTTATTCTGATTTTGCATCGAGATGGTTTTCCCCTATGGCCGCCTAAGAATCCGAGACCAAAATTCATCAAGTGACCATTTTAGCATCAATTTGTGGTGAACACTAAGAAATTAGATAAATTAGAAGTATAGTAATTTACAGATGTAATTTTTTTTGTATGCAAAATCGAATTTGACTAATCACTTTATAATACATTTTCATCATTAATTAGAATTTATTCGATAGGCTCATCCTGCATTGAGTGATATGGAGAGGAAGAAAGTATGCGCAGTGTGATGGATCGCCGAAGCTCGCGAGAAGCCTCGTGCCCACGCAGCTCGAGCGACCGTCTACCGGTTCAAACGGTCGTACAGGTGCTCTACTCGAGCAGCAGCGCCTGAGGGAAGTGATGGACAGCAGCCTCAATGAATCCCTGCTCTACACCCAAGCTCACTCCGTACACCATCGACGCGTGCACCCGCCTCCGACGAGCTCGACTCTACGGAGGAGAATCAGACCTTAAGTCGGAGGTCGTGAAGCTGAAGATGAGGTTGAAGGAAATCGAGAGATCGTCAGAGAAACCAGAATCGCTACCAAGAGTCCTTAGAGGTGCCTCCGTGGGGGGGTCCGCAGAAAGCCTCCCTGCCTAAGAAATCATTGATAAGCTCGTGTCGAAGAAACTTGGTAGGATTATAAGGGCTGATGGACTCGTGCCTCAAGCTTCCAAAGGTAGGACTAGACCTAATAAAGACAGGCGCCATTCAATATCATGATACATTTACTAGTGCTAAATGTAGCACATACGTTCGTTTCTTGCATTGTTTTTGAGCTTGGGATTAAGACATGGGATTTATGTGTTTTGAAGTCTTCTTTTCCTTCTCTCAAACTCATTTTGAGTGTTGTATATGCATGTGAAAGTCGTGCATTATGTTGTGAACTTGGGTGCAAATTAGATATGATGAATGTGATTTTGAGATTTAAACAACATTATTGCCTACGTTAAGATAGACTTTGATTCGTCTAATTTTTTAAAAATATTGTCTTTGATCCATATTCATGCACCGATATTGGTATCTTGTTGGAATCTACTGTCGCCACCACTCCGTCCAATTAGTATGATATTGTCCTTTGCCAAAAGCCCCACGGATTTGTTTTGAGCTTAACAACTCTCAAAGCGCCATCATACTAATCGGAGTGGGTTTCTAATATATGAAGACATTTCTTTCTTCTTCTTCCGATGTGGGATTGGGTTGCACCACATACAATAATCCTCCTCAAACCAAGACCACATCATTGTCTCTCCTCGAGCGATAATCCGAACATCTTGCACCGCTACCACCATGGGACTCGCTACTGACCACTCTTGCGGGAAGACTTTCGACAAGGAACCACCGATTCAATGTGAGTTCACCGGGTTCACTCCACATCGAACGCAGCTTCGTCCCGCCCACGTGATGGGCCCAACCAACCGTCCGGCTCGATACCATTGTTAGGGGCTATTTGCCACCACTCCGTCCAATTAGTATGATATTGTCCGCGCCAAAAGCCTCGCACGGATTGTTTTTAGCTCAACAACCCCAAAAGCGCCATACTAATTGGAGTGAGTTTAATATATGAAGACATTTCTTTCTTCTTCTTCCGATGTGGGATTGGGTTGCACCACATACAATAAATACTTCTGTAATTAGTTTCAAAAGTTTATTAGCTTCGTTAGTATTATGCCTTAGAAAAATAAAATCGTAGTTGTATGATTTCCCACAGATTTAATAGCTAGTTTGGGTAAAGAAGTTCGCTTGTGGTGATTTTGTGTTTGGTGGCAATAAATGGACCTCTAAAATAGACAACTTTTATAAAATCTATTTATGGCTTATTGATAATTGTGAAAGAATAGGTAGTATTTATAAGATAATAGTTTTCTTTTTTCCTACTAAAAAAAAAGATAATAGTTTTTTAACAACTAATATAAAATGTAGTTATTCTAGCCAGTTTATTTGTCAAACGGACAATAATATCGTTGAATCGTGTTGTTGAAAGTTTAATCGTGGATTAATATACGAATTTTTAATTATTACGTAATTCTCTTAAACGTTGTAATAATATAATGATGATACAATAATTTGGAAAATGCACTTGATGATGATAACTGGATTTATATTGAATTTTACATACTACATAAGGAAAGTTTTTATTTGATCATCTTCGTATATATATAGGGTATTGATAAATTTACATAATATGTAATTACATAATGGGGTCTTTTTGTCAATTTACAATATTTTCAAAATTAAATCATTAATTCCTTTTAATTAGATTTGTATTTAACCTTTTTAATCTCTGCAATAATTTTAGGATAGATATACTCAAATCTAGACTTTTGGATTAAAAGAAATTCAAATATACGGTGTTTAATTTTTTGTTGAGTTTATACCCCTAATTAAACGTAAAGTCATCTTCTAATGGCTAATCATCTCACTTCTCTTCAATCACATATATGTCAATGTGAAGTTCTCATCTCTTCGTTTTCACTTACATATGTTTCTTCATCTTCTTGGATGATCACTTCTCCTCTCTTCTGATCCTTCTTCTTTTCAGTTGTAATTTCTTTCTTGTTTTCATATCATTAATATAGAGTTTAATTTTAAGAATCTGCAGTCCTCACGTTGTCTTAGCTTCGCATCTGATGACACGATAGCATGAAACTTGTCACATAATAGCATCGCTCATCTACTAAAATAGGTTATAATCCATAGAGATGACGTTTCAATCTATTTCGTATGAATTAAGCAATTGATTCTAAAAAGATTATGGGGTTATGGGATTATGGGGTTATGTGAGTATGGTTTTTCTTCAAGAAATATTTAATTGCATAGAGCTTTAGTCTTCACTTTGTATTATAATTGAGCCGTGTGGATTTAATTCAGAGAAAACTAAATTTATTTGTAGAGATCGGTGACAAAGAAAGTAAAAGATGAGTTCTAGTTGAGTTTTGTAGAGATTTGACAAAATTCAAGTTTGTAGATATATAAGAAAATTCAAGTTTATAACATATTTCTCTAACTACTAAAAGGGTATATTAGTCATTGTTTAATATAATTATTTTATAAAATTTATTTATTTAAAATTCAGGGTATTATGTAATAACATAATATGTAAAACCTCTTTATCCATATATTATATTGCATGGTGCAAGATATTTAAAGAAAATATCATTTATAATCTAACATATAAATCTTTTATATTCGTGTCATAAAATAAATATAATTACAAAATCATATATTTGCATGGACTTTTTTCATATTAATGTTTCAATGATCGATTAGGAACCAATTTGTCTGACTGGCATGCCGGAAAATCTAACGCAGATTATGTAAATGAATTTGAAAAAGATTATGTTAGTTCTAGACAAAAATTATGCACAAAAATCCTACCCAAAAATCTACTTTGAAATCCTTAATTCTTTCTCCCTTCTTTTTCCTTATACCATTGATGAATCTAGCTACGTGAGTGTGCGAGATTTATATGAAGTAATAAAGAACACCCAGGCTTTTTACGTGGTTCGATCGTTAATGAGATCTACGTCCACGGAGGAATGATTCCTCAATACTTTCACTAGAGCTTTTCGTGCAGTATTGTTTATGCCTTTGTATTGAAGAAATTGCTAACCCTCTAACATCGGTTTTCCTTCTATTTATCAGACGACCTTGCCCACGCTAGGCGCCCGACCTCCCCATTGGTCGTGGTGTGACTCTTCCTCCGCACGCTCTCCATTGGCGGGCCGGGACCGTTCGACTTCGTGCGCCATGTGGAGGGTGGCGCCCGACCTGTTACAGGCGCCTCCATGGCCGAGAGCAATTCTGGAGGCTGGGGCTTCGTGCAATGATTAGGGCTCTCTTGGGCTCAACCGCGTGGGCTGCTATCAATGTTAGGCCCGGCTTGCTTGGGCTCAGTAGAGGCCCATTCGGTTGGGCTATATCCCATCATAGCCCACGAATAGCCGAGCAACAATGAGGCCGAGTGGAGTGAAGATAGCGCCGAAAGGGGTGAGGTGTGGTGGGTGAAGTTGTTTCTTGGATGTGAGGGTCTTCGGTGCCGATCGGGTTGTGTTGTTTATTGTCCGTCGCTTGGAGAAGATGTGGCACGAAGGAAGTCAAGTCCGACACAGGTAACGTGCTCTGCTACCGGTTATGCCGAGGTGCGGTCCGGCGGTATTACTCCGTGGTGGTGGCCGGTGTCCGACCGATCCCCCTTTCGTGAATTACGTGGTGTGTCTTGGGCCGCCGAGACATGCGCGCCGGGTTAGCCGAGGTCCGATCTGGACGGGGTGCGACCTGAGGCGCCGCCATGTGGAGGACGCCGGGGTCCGCATGATGATTGCTAGGTCAGGCTGGCGGCTCGTCCTATCGTGGCGTACGTCATACGCGCCAGGCGGTAGTTGGGCACTCGAATCGCGTACAGGCGTCGACGCGTCCAATCACGATGTGAGCACGTGTTGAATTTGAAACGGCAATTTGCAGGCGCCCCTAGTCTTATAAATAGGCGCAAAAGAGGCAACTGTTCACTTTCTTCTTCTTCGACGCTTAAAAATCACGAGAGAATTTCGAGTTGATTTTACGAGTTGACCCGATTTTTATTTGAAGTAGCCGTATACTACTTTGAAAAGTAAGTATGCTTTCCTCATCTTCTTCGCTCGAAAGTTCCTTTCCGTCGGGTTACGGGCGTGAGTTGCACGGCGTTAGAGACTATATGTGCTACAACGGTTTGGGTAGGTGCAGAGGTTAAGTTCTAGTGTTCCGCCGGTATCCTCTGTATGGGATGGTGCGAAGGTGGGCTCGGCGAGTCGGATTTAACCTTGGAGGAGCTTTTGAGGTTGTGAGTCTTGGGATTCCCGGGAGGCGTGGTGGTGCACGCCGCATGAGGGAGATAGGGCGATGGCCCTCCGGAGGTTTATTCTTGTCATGTAGGCGGTTTGAGGCAGTCTTAGGTACCCTTTGTCCTCCATCTATCTTAGCCTTCAAGAGTACTTCCAGATCCCGTTTGTCGATTGACCCAATTAGTTAGGTCATTGGTGGGGCAGGGGCTCTCTTACTGACATTGCCGAGGAGTTGACCTTCGAGGTCTTGATCTGCTTTTAGCGTGAAGACCATAGGAGGGTGTACTATCCGTCACCCCGGCTCAAATTTAAGGTAGCCGTCCTCCCAGGTGTCCCATTGGCGAGCAATGTATTTCTTCTGCGGGTGAGGGGAGCGGAGGTATGAGTGGGTATCGCACTGGTGGACCCAAAATCAAGCCCCGGGCCGTATGGAGGATTTGTTGAGCAGCCTTGGTGAGATCTTGTCCATAAGTTATCTGAGGACGATCCGAAGCAAATTTGAGTGTTTTCGGTCGGGCGTCGGGACCGGGTCGGGGACAGGGTGAGGGCATCCCTTTTCTTAATCCTTATTCGTTTTATTTCTTGTGCTAATATGTCTTTTCTTCCGACGCAGATGAGGCCGAGGGTGAGGCGGCTCACCATCTCCGCAAGCGAGGCCGTGAAGAAAAAGCGGCGGGGGGCTAGTAGGGCCCGAAGAAGGTTGACGCTGGGCGGTGATGAGTGGGCTGAGCCGGGTCCAGCCGGCCGAGTCGCGACCTCGGGCCAGCCTTGAGTCTGGTACCGCCTCAAGCTCGGCCGCATCCCTCCCGAGTGCGTGAAAGTTTCCGTGTTTGGCTTTTGCCTTGCGATCGATTATTGACTTGTGCATCTCGCTTTTGCGGTGGGAGCCCGATGATGGGGAGCCTGCTGCAGCTGCTGGGAGCTGTGTCGCCGCCGGGGTTTGTCACCGAGAGCTCGGCCCGGCAGGCTGGCGTGAGCTGCCGCTGGCAGTGCCGAGGCTGCCGCGTCCCGCAGGGCTGCCGAGGCCGGAGGGTCTTCTTGGCCGCCACGAAGAAGAGGCACTGGCTCTGGAGCCGCCTTGAGGTGGAGGAGGAGGAGGCTGGCCGGCAGCGCAACGAACTCGCCGACGAGAGGAGTCTGGTGGCCGACCAGGACCCTGTTGAGGGCCTTTGCCACCGGGCTCATCGAGTCGGAGAGCTTCTCGGCTTTCATTGCCGATCTTGCCGCCGTCTTGGCGAAGGTGGTGTCGGATCACTGGGGAAGCCGCGCCACCATGCCCGATTTTGATAAGGTGAGCATGGGTGGACCGAGGTCGGCAGAAAGAAGGACAAATCTTACGCCGGGTGATCGACGGGGCCGACTCTTTCCCGTCTTGGAGGCTCGGCATCGAGCTCCGCCCTTCGGATCGCCGAGGCCGTCGCCCAATGCAAGGTGGGCGAGGATCGCGAGCCGAGAGCTCTTGCTTGGTCCCGGCCGAGGAGGAGGAGGAGGAGGCGAGGAGGAGGCGGGCCGGAGGTCCCGGCGGAGGTGGGCAGCCGCAGGGCATCGGTTCGTCGAGACCGGCCATAGCCTGGTCGATGGACTGATGTAATAGCGTGAATCACGGGGTCGATAGGACCACGAGCGCTGTAATAATTTCTCCTTTTGTTGAGTAATAAACGCGTATTTTGAAAATTTGTGTTGTCTTGTTTACTTTCAATACTCCACACCGAATGGGTCGGACTTGACCATGACTTGTTGACAAAGTTAAAGAGGTCCGGGTTCCTGGGCGAGAAGGAAGAAGAGGTCTTGTCTGGAGAAGCGGTGTGTCGGTGACCCAGTTTTGGCCACTATGGAGGTCGGCTCGGCCCGTCTGCCGATCCAAGAGGAAGTTGGACGGTCGACCGGAAGTTGCCGCCTCCTGCCGAGAACGAGGCTACCGAAGTTGAAAGTTGCGCAGGCGGAGTCCGAGGCGGACATATCTGCCGACGCTATCGAGGACGTTTGATGCGGTCACGAGGAACAACTTGAACTAACCGCGGAGAGGCTCGCTTGGTTGTCGGAGGAGCATGCACAGACGAGAGGCGATCCGCGGTGGCGGGACTACCATATCTGGCCGACGACCGAGTCCGAGCTTGTCGGAGGGCATGGTCTTTGAGGGCGAGGAGGGCCCAACAAAGAAGTTCAAAGCTGCGTGAACTCCGTGGTGAGAGTTGATGGAGATGTCGACATCATCCAAAACGTCGCATGCCCGGCGGGCGGCGAGGCAACAGCCGGCTCTACCGACCCGATTATAGAAGAACCAATGGAGGGCGGCTCTCGATCACGCCGTAATCTTGAGGTTGATGGGTCCGCAGGGCGGATTATCCGAGGGATCCTCTGGGACCGGGCGGCGACCGAGGTCCTCAGTCGTGAGGAGAGCTTGCAGGGGCGGTCGCACGCACGCCCGGTGTCGGTCGGTCGGGTGTGACCTCGGGTGCGTCCCCCGCCCGGGATGCTCAGTCTGCGCCCGCCACTTCGGAGTGTCCTCGAGCGGGTGAAGGTGATCACAGGTCGATGCTTCCGTCCGGGCTGCCTCAGAGCCCGCCCGAAGCGCTCGGGGAGGCAGTAGCCGTGGTGATTCCGGCCTCGTCGGTAGGGTCGAAGGCACCGAGTTCGTTCGGGCATACATCGTCGGCACGGGATTTTGTAGAAATTGGTGCAGCTTGCCGGTCTGGCGGGGGGAGTCGGAGGCGGAATGAGGCCATGTATAGTATAGGACCTTGTATGTAGATATAAGTGTATTTAGACTCGTTTGAAGTGTCGTTTTCCCTTCGAGAGGTACAAACATAGCTTAGGACTTCGTTTGGTCATAAATGTATTTATCTTGTATACAACGTATTTTCCCAAATAAAGGGGTATAAACGAGCTCAAGCACGGTTGTCTTGTATATGGCTTGGTACTTTGTTTGTAGTCGTTGATGCATTTTAGACTTTGTACCGAGTGCATATCTTCCCAAATAAAGGGGTATGAGGTGGCGAGATCGGTTTGGATGTCGCTTGCATGTAGACGATCCAACTTAATGGGTAATCAGTATGCTTTGCATGTAGGCGTCCAACTTAATGGGTGTCTGTATGCTTTGCATGTAGACGCCCAACTTAATGGGTAGTGCAGTATCGTACCTACTACTGGGATTTTCATCTTCGTAAGGCGTCCCCTCGTGAAGGTTTAGATGTGGTATATCCGAATGGATGTTCACATAGATGTAAGGCGAACGCAGTGAAATACTCATTAGAAAACAGATGTTTTATTAAACAAGTGTGACATCGCACATCGTCCAAAACAAAGGAGGGCTAACATGTCGCCGATCTAAAATCAAAGCTATGTAAAATACCTCCTTAGATGAGTTATGTGCCGAGTTCGGGAATAAGTGCCCGGACGGTGGGCGACTTATAGGCCCTTTGCCGAGGTCCTCGTGAACGCGGTAGGGTCCTTCCCATGTCGGATCAAGCTTGTTAAGGCGCTCGGCTCGGCTTGCTTCATTATTCCGTAGGACGAGGTCGCCCACTCGGAGTGTGGAGGCCTTTACTCTTTTGTTGTAGTAGCGCGACCTGGCTCTTGTACTTGGCCGTTTATGAAAGCGAGCTGTGGCTCTCCCCGAGGCGTCCAAGGTTGGCCCGTGTCTTCCTCGTTCGGCTGGTTGAAGTGGAGAGTGCGAGGGCTTGGCGCTACCGATCTCGGCCGTGTATGACGGCTCGGTGCCGTGAGACCGGCTAAAGGGTCTCCCGTGCGCCGTCCGAGGTGTGGTCTGTGGGACCGAGAGGACTTGAGGAGATTTTCACCCGATCGCCCTTAGCTCGATCCAAATCTCTCTTCAAACCTTGTACGATCGTGCGGTTCGTCACCCTCGGTCGACCATTTGCTTGCGGGTGTGCGACCAAGTGAAGCGTTGATCGATGTGAAGCTCTTCGCACCACTCCTCAAGTTTTGTCGACGAATTGGGTCCGCTGTCCGAGACCGGGATGTGCGGTATGCGGCGGCGCACTATATTTCTCCACACAAAGGTTTGAATCATACGCTCGTGATGCTCGAAAGTGGCTCGGCCTCGACCCATTTTGTGAAGTAGTCTATGGCCACGACTAAATATCGGAGCGACCGGTGCTCGGTCGAACGGGCCAACAATGTCGATCCCCACCGCATGAAAGGCCACGGACTCGCAGTCGCTCAAACCCGTGCTGAGGCGCCTTGACGTGGGAGTGGATCCGCACTGGGCACTTCTTGACGAGCTCGGCGAATCTTGCGGTGGGCGGTGGTATCCCGACCTCGGTCTTCTTTGAAAGTGCTCGCGACCCGATGTGGCTTCCACAGACCACCGGTGTATTCGTTGAGCACATAGTCGGCTTCTTACGGCCCGAGGCATCTCGGGAGGGTTGAAGGTAAGACTTCGGTGAAAACGCCTCATGCATGAGATACTTACGGACTTTGCCATCATCTTTTTGCTTCGAGCCGATCCGAAGGTAGTGCGCCGTGTTCGGTGAGGCCTTCGGGAGACATCCATTTCGCTCTATCTCGGTGATGATGCCGACGTGGACTCCGCTATGCTTCGAACGGATCTCCTCCTTTGTGGACTTGTTGATGACGCAATAGCTTTGCGAGGACGCCGGCCTACTGCTTTCCCCTGGGATTCGTGGATCTTGAAGTATCTGAACGAGTCAATATCTCTTTTGCGCTTTGTCGAGGTATTGTTTCATTCGGTCCTCCTTGGCCTCGTGTTGCCTAACACACAGTTCACGACGACACGGAATCGCCAAGATTTGGATCTCACCCACCCCAGCTCCTTAGCGAGGCGGAGTCCGGAGATTAGGGCCTCATACTCCACCTCGTTGTTGGTGGTCGGGAAGGTAAACCGGAGCGTGGGTGACTTCTCGCATATCGGGCCGAGGAGAAGGATGCCCGCTCATTGCCCGCTTTTGCACGAGGCTCCGCCCACGACATCCGCCAACAACTATCGGTGGATGAGGGTCCGGTTCTCCGTCCGTGTGGGCCGGGACGACCGAGGTGGGCGTTGGAGGAGCTAATCTTAGCGGTCGACCGAGCTCGATAAACTGGCTTCTACCAGAAATCGGCGAGCTTGCCCTTTTATGGCGATGCCCGGGGAGTGCGAGATATCGTGCTCGCCAAGCCCGTGGCCCACTGCTATTCGTCCCAGATGACTCGTGTTTTGATAAGACTTGCCTCGGGCGGTCGGTCATACTGGATGGAGTGAGCTCGAAAGTAGGGTCGGGCCGTCGCTAGCATTCACCGATGCAGTGCTACCTTTTCAAGGCGGCGTACCTTGTCTCCGGTCCTTTGAGTGCTCGGTGATGAAGTAGATAGGAAGTCGCCGTCCGACCTCGTCCCGCACCAAGATCAAGATCGATGATTGCCCGTCCGGGGCTGCCAAGTACAAGGAGAGGAGTTCGCCTCTTTTGGGGCGGTCGAGGTGGGCGGTCGGCGAGGTACTCCTTGGTCCGCGTGAAGGCGGTGGTGCTCTTCCCGCCATCAAGTCCGGGCCCTCCTCAAGATTTTAAAGAATGGGGCTAACTCTGCAGCCCGAGAGAACCCATCGAGGCGGCCAGCACCGTGGTTTGTGGACCTCGCGAATGGTTTTGGCACTTGCATTTCGAGCACCGTCTTTATCTTGGTGGGGTTCGCCTTCAAGCCTTCTTGGGAAACCCAGACCCCAAGAATTTCCCGTTTTACCATGAGCGTGCATTTTGGGGGTTAAGTTTGAGGTTGGCCGACCGGCGGTTGGAGGATGGTGCTTAGAGGTCGCCGCGCAGCTCTCCGTTTTCGACTTTGACTACTATGTCGCCGACGAGACCTCGACGATCTCCCGATGTGGTCTTTGAATGTTGCATCCACCATCCTCTCGGTATGTAGCCGGCGTTCTTGAGTAGAATGGCATCTTCGATGCAAAGGCAGAAGTCGGTGATGAATGCGGTCTTTGGTGCATCCTCCAAGCTCATCAGATTTGGTGGTACCCTCAGATAGATCCGGAAGTTCAACATCTCGTGGCCCACCAAAGCTTCCACCTTCTTGTCAATATCGGGGAGGGTAGCAATCTTTTAGGCGGTGCTTGTTGAGGTCGGTATAATCGACGACATACGCCACCCTCCGCCGACTTCGGACCACGATCGATTAGCCATCCGGTCGGGTATTGACCTCGAACAAGATCTTGGCCTTGATTCGAGTCACCTCGTCCCTAATGACTGGCCGCGCTCACCGCGAATATCCTTTTCTTCCACGGACCGCTTGGTGGCCGGGTCGATGTTGAGGCGGTGAGTTATGAGCTCGGGCGACACCCCGGTCATATCGAGCGGGGACCAAGCAAACACGTCCCTATATTCCTTCAGAAGTCGTATGACGTGCCGCCGGACGTCCGCCGGGCCATGGGTGCCGACCTGGATGACCCTCGTGGGATCGTCGTCGTATAGTTGGAGGTCCTCGGTCGGTCATCCGGGGTGTCGGCCTCAGGGGCCCGTAATTGCTATGCCCGGGCGAGGCCGCGTCACGAGTTGAGAGCGTAGGCATTCTTTTCTGACCGTTTGGTCCCTCGGATCTTGAGCACTCCCACCGGGTGGGAATCTTCTGGTGGTGGTAGACCGAACAGACGGCCTGGTGGCGTCTGCCCAATCTCTCCCGAGGATAATGTTATGCGGAGAGGAGTTCCTGACCAGAAGAATCGGATGGCCTTGGTGACCGACACAGGAGCCCGCCTCACGGTGTCGGAAGGGTAATGACCCGCCGGCCGGACCGCTTCTTGAGTGAAGCTCCGTGTCGGGGAGGCGCGGAAGCACCGAATGCCTCCGACCTCAAGCTTATCCAGACAGCTCCGGAAGATGATCTTGACGGAGGCTCCGATGTCGATATAGACCCGGTGGGCGTTTTGTTGCCACCGCAGCTGTATGGTGATGGCGTCCCGTGCGGCATGATCTTGGGCACGGGTCCTCCTCGGAGAACGTTATGTTCTCGCCATCCCGAGTCGTTTGTTCTTGGCTCTTAGGGGCGGCCTCGGCGTCGTTCTTGAGGGCGACCTCGCCGTCCCGAGGCGATCCCAGAACAACATAGACCGCTCCATGGCGTTGGGACCTTCGTCCTCGTCGCCTTCGGGTTGGGTCGTCATTTGGGGTTGGCCGCTTGATTGCCGCCCATTCCTTCTGCGCTTCGCTCTTCTTGGACCACTCGTCAGAGGTATTTTTGAGGGCTCCACCTTGACGAGCTCGCCGATCCGTGAGCCTGTGTTTACTGCAATCCTCGGTATCGTGACCATACCCTTGGTGATAGTCACAATACTCGTCCGTGGACCTCTTCTTGGATCCTCCTTTCATAGGGGCGGGTTTCGGGAAGAGCTCGGCGTGGAGCTCGAATATTTCCGCCCTTGATTTGAGCAGGGGGGGCGCTCTGCCTCCGGGGTTGGGCCGAGGTCCGAGCCTGGACTCCAGTGGGCCTCTCTTGATCCTGTCGAAGGCGCTCCTGCGATCTGCGCCTCGACTTCGGTCGTCCGGCTTTTTTCTCTCGGACTTCTGCTCGTCCCAGATCTCCCGCTTCTTCCGATCCGACTCGTCTCCTCGACGAAGTTGTCCACCAGTTCCAAAGCTTACTCGCCGTCTTTGGTTTCTCCACGGTGATTTCTTTGTTCATTGGCGGGTCGGATCCCGCTTTGAACGCGTTGATGATGTAGAGATCGTTCATCGCTCCAATTTTGAGCGACTCTTTGATGAACCTCGAGGCGGTTTGACATCGTCTCGTCCGCCTCGGCGGATTGTGAGTAGATCGGAGGAGGCTGGGGTGACATCTTCGATAGAAGCGCCACTGAACTGCTCCATGAGGTCTTGGAAGCAGCAGTATCTTTATACAGGCGGGCGGGTGAACCAACGCCGTGCGTTGGAGATCAAGACTCGGGAAGATTTTGCACATGTGAAAATCTTCCATTCCTTGATTCGCCATGTTGGTGGTGTGGCGAAAAGGAAGTCGGAGGGTCTCCGAGGCCATCGAGGTCGCTATGTTGGGTGCCCGCATCACGGGGCGGGCGTGTCTAGAATCTCCACGAGAAAGGGAGATGATTCTCCGCATCGATCGAACCCCGAGATCGCTGCGATCTCTTTCGGAGGGTGGGGATCGATAGCGACGCTATCGTCCCTCCGAGGAGTTCGACTCGCCTTTCTTCCTTCTCGCTTCGCTCGACTCTGCAGTCGGCATGACGAGGCGGAGGCGGCGCGCGAATGGCGAGGCGGCCGTTGGTGGCGGCTCGGCCGCGGTGGCAACTCCGCGAATGAGGTCGGCGGCTCGGCCGCGGTGGCGGCTTTCCGTGCGTCGGGGCGCGATGCGCTCTCGGCTATCACGCCGAAAGTAGCGCCGACTTACAGATGGGGAGCGGCCTCGGGAGGCCGTGGTGTTGATCCGGGCCCTAGAGGACCCGCCTGTTGTCCTCTCGTTGAGGAAGCTTTGGAATCGGCCGAGATTAGCGTGGAGGAACTCGCTCACGGCTCGGCCGAGGACCTCGTGGGACGAATGAGTGTTTGCTCGTCCTCGTTGGTCGACATCTTCCCCACGCGTTGGGGAGGCGGTCTGAGGGGTGTATGGAGACATTTTCCACGGCCCGTGAGTGTGACCGCTCGTGGCGTCTGCGATCTCCTTTCCGCGACGCCGGCGACCACCCTGGTCGCCCTCCGCGGTTGTTGCCGCGTTGGCGGTGGTTGTCGTGTTCTTGCCATTTAGTCGTGAGGAATGAAGCTTTCTTGTTCGAAAGGTTCCCACAGACGGCGCCAATGATGAATCTAGCTACGTGAGTGTGCGAGATTTATACGAAGCAATAAAGAACACCTGTGCTTTTTACGTGGTTCGATCGTTAATGAGATCTACGTCCACTGAGGAATGATTCCTCAATACTTTCACTAGAGCTTTTCGTGCAGAGATTGTTTATGCCCTCAGATTCATGAAATTGCTAACCCTCTAACATCGCTTTTCCTTCTATTTATACTGACCGACCTTGCCCGGCGCCGCCCGACCTCCCATTGATCGTGGTGTGACTCTTCCTCCGCACGCCTCCATTGGCGGGCCGGACCGCTTCGACTTACGTCGCCATGTGGAGGCGGCGCCGACCTGGTTGCAGGCGCCTCCATCGGCCGAGGCAGCGGCTCGGAGGCTGGGGGCTTGCGATGATTACAGAACCTGCTTAACAGCCGTGGGCGCTGTTATCGACGTTAGCCGAATTGCTTACTGTTAGAGGCCTATTCGGTTGGGTATATCCCATCAACCATCTCTCTCTCTCTCTCTCTCTCTCTCTCTTCTCGCTATTCACGACAAAGATCCCATTTTATTTCTCCTTCTTTTCACCGTCTGCCATCTCCGGCGAAGGCTGTCGCCAACGCCCACCGCCACTATACGTCCCTCATCTCCCTCTCCTTTAAACCCTCTCTGTGACGATCTTTCTCTCTCTCTAAGACAAAACGCTAGAAATTATTCCACCCTAAAATCAAATTGTTGCGGGCTTTATCTAAATCCAATGAAATCCGAACACCACCACCGATGATGACTTCGTAGTTTGGTTTGTAGAGTCGCCACTCTGTGACCAATAATGTCGTCCTCCTCCCTTGCTATTGCCTCGCCTTGGTTTCCTCTCTATCCCGCTTACTCTATTTCTGGCGAATGACAACTTTCAGGCCACCATTGTCGCTGCTCCACCTTTCGACTGACAGCAGCAGCCAATTGGCTGCCACTTCAATTAAATTGACTGCTAAAATGTAATTAGTCAGCACAAATATGAACACCCACACCACACCCATAATATAATAATTGAGAAAACAAAAATTGAAGAATGATTCAATTTTGATATAATGAAAATGAATGTTTATACATTCTAAAAAAAGAATAATCATAATCTAAATTTAATAGTTTCTTATGCATGTGTATTTATCACTTGCTACGTGACATAACAAAAAAAACATTGACAACATACTTTTACTATCAAAAAGTTCAAAAAACCAAAACATAGAAAACCACGAAGATTAGAACTTGTATGTAATATTTACTTATATAAAAAAAATAATTAACAAAACTCACGACGAACAAAAACTATAGTACGACTTCAAAAAATATTACATTTGTGTCCAAATCAACACATCTCTAAATTGTATTCTATGCAGACCAAAGCTTCATAAACATGTACAAAAGATGACTGTAGTGTCTAAGTTAATTTAAAATTCGATCGATTTCTTTGGTAGAAGACAATGTTAGGAGTCATATTTAAAACTTCTCCTGATTCGATCTTCAAGGAAAAAAAAAATAGCAAGAGCTTTATACCATGTCATTCAAATAAACAATACTCATTCTAACAAAAAATTTGCTATAATATTTGGTGAGAAAAAGTGAAGTTGGAAATATATCACATCCTCTATTTATAATTACAAATTAACATCATGTAATTAAAAAATAACAATATTTAATTGACAACTCAATCTAAGTTAATTATATTAATTATATATTTCCAAAGTTTACATGCCAAATTATAGTTATTGATTGGTTGAGGTAGCCTTTTTTTGGTTGATTGAGTATTTTCCATATTTACATGTATTATATATATTTTATAGTATAATAAATTTACAATAATTTTAAATTAAATTGGAGTGATATAATATTTCTACATTTACGGAAGTACCCAATTTTCCATCAATTAAGATATATAATGATAAATTTAGTGAAACATATTTTTCAGATATGAATTTTATAGAATATATGCATATATACATCTATACATCATATTTAACATAATAAATATAGATTTACAGACCATATGATTTTTATAAAATAATATATATGCTTATATACTGAATTTCTTAATTATATAAAACACTATACATATATAATACAATATTTATGAAACCTTATGTAGAATAAGTATATAACTTAGCTTCTGCATTCTTCTTTTTAATAATATATTCGAATCATTATATAGAATATAATAATCATAAATGTCTTATAGTATATAGGGGTATACGATTATAACTTATTTATGATAGAAAAAGTTGAAAATATTTAATATTAATTATACATATACAATAATCTATATATCTATATAATAAATGAATTACTAAAACAAATAATTATAAATGGAAAAACTAATGCATTAAATAAACTGAAACAACTATAAATGGAAATAAATTAATGCATTAAACAAATTGAAACTTACTATATTCGGTAATTAAGTAACTACTTTTATATATTACTCATAAAATCCGTCTCCGGCAATTTCGTTTCTTTTCTAAGACTTATTTAGGAGAAAAGATAAAGTGGTTAAATTGATAAAAAGTAGGTAGGTACACTTTTGAAGAGATAATTATTTCCTAAAAAGGAAAGCTGTCTTGGGTGGGACATTTCAAAAGAAAAGCGGCCATCTTGGATGGGACGGAGGGAGTATATAGATATAGATGAGTTGGCAGTAGATATATTGCAGACAATGTCGCGTCGAATTTTCTTTTTTGTAAAAATCATTCATATAATCCGCGTAGGATTTCCATCGCGTATACTTGAGGTAGATTTTATGGTGGGCTTTGTAGCAGGCCTGGACTGGATTAATCATGGCAGGTCTTGACTTTGAAAAGAGTCTGTAACAAGCCCATCCCATCCCATATCTTTCGTAGACTAGGCCTGGACCAGCTCATAGTATAGGGCTCGGTCTGGGTTGGGTTGGGTTGGTGCAACCAATTAGAAGATAAATCGAATTGCAAATTGATGTAAATGATAAATGGGCATGGCTCATTATTTAATAAAATTATTAAAATATTAGTTGATGTACTATTTGTCCCCATCGTCTCCAAATTAATTACTATATACTAATTTATACTATGGAGGAATGGACTAAGATCATAAAATGCCGTGAAACATAGAATTTGGTCCCTATACACTGGCCACTTTTGGTAGGTTAGTTAGGTTTAAATCTAGTTAAAATATCTTTGTTCATTTGGGTTTCAGTAACCCACCACTTGGTGAGTTACAAATCACAAAGAAATAGTCAAAATGTAGCTATCAAGCAGACAAAACCACCAAGTCCGTCATTAAAATACGGGTCGTGGGATACGAAGCAGGCTACCAAGCAGGCGCAGGATACGAAATGAGCTACCAAATGCAGACGATAACTTTGTTATCCTGACGAAACAAGGCTACCAAACGGGTTAAGAAATTAATCATTGTTAGAATTAATCTAACACAATTAGATTTAGAACTTCTAACGCATAATATGGACCAATGAATGAAAATTAAATTAATTGGAGAAAATGTTCATCCATAGACCGATGCGTTTTGCTTCGACAAATTTCTGACGAACAAATCTGAAACTTCTTCATATCTTCCCTTATGTTTAGATTTTTTTTGAGGGCCTTGAAAAATGTATATAATGTAAGAAACCATTCTGCACTTGCCAGTTACTAATAGGTATCTCTCAAGTCTTCGACAGTGGAGTTGAGAGTTATATATGGGTGAAATGGTGCATTTAGTAAATTTTTTATATTTTTTTTAAATAAGAGGCTACAATGAGACATCAGGGCTATGTATGGAACCACCGATGATTAATTTCAATGTATGCACATAACTGTTCTACTATTTTTGTTGATGATATTCATCGAAAGAGCATGTACAAATAAATCATGTTTCTTATGGATTCTTTTTTGGCATGAATAGATTTATCCAATGGGTTGAAATAAAATATATGTTGGAAAAGGTGTACAAAAACAGTACAGACTTGCCGGGTGTATTACAACTTAACAGAAATGTAGAAGTAGGAGATCAAACAACAATGAACTTAAAACAGAATTGAAATACAATTGAAACTAAAAACCGTATTCTAGATGCCGAGTCGAGAAAACCTCTTTTCGCAAGACGAGATACGCCCGATAGTGCTCTCGGTTACGGCGTATCGTCCCCAAAGATAAAAGCAATGTCTAGTGGGTGGCAAAGACCGAAACCAACGAGCTCCGTGAATCTGGGCGGAGGCGAGGACGAGCTTGGACACAAAATGTGAATGCAGAGTGCTCTTAGGTATGCTAGAATGCTTTTGCGATGGGTGGCTTATCTTTGGGAGACATGTCCCTGTTATAGGCGTCGTCCCCTTATGAGGAGCATCTTTGAGTCAACACCCGCATTGATGTCGGGTGTTCTGAGTTATGTCCCCTATCGAGTGCGGCGGTTTACGGAGACAATGTGGGCACGTTTCCGCAGAGCCATCATGTCGGACGTTACCGACGGTTCGGCGAATCGGACAACGCGTGCGTCCGAGTTCATTGGGCGATCCGGACGTCTCTTGCAGTGCACAAAGAGCCCAACGGATTGGGCCACACGAGTTGGGCCTCGCATCAACTCCATCGCACGCAGAGCCCAACGGATGGGCTACACGGTGGGCCTCGGACCAACTCCATCTTTGGGCTCGATCAAACGTTGATCCAAAATATAAGGACAATGAGCCACGGAACCGGGCCCACGAGCAGCCCAAAGAATGCGGCAAAGACCACCCAGACCAAAGACCAAGATCCAAGATCCACGATCCACGATCCACGGACCACGGGCGGGCCGGGCCGGGCCGAGCACGGCACGGCACGCGCACGCGCACGCAGCGGGCGCGGGCGCCGGCACGCAATGGCGGCGGCGGCGGCACATGTGGCGTGGGCTTTCCACCCATCACTTGTGCACATAATTATACTAAGTGTTCAATGAACCACTTATATAGACAATTAATGAAGATACATTAATCAATGTGGGATAAAGATTAATTAATCCATATTTATCCCTTAATCACATAACTCCATGTTTAAGTGACCAACTTTGATCCACTATTTCTCACTCACCGAAAATCGGTTTGAGAATGTGAATACACCACGATCATCTACTCGAAGCGTAGATCGATCCTATGCCGTTTAATTTCAAAAATTAAGCGTTCGTCACTCAAAATCTTGGTCAAAGTAGCTTCACGACAACTTGATCATATATATAATATATATATATCTATACGCAGATTTCAACAATATATATAAGACAACTCATGATTAAGTTCTTTAGAGTTTTTTTTCCACCAATAAAATTGGAGTTCAGTGCCATTTTTCTGACAAAAGAGCCGTACTTGGTTAGGGAAATGAAGAATATACGAAAATATAGAAGCATACTCTCCGACTTTGAACTTTGCCGTTGAATTACATATATCGATCAAAAGAGTAGAAATTTATTGGGTTATTGGTACATAAATACATCAATTTTGGGTCAATTTTGATTTTTCCCATGAATTTTAAAAATTGGCACAAAATACATAAACTTAATGACTTTAGTGATTTTATCACGATTTCAAACTTAAACCAAATTAAATCTGACTTGACATCTCGAAAATTTATCATAGACAAAACGATCAGTGATATAAGCGACATCGTAGAGAGAGGATTGGGCCACGAGTTGGGCCAACGGATTGAGCCATACGAGTTGGGCCTCGGACCAACTCCATCGCACGCGAGGCCCAGCGGATTGGGCTACACGATTGGGCCTCGGACCAACTCCATCTTTGGGCTCGATCAAACGCGTTGATCCAAAATATAAGGACAATGAGCCGTGAAACCAGCCCATGAAGCAAGCCCACGAGCAGCCCAAAGAATGGCCCCAAAGACCACCCAGACCAATTGCCAAGATCCAAGATCCAAGATCCAAGATCCACGATCCACGATCCACGATCCACGATCCACGGACCACGGACCACGGAACCGAACCGAGCCGAGCCGAGCCCGGCACGGGGCGGCGGGCGGCGGGCGCCGAAAGCACCGGCACCGGCACCGCCCGCATCGGAAGCGGCGGCGGCGGCAGTGGGCTTTCCACCCATCATTTGTGCACATAATTATACTAAGTGTAATGAAGATACATTAATCAATGTGGGATAAAGATTAATTAATCCATACTTATCCCCTTAATCACATAACTCCATGTTTAAGTGACCAACTTTGATCCACTATTTCTCACTCACCGAAATCGGATTTGAGAATGTGAATACACCACGATCATCTACTCAAAACGTAGATCGATCCTATGCCGCTTAATTTCACAAAATTAAGCGTTCGTCCTCAAAATCTTGGTCAAAGTAGCTTCCCGACAACTCACCATATATATATATATATATATATATATATATATATATATATATATATATATATATACTGTGATTTCAACAATCCCCACATGAGTGGAAATAGCCATATCATGTATGCGAACACATTTCGATCCTCAAGAGATGTTAAAATATTTGGACACGTGGTTTATGACGCTTGAACCTTCCATAGTTAGTACCATCGAGTACACATGCGGATTAGTGGACACGATGCCTTGAACTATTCCCCCCACGTGCGCAATCGAGACAATGGTATTAACACTTTAACACCTCAACCTCATCCGTTCTCACGTTTGATTCCATTTTGGCCATGGACATCCACTTTGGATTCATAAGTGTTTTGTTTGAAGCGGCCCACTTCGCACTTACATAGGTGATTCTTTACCCAGTATCTTGCCATACTCAACCTCCTCGAGGTATTTTAGGAATCATTAAGAGTCAACGACTCAACCTCACCACTAGGCAAGTTTTTCAACACTCGTTTGCTTTATAGGGAATGGACTAACTCGAGTGTTTATACACGAACTCCTATAGCTTAGTTCTCCCATTGAACCAAGTTCTTGGGATCTCCATCATCATGGTTGGGTTACCACTATGATTGTTCTTAAGATGTGGATTTTAATCCCATTCCTCTAGCAACTTGATCATTTGATCCCTGCTCGACCCTTTGGTTAATCGGATCGCCAGATTATCTATTGACTTGACATAGTCGATTGATATAACCCCACTGAGATCAAATGCCTCACGGTATTATGTCGCCGACGTATATGTCGAGACTTACCATTATACAAACCACTTTTCGCTTCTTCCAATAGCCGCTTGGCTATCACGGTGAATCATCACCGGTGGCACGGTTTGAACCAACATGGAATATCTTCCAAAAATTACAGAGCCACTCGAACTTCCTCACCGCCTTTATCCAAAGCTATGAATTACGATTCCATGGTGGATCGGGCTATACAAGTCTGTTTCGTGGATCTCCAAGAAACAAAGCACCTCAATCGTGAACACGTATCCACTTGTAGAAAGTGAATCTTTAGTGTCGATATCGATTGGCATCACAAGCCGCTTCAAGCTTGGGGATATCTCGTGAATGCAGACCCATGATTTTGAGTATACTTAGTACCTCAAACTCTCACTAGAGCCTTCCAATGCTCCTTGCTTGGATTGCTCGTGTAACGACTCAATTTGTTCACGTATGAAGCTATGTCGGTCGGGTGCAATTTGTAAGATACATCAAACACCGATGACCTTAGCATAGTCTTCTTGTCCAGCGGGTTCACCTCTGTTCTTACTCAGTGAACATTGAGCTCAATGGGGTCTTAGCAAGTAAACCGTCAAACGCGTTGAATTTCTTAAGCACTTTCTCGACGTGGTGAGATTGTGTCAAGATAATTCCGTCGATCTTCTTAGAATCTTGATTCCAAGAATCACATCAGCTAATCCCATATCTTTCATGTCAAAATTTCTTTTTAACATGCGCTTTGTGTCATTAATTACTTGAGTATTGCTACCCGTGATCAACATGTCATCTACATACGTACACACTATAACATAACCATTATCAGTGTTCTTAACGTAGACACATTTGTCACACTCGTTGATCTTGAAACCATTTGCCAACATTATATTGTCAAATTTCAAGTGCCATTGCAACGGCGCTTGTTTCAAACCATATAGAGACTTCACGAGTTTGCATACCTTGCCTCTCGACCGATACTACAAACCCTTCGGTTGCTCTATATATACCTCATCCTCGAGGTCACTGCTCAAAACGCAGCCTTAACGTCCATTTGATGAATCTCAAGATTGCGCAAAGCAGCAATTGCGAGAAGCACCCGAATAGACGTAATCCTCGTCACAGGTGAATAGGTATCGAAGAAATCGTACCCCTCTCTTTGTTTAAACCCTTTGACAACCAAACGGGCCTTATACTTTTCAATTGATCCATCCGCATGTACTTTCTTTTAAGGATCCATTTGCATCCTAAGGGCTTAAAACCTTCGGCAAATCAACCAAAGACCCAAGTGTGGTTTTGCGAGAATAGAATCAATCTCACTGAGCGACCTCTCGCGGAGCATCCCGTCCCGCCGAGCATAGGCTACTTTGATCGGCGTTGGTTCTTCGTCCAACATGAACGCAATATAGTCGGGACCAAAATCATTTGGCGTTCGACTCTCATCGCCTCGCCTCGGTTCCGACCCTCCGATCGGACCTCGATCGCTATGCGATATCGGTTCTTCCTCCAAAGGTTTAGAACTCGAAGCTTCACCATCGCCTCTATTGCTGAGTGGCTTCACTTTATCCTTTTCTTTGCTGTGGATAAACACTTTCAAAGAATATAGCATTCCTCGATTGATCGTCATCCCCACGCCTTATCCGGTACCTCGACGACCGTGGATCGAAACGATAGTATTGCTTGAGCATACCCAATAAAGATACAATCGATCGTTTTATGTCCAATCAGAACTTGTTTAGGAAGAGGCACCTCAACCTTCGCCAAACACCCCACACTTTGAGATATTTGTGCGATGGCTTTCTTCCTTTCCACAACTCGTGAGGAGTAACATCCTTACCCTTGAGTGAAATCTTGTTCGGTATGTAGTTGGTCGTCAAAACACTTCCCACAAGTTCGGGTAACCACGAACTAATCAACAAAGCATTCATCATCTCCTTAAGTGTTCGATTTTCGTTCAACAACGTCGTTAGGCGAGGTGAATAAGGAGTCGTCGTTTGATGTATTATACCACTTTCGTTGCATAATGCCTCAAGCAGACTACATATTCTCCCCTCATCACTTGAATGGTCTTAATTCGACAGACTTAGTTGATTCTCGGCTTCGTTCTTGAAGTTTTAAAGCTTGATAGCACCGTCTTTACTTCTTAGAAGGTAAAGATAACAATATCTTGTCGATCGTCAATAAGCGTGATGAAGTACTTTTACCACCTCTAGTTTGTACAAACTTTAAATCACACACATCGGTGTGAATAAGTTCTAGAGGCTTAGTGCTCTGTTCTACCGAATGAAGCGGTAACTTAGCCGTTTTAGCTTCCACACAAACCTCACATTTCGTTTGTGTATTAACTTCATTTAACTTTAGTAAATCTAAATTTACTAATCTTTTATTGCATTTAGATTAACATGTCCTAATCTACAATGCCATAAATCGAGCACTCGGTCAGTAAGAGGAAGTAGATGCATTTTCATTAATAGCAATCTTGGGAACACGACGACGACCATTACATTCGATTTAAAAGACCCTCGATAAGATAACCCCTACCAAGGAACTTCCCAAACTTAGTCAAGACAAACTTGTCCGACTCAAAACTAGTCTAAACCCCTTGTTAACTAGAATAAAGCCCGACACCAAATTCTTGCGGATGTCCGGGACATGCGAAGACATCCTTCAACGTGATCTCAATGCCGGACGACATCTTGAGCACCACATCACCAACTCCGGCAACCTCGGACGAAGCTTGGTTCCCCATGTTGAGCTTCCTCCCTCAACAGCTTGTAGGTGGAGAAAGCGCATCTTTCGGCGCAGGCGTGCATGCGATTGCGTCGATGTCGATGAACCATCCACCTCGATTCTCGACGTGATTGACTTCTTAGGGTGAGCATTCGGATTTCGGTTCGGATTTTTGCCTAATCCGAACCGATCCGAAAATCCGAATTTTGAGAAGAAAAAAATCCGATCCGAACCGAATATCCGAAAATCCGAAATCCGAAAATCCGAAAATTTTATAAAAATATCCGAACCGAACCGAAAAATCCGAAATTATGAAAAATCCGAAAATTCAAAACCAATTTTTGTTATTTCTTATATATATTTATATTAGATTTAAAAATATTTAAATAAAATATTATTATTATTATATATAAATTATATATAATTCAGATTTTCGGATTTTTTCGGATTAAAAAAATCCAATCCGATCCGATCCGAAAATTCGAAATTTTGAAAAATGTCAATCCGATCCGAACCGAAAATCCGAAAAATCCGAACCGAATTTTAAATTTCGGATTGGTTCGGATCGGATATTCGGATTTCGGGTATTTTGCTCACCCCTATTCTTCTGGTCACCCATGCAGTTAAGTCATCCTTGTCCCATTTGTCAAGTCCTTCTCGACAACATTGGTAACTTGTTTAACCCTTCTTCTTCTTCGCTTACTTACGTCCTTACTCGTGTGGCCATGCTTGCCAATTATAATGATCCCGTCAAATTTACGGGCAACCATCTTCCTTTGCCTTTGTCTTTGACATTGGGACGAACACGTTTGTTGGAGGGATCGCCTCTCCAACGAGTTGGCTTTAGCATCGATCGAGCCTTTCGCTTTTAATCTTGTTTCTTCACGTCGACTCGATCTAGCGGTTTGACGATCAAGTCTTCAGTGTCATATCCTTTCGCTTGTGCTTAAGGTAGACCTTGAAGTCTCTCCACCTGGGGTAGCTTCTCAATCAACATGAGCGACGACAAAGCCATCCGAAACAATGTGCCGCTTCGCTTGAACCTCGTGTACAATGAGTTGAAACTCTTGCACTTGGTCCATGATCGGTCGGGAATCGACCATCTTGTAGTCCAAATATTTGGCTACAATAAACTTTTAGTACCGCATCATCACTACGGTACTTCTTTTCTAGCGCGTCCCACACTTTTGGATGTCGTTACAACAAAGATAAACACTATACAAGCTATCTTCTAAACTACCAAGTATAAAATTTTACAAAGGTAGTCGCCGCCATGATTGTCATATGTCTTTCCGGATGTGAAAGTCCGTCCTTGACCCGGGCGGCGGGCTCATCTTCCATCGAAGTTGGCGAAGCCCAACGTCGTGAGTAGAACAAAGATCTTTGTCTTTGCCATCTCTTGAAGTCGGATCCTCCAAACTTGGCGGCTTCTCGGCGGCATCGTCCTGCGGTATGAGCGGCGCCGATATCGATCTATGACCGGATCCACCAAGACCACTGAAGTGTCTTGGAACATGGAACTTGAATGAGAACCACCGCAGTTAGATCCCATGGATCCAACGGTCGACCCAGCGAAAAGTGCGATCGTCGAACCAAAGGAACCACTAAAAGTGGAACCAACAATCGACCCAAAGGGTCCCATGGTTGACCGAAGGCATCGAACCAAACATGACCAAGCCATTGTGCGAATGGCGGCGGCAAGCAGAGAGGCGGCGGAGGCGACGGCGGCGGCGGCGGGCAGTCGGTGGCGGTGCGGTCGACATCTCCAAGCAAAGGTATTAGTTTGAAAGTTTTAATTCAATTTTAATGTCCGGACTCCTTGGCAGTGTTATCTCATCTTGCGATTGTTGGAAAAGGTGTACAAAAACGATGCAGACTTGCAAGCGACACTGACTTAATGTAAATGTGTAAGTAGGAGATCAAACAACAATGAACTTAAAATGTAATCAAATACAATTGAAACTAAAAACCGTATTCTAGATGCCGGTCGAGAAGGCCTCTTTCCATAAGACGAGATACGCCCGATAGTGCTCTCGGTTACGGCGATCGTCCCCAAAGATAAAACGGCAATGTCTCGTGGTGGCAAAGACCAAGAAACCAACGAGCTCCGTGAACCTGACGGAAGCGAGGGCCAGAGCTTGACACAAAATGTGAATGCAGAGAGTGCTCTTAGGTATGCTAGAATGCTTTTGCGAGGGTGGCTTATCTTTGAGGAGACATGTCCTATTTATAGGCGTCGTCCCCTCACGAGGAAAGATCTTGAGTCAACACCGCATTGATGTCGGGTGTTCTGAGTTATGTCCCTATCGAGTGCGCGGCGGTTTACGGAGACAACGTGGGCACGCTTCCCTTGAGAACCATCATGTCGGAACGTTACCGACGGTTACGACGAATCTGGACAACGCGTGCGTCCCGTGTTCATTGGACGATCCGGACGTCTCTTCAGAGTGCAAGAGCCCAACGGATTGGGCCACACGAGTTGGGCCTCGCATCAACTCCATCGCACAACAGCCCAACGGATGGGCTATACGAATTGGGCCTCTGACCAACTCCATCTTTGGGCTCGATCAAACGTTGATCCAAAATATAAGACGATGAGCCACGGAACCGGGCCCACGAACGTGCCCAAAGAATGCCCCAAAGACCACCCAAAGACCAAAGACCAAGATCCACGATCCACGATCCACGATCCACGGACCACGGACCACGGAGCCGGGCCGGGCGACGCGCACGCGGGCGCGCGCCGGCGCCGGCGCCGGAACGCGGGCGGCGGCGGCGGCAGGGCTTTCCGACCCATCACTTGTGCACATAATTATACTAAGTGTTCAATGAACCACTTATATAGACAATTAATGAAGATACATTAATCAATGTGGGATAAAGATTAATTAATCCATACTTATCCCCTTAATCACATAACTCCATGTTTAAGTGACCAACTTTGATCCACTATTTCTCACTCACCGAAATCGGATTTGAGAATGTGAATACACCACGATCATCTACTCGAAACCTAGATCGATCCTATGCCGTTTAATTTCACAAAATTAAACGTTATGTCACTCAAAATCTTGGTCAAAGTAGCTTCCTGACAACTTGATCATATATATAATATATATATATCTATACGCAGATTTCCAACAATATATATAAGACAACTCATGATTAAGTTCTTTAGAGTTTTTTTTTCCACCAATAAAATTGGAGTTCAGTGCCATTTTTCTGACAAAAGAGTCGTACTTGGTTAGGGAAATGAAGAATATACGAAAATATAGAAGCATACTCTCCGACTTTGAACTTTGCCGTTGAATTACATATATCGATCAAAAGAGTAGAGAAATATATTGGGTTATTGGTACATAAATACATCAATTTTGGGTCAATTTTGATTTTTCCCATGAATTTTAAAAATTGGCACAAAATACATAAACTTAATGACTTTAGTGATTTTATCACGATTTCAAACTTAAACCAAATTAAATCTGACTTGACATCTAGAAAATTTATCATAGACAAAACGATCAGTGATATAAACGACATCGTAGAGAGAGGATATCAATTTTTTTGATCCCACCTAGAACCAGAAGATGAAACAAACGAGAAGACTTGATTTTTGTAATGAGGGTTGACGTGATGAATCCTAGAAATCAAAAAATCTGATTTATTTTGATGGAACGATGATGTTTTATGTCCTCTCTCTAAGATGTCGTTTATATCACTAACCGGTTAGTCTATAGTAAATTTTTGAGATGCAAAGTCAGATCTAATTTGGTCTGAATTTGAAATCGTTGTGAAAACACTAAAGTCATTATGTTCGAGTATTTTGTGATAATTTTTAAAGTTCGTGGAAAAACCAAAGTTGATGTATTTTTACGCCAATAATCCAAATTTATTTGTCTAATCTTATTAATTATTTTATTTATGTGAGCGACCTTATATTGCAAGCTAAAAAAAAGTAAAATAGAAAGGTATCACATATTTATTCTCAAATTTTGAAATTGACATTTATTGGAAAATAAGAAAAGATCAAAATGAAAAAAAGGATGGAGTATTTGTGAAGGTGGTGGCGATGGGCAGACCCCAAGGTTGATTGCACTCTATTATTGAGAAGCAAAGTTGAAGGAGAGTCCACCCAGTTCGAGGATGAGGCTTATCATGCTGGAAGAAGATTGCCACCCATTTATTCATGTTTACAAATACTTCAACTCTTCCTTAGATTTATAAGATGAAATAAGACCGCCGGCCGCACTCTGTCTGCATCATTTTTGCTCTTTTTTTAGTTATTTAAATTATAAATTAATTATTGGATTCTAATTATGGAGTATATTGAAAATTAATAATTTCTAATTTAAAATTATTGTATAGAACATGCTCATATAGTCCACTCCCTCTCACATGTAAACAATTTATCATTTAAAATGGGGTGTATTATATGTACATATTCTATAAATTTTCTCGCGTATTTCCTCCAAAATATAATGTTCACCCCCTGTTGCATCGGAATAGTAATCGTGCAAGTGTGATAAATAAAATAAACATAATTTAAATTAATTTGTAAGAAAGACCAAAAGACTGAAAAAGAGAATAAACAATTGGATTGGGCTAAATTGAACGGAAAAGAATCATATTTGCTTCATTGCTACTCCAGGTTATGGAAACATAATGGAAAGTGGAACCCTAGTTGCACTTCAAGACCAAACATCCACTGCTCATTTCTGATTCATTACTTTATTTTTTTCCATCTCTCTCTCTCTCTCTCTCATGAAATTGTGTGTGTATTGTGAGTTGGGCTGATACATATAATGTATCTATAGCTTGAAGAAACTGTGAAGGACGTTGCAAATCTCACGCAGATCATGAATTGTTTATTATCAATCTAGCTAGTAATTAACTGAAATATACATATATAGAAAAAGGAATGATCATGTCACTAATCTTCTGTAGAGTGGAGTACCATTACTCACATTTAGGTCACATTAATATTACTTTTTTTATCTATTTATTTATATTCTACTACTTCAAAAAATATTATTGACATTATTATATATGTTTTTCCTTCAGGATTCATTCCATTCATGTACATAATTGGAGTTCCTTTTGTTTATTTGAAAAGGAATATAATGTTCACTCGGTGGCAGACACATCAAAACATTTGAAGTCAATATTACAATGGAAAATTACTTTCCATGTGGTTGGTGTGAGATCAAGATCGTAAAAAAAATAAAAATAGTAGACATAAAATAGAGGGTTGGCCTGCTTATATATGGTGTTACTTTATGTGGAAGAAGTATCTCAGGCTTATCTACATTAGATCCCTCCAATGCCTCAATCTTATTTAACACTATATTTCATAAAGTTATATCTTATGCTCTATTTCGTATAACTTATATACGTCACGTATATTTTTCTTTAAAAAAATACACGTTACAAATATTTGATGATATTACATATGTAATCGACAGATAAATGAATTGTATGATAATAACATTCCAATAGAAAAAAAATAGCCGTTGTAAACCATATATGCCTTTGAATAAGCGGCATTATTCAATGGATTAAAAGCTTTGTCACACTAAAGGTGTCCACGATTATAATCCCCCTCAATAATAGATCAATTTAGATTCCCCTTCTTTGTCAAACTCAACATAGAAAAAGGTTTCTCTGTCTTGTTAGCCAACGGCTAGGGATGGGAATCCCCTCTACAAAAACAAAAGAACGTGACTGCTTCAGTCCAGTCGAAGCAATAAAATATTGAATCTACTATATGCAGATCTAAATGTATATCTCATCATTTCATTAAGCACTAGAAAGTCTTTTTTTTATATAAAAAAGACCAATAAATTCTGATGGAATATTCTAACGTATTTGATCGATCCTAAATTCGTTAGGGAAATAAATGTGAGAAGAACACCAAGGATTTACGTGGTTCGATCTGTGAATAAGATCTACGTCCACGGGGCAAGAGAGAGAGTATGTGTATTGAAAGTATAAGTGATTACAAAGAGAGTGAATGACCTCCGCCTAATCTAGCCTCTATTTATACACAATGTATTGACCTAGATCTCGAATCCGAAGTCTTCTCTAACTAGGATTCGAGATCCTATCCCTTCTTGAATTAGGATTCTTTTAGATATGGCTGAGCTTTCTGCGTTCATACTGGCTTCAGGAGTCTTCATGGGCCGAACTTGTCCAGGCCGAGCTTGATGTCAGGTTTACTTATTGGGCCTGATGCTTGGGCACAGTAGTTGGGCAGATCTATCACAACCCCCCCCAAAAAGACGCAGAAAACGAGGTCATGCTGGATTGGGGGTTGTTGTGACGAAGCGGGGTTTGGACGATCTTACACATTCTTTTCAATGTTTTGACGTCGTATATCGAATGCTGTGCGCGCAGATGTGTCTGCCGAGGTCTTCTGATTGGCTTCACCTGACGAGGCGATAGGCCGAGGTCTTCGATTAACTTCACCGACGAGGCGATAGGCGAGGTCTTGACCGCTTCACCGACGAGCGTTAGGCCGATGTCCACATCGGCTTCACCGACGGGCGTTAGGCGAGGTCTTCTGTCAACTTCACCGACGGGCGTTGGGCGAGGTCTTTGATTAGCTTCACCGACGGGCGTTAGGCGATGTCCATTCTCGCTTCACCGACGAGGTGTTAGGCGAGTATTCTTCAGCTTCACCGACGGCGTTAGGCGAGGTCTTTGATTAACCACCGACGGCGTTAGGCCGAGGTCAAGACGGATTTTTTTTCTTGTGAGTCTTCGACGCGGATACGCATTTAATGCGCATTTAATTAGCGGCGCTTGATTCCCGATAAAGTGCATATTAGGGAATGTCTTCTTTGATACGCAATATCTCTTATCACTTGCTTTCTACATTTTTCTCTCAATTTCAAAACCTCTCGCTTTTGCGAAAACATCAGATTACGCTTATTGACGACTTGAAGCCTCTGCCTTCTTCATCGATAACCAAAAAGTAAGTAATGGCTACCTCTTCTATTAACGAGTCTTCGATCGTCAAATCATGTCTGCTTCCGTCCGGTTTAGTGTCTTTGCTGTTTTACCCGTATTCATATGCCCCTTCGAGTGTAGTCTGCGTTTCCCTCGGGGGGATTGCGACAAAGTGTCTTCCTTCTTCAATCCTAGGTATATCGATATTAGGGATATATGTTTTCAATATAGTATTCCCCTAGTATCGAGTTCGTTGCCCCCGTCCGGAGGATAGGGCTTGTGCCTCCTGATGGTTTTATCACCGTGTCTGAGGGCGGCCTCAAAGCTGGTCTTCGCCTTCCTTTCCCTTACGATATCGTCGAGTTCCAAGAGATGTTTGGTCTATCTCTTGCCCAACTCTCGCCGAACTCATTCCGGCATATGACCGCCCTAGGTGTCATGCTATATAGGCATAATTTTCCTTTGACCTTAGCGCTTGTCCTTCGCTTTTGCAATTGAAGGCGGTTCGGGGTGGTATTATCTATCACCCGTAGGAAATTCAAAGCCAAAATTAAGTCAAGATCTCCAACCGCGAAAAGTTCTTCTTCAGCTTGTTTCGAGACAATTGAGTTCGCATGGCGATCCGACAAGATCGCCGATGTGTATGTCGACAAGCTTGGTGACTTGGAGGAGATCTTTGGACAAAATTGGCCTTGTTGACGAGGTCTTCTCCGAGGCCGAGCTTGCGGGCGGGCTCGGCCTTATGATCCTACCTCCACGGTGGAGTCGGTGAAGGGTGAGGCCTCTTCTTCTCTCTCTTTTTTTCTTTATTTCATGAGTTACGTATTGATCTTGACCCATGTGTTTCCTTGTAGTGAACTGTCAAGAAGGAAAGGAAGAAGAAAGGAAGGAGCCGATCTCCGTGGCCGAACCGATTTCGGTGGCCGAGCCGAGGTCTCCGACCTTTAAGGATTTCGAGGACATGCCCGAAATGACGATGGGGCCTTCGAGATCCCCTTCACCGCAGCCGCCGAAGCGCTTGAAGAGGCGGAAGGATGAAGTCCCCGAGTCCTCGATTCTTCTTAGCCGAGGCCGAGTGCGAGATCGTCGGTTCAAGCCGCCGCCTCTTTCCTGAGGTTTGTACCTGTCCTTATACTTTACACAGTAGTAACCAAATTGTGTTCTTCTGACCTGATGTATATTTTGTATAGGGGGTCGCGGACGTGGCGGCCGAGGTGTCAAGAGTATCCGATCTTATATCGGATTACTTGAAGGTGCCGTGTCAGCTGACGGGGGGGCCGGTATGCTCGGGAGGTGGAGGTGAATACCTCCTCCTGTCAAGAAATATCCGAGGCCGAGGCTAAGATCCGGACCTCGTCAAACAAAGAATGCGGATCGACGGCCATTGAGGCAATGGCTAGGGCCAGGTCGGCGAGGCACTGTGGCGAGGCGGCAGGGCCGAGGCGGCGAGGGCCGAGGTTGCCTTGATGAAGGCGAGGTGGAGCAGTTCGCCGTCGGGAGGCGGACATGGCGAGCTCTCGGGGAGAAAGCTTGCGACTTCGCGGAGAGGTCGTTCTGTCGGCGGGCTTCTCGGAATGGTCTCGGGCGCGGCCGATGTGCTTAACAAGCGCCGTCTCGGACGCAATCAAGAGGTCGCCGAGACTACCCAGATCCGGACAAAGCAGTATGGGTGCGAGGAGACCGAGGATCTTGTCTGAGACGGACCTATTTTGACGTGCTCGTCCGCGGCCCGAAGGAGCTTCCGTCTTTGCAGTCTTGCCTCCTCCTCCGTTCTTTTGTCCGCGGAGTGCATGCGCTTTGTCCGTGGATCGGGATCCCCGACCAAGCTCTATTGGCTGATCATGCAGCGGGTCGGGAGACGGTGATGCTTCGAAGGCGTCGAGACTCGGTAGTTCTGAAGAGGCCGAGGCCGAGGCTATCCAGCTTCGGGGCGTGAACGTGGACATGGCGAAGCTTCCTGAGGGTCGATTGATCCTGCATCTTTTTTTTTTTTTTGAATGTAAATGTACAACAATTTTTCGCTAAGGGCATGTTAATAAAATTACAAGTTTATGTCAAGAAACTTATCTTTTTTTTGGTTGTCTCTCGAAATGTTTGATGCTTCTCCTGGTTGAATCAAATCAAAGACCGTCATGACTCTTGAGTTGAAAGAGGTCGAACTCCTCCATATAAAGGCAGCTTGGTCACGTCTGGTGAGTCGATGTCAAGCGTAGAGCCGCCGGAGAGCCGTGACGAGCTCGTGCTCGCCTTTTGGAATGGAGGAGGCGTTCGAGGTCGCCAAGGAAGGCAGGTGATAGCCGAGGAGCATGCCGAGTGCGAGGAGGTTATCCACGAAATGGTGGGATACGATCCGGAAGTAAAGCGAGGTTGTCGAGGCTGCTGCCCGTTGTTCGAGGTATAGGCGCGAATATGGCCGGACCTCTTGGCAATTTACGGAGCAGTACGCTGAATTGAAAAGGCTCGGGAGCATATACAAAACTGTGATCACTCGACAACCACAACTCGACGACATACTTCGACGGGATGCAGAGGCCTCTTCTTCTGCCGGAGCTTCTCAGTCTAGAATAAATGAACCACATTATGACGATCCGGAGTGGCGCGCACAAGAGAGGCGTGCTATTGCTCTTGAACGTCGTGGACCCTCCATGCGTCGAGACCGGGCGTCATCAAGTGGTCGAGGCCGAGCTCGCAGAGCTGCATCGTCAAGTGACCGAGGTCGCTCTGGCCGGGCCCGTAATATAGACCGGGACGAGGTAGAGGTAGGATTAGCATAGATGAGTCTTGAATTCGATTTTTCTAGGGATTGGCTCGCCTTTTCCCGATCCGCTCCGTCCTCGTAAAATGTAAAATGTAACTCGTACATCTTCTATTTAATAAGAATGGTTTTGTTGACTTTGTATTTGAACAAGAGTAATATGCCAAAGTAGTTCGTCCTCGTAGAAATTCCGCTCGAAAGAAATCGCTCGCACGTAGGGATGGTTCCTTTTTGCCGAGGTCGTCGGAGGGTGGTCCCTTTGTCTACATAGAGAACGCTCAAAATAAACGAAGGTAGTCCGATCTCGCACGTAGGGATGGTTCCCGTTTTTCCGAGGTCGTCGGGAGGGTGGTCCCTTCGCTCACATAGAGAGAACGCCTTGAATGAGCGAAGGTAGTCGATCTCGTATGTAGGAATGGTTCTGCTTTTTGCGAGGTCGTCGGGAGGGTGGTCCCTTCGCCTACATAGAGAACGCTTGAATGAACGAAGGTAGTCCGATCTCGTATGTAGGAATGGTTCCTGTTTTTTGCGAGGTCGTCGGGAGGGTGGTCCCTTCGCTCACATAGAGAGACGCCGGAATGAACGGCGTAGTACGATCTCGTATGTAGGAATGGTTCCTGCTTTTTTCGAGGTCGTCGGGAGGGTGGTCCCCTTCGCTCACATAGAGAGAACGCCTTGAATGAGCGAAGGTAGTCCGATCTCGTATGTAGGAATGGGTCCCGTTTTTTGCCGAGGTCGTCGGGAGGGTGGTCCCTTCGCTCACATAGAGAACGCCTTGAATGAACGGGTAGTCCGATCTCGTATGTAGGAATGGTTCTGTTTTTGCCGAGGTCGTCGGGAGGGTGGTCCCTTCGCTCACATAGAGAACGCTTGAATGAGCGAAGGTAGTCGATCTCGTATGTAGGAATGGTTCTGTTTTTTGCGAGGTCGTCGGGAGGGTGGTCCCTTCGCCTACATAGAGAGAACGCCTTGAATGAGCGGTAGTCGATCTCGTATGTAGGAATGGTTCCTATTTTTGCCGAGGTCATCGGGAGGGTGGTCCCTTCGCCTACATAGAGAGAACGCCTTGGAATGAGCGAAGGTAGTCCGATCTCGTATGTAGGAATGGTTCCTGCTTTTTGCCGAGGTCATCGGGAGGGTGGTCCCTTCGCTCACATAGAGAACGCCTTGAATGAACGAAGGTAGTCGATCTCGTATGTAGGAATGGTTCTGTTTTTGCCGAGGTCATCGGGAGGGTGGTCCCTTCATCTACATAGAGAACGCTTGAAATAAGCGAAGGTAGTCGATCTCGTATGTAGGCATGCGCTGCGTTAGATTTACATTCGTATGAAACGAATGTAATCGACCTCCGTCGAGGAATTTGTCCTCCGTAGAGGGTAAATAATGCGAAGATTAATTATGCATTAGTGACAAGTAGAACTCGCAAAAATAAAGATTTTATTGATAAAAGATGACGCGACCACCAAATAAGATGGACTCTAAACCGACTTTAAAAATATGACCGAACAAGACTCGACCCTTGACAACTTATGCATAATATTTCTTCGGATGGATGATGTGCCATCGTTGGGTAATTGCTCACCGGACAATTGAGCGAGCTTATAGGCCCTTTGCCGAGGACTTCGTCGACCTTGTAAGGTCCTTCCCATGTGGCTTCCAACTTGCCGAGCTGCGCGGCTTTTGACTTCATTATGTCGGAGTACGAGGTCGCCCACTGGATTGTCGGTTTTAACGCTACCGTTGTAATACCGAGCTACTTGTTGCTTGTCCGAGCTTCCTCGATGTGGCGAGGTCTCTTTCTTCGAGTAGGTCTAGATCACTCGTAGATTTTCCCCATTGCTTCGCGAGAAAAGTCAATGGTACGAGGACTCGGTACTCCGATCTCGCAGGATCATCGCTTGGTTCCATACACCAAACCGTATGGTGTTTCTCCGCTCGAGGTCCGGCGTTGTTCGATGCGACCATAGGACTGCGGTAAATTTTCCACCCGAGGCCTTTAGCTCGGTCGAGACGAGTTTTAGACCCTTTACGATGGTCCCGCTGGTAACTTCGGTCCGACCATTTGCTTGAGGATGGGCCACCGACGTGAACTTTGTTGGATCCGCTCTCGACACCAATCTTTGAATGCCTTATCCGTGAATTGTGTTCCGTTATCCGAAAGGAGGATATGGGGATGCCGAGCGACACTATGTTCTTCCATACGAAGTTGAGGCGTTCTTGCTTGTGATTTTCGCGAGGGCTCGCCTTCTACCCACTTCGTGAAGTAGTCGATCGCAACAATTAAAAATTGAGCTGTCCCGGTGCTTTACAAAGGGCCCACAATGTCAATCCCCATTGCATAAACGGCCAAGGGCTCAGACGGAGGTGAGGTCGGTGCAGGGTAGCCTTGGTATGCGCTCCCATGGATTTGACACTTGGACACTTTTTACGAGGTCCATTGAGTCTTGGAACATTGTTGGCCAATAGTATCCCGTCGCATGACTTTCTTTGACAAGGCCCGGGTCCGATGTGGCTTCCGCACGAACCTTGTATTTCGTGAAACGAATTGGCTCGGTTCGACCCAAGCACCTTAAGAGGTTGGAGATATGACTTTCAGATAGGACTCCTGCTCATTCAGATATCGCAGATTTGTTCAGATCCTCCTAGCTTCCGACTTGTCATGGGCGATTCGCCTTCTCCAAGTACTCGTGCACGGAGTCATCCAATTGGGTTCTTCATCCGAGACTACGTTGACCTCGGCTCCGTTATCGGCATCGTCTATACTTACGCTTTGGACTTCTCTCTTCAAGGGCTCGTTGACGACGAGGCCAATTTACTTAAGATGTCACCGCTATTTTGCTCCCTCGATGCGAACTATCTGAAAACGAGAAAGTCCGTTGCGGGCTTTTGCTTTTTCAAGATACTTCTTCATTCGCCGCTTTTGCCTCGTATTTTCCCAACATTTGGCTTACGACGACTTGAGAGTCGCCGTGAACTTGCACGGCTCGTATCTCGAGACTTTGAGCGAGGCGAAGTCCTGCGATCGATGCCTCATACTCCACTTCGTTGTTCGTATTTTGAATGTGAACCGGTGAGTAGCGATCTCTTGGTCGTCCGGCCTGGGAGTAAGATACCGCTCGCTACCTTTGTTTCCAAGCCCCATCAACGTAGAGTTGCCAAGACTTCCTCGGTGTTTCAACCATGGGTTCGGCTTCGCATCGTCGTCGGACTCGGTGGGCTTCGGTTTTCGGACGGTTAGCCTCGGCAAGGAAATCCGCTGAGGCTTGACCTTTGATGGCTGGCGGGGCGAAAGGATATATCGTGCTCGCCCGCTTCGATTGCCCATTTCGCGATTCTCCCGATGCTTACAGCCGTCAATACTTGCCGTAGTGGGTAATCAGTGAGGACTTGTATGCGATGTGCATGGAAGTACGGACGTAGCCTCCTCGCGGCATTTACCAATGCTAAGGCAAGCTTCTCCAGGGGCTGATACCTCGTTTCCGGGCCTTTTAGTGCTCGGCTGATGAAATAAACCGGGAGCTGACGTCCTTCTTCTCGTACCAGGACTGCACTTATGGATTCGTCCGAGGCGGCGAGGTAGAGGAAAAGGACCTCTCCCTCTTTTGGGACGGATAGAGTGGGGAGCTTGGCGAGGTAGCTCTTGAGGTCTTCGAAGGCGGACCTGTGCACCTCATCCCATGAGAATTTCGGGGCTTTTTTGAGTATCTTGAAGAAGGGTAGCTGCTTATCCGCGGCTTTTGAAAGAAAGCGGCTTAGTGCGGCTATGCAACCTGTCAACTTGTGTACGTCATGGATGGTCTTCGGCATCTTCATTTCCAAAATGGTTTGGACCTTGGTCGGGTTTGCTTTTAGCCCTTCTTGTGAAACCCAACACCCTAAGAACTTTCCAGACCGGACTGCAAACGTGCATTTCTGGGGATTGAGCTTTAGGTTGATCTTCCGAAGAAGGCCGAGGACGATCCGGAGGTCGGCCACACATGCGGCTTCTTCCTTGCTTTTGACGACGATGTCGTCTACGTATACCTCCACATTCCGACCTATGTAGGGCTGAAATATTTTGTCCACCATCCTTTGATAGGTAGCCCCTGCATTTTTAAGGCCGAATGGCATCTTTTTATATGCGAAGACCCAAGTCGGTAATGAAGGTCGCTTGGCCGCGTCTTCGCTCGTTCATCGGGACTTGGTGATACCGCTTTGTACAAGTCCAAGAAATCAAGACTTCGTGCCGACCAACGCGTCGACCTTCTTGTCAATGTTGGGAAGGGATAGCAATCCTTTGGGCAATGCTTGTTGAGGTCGGTGTAGTCGATACACATTCGCCATCCCTCCTCCTTTCTTCACCATCACCGGTTGGCTATCCGGTCGGATATTTGACCTCGAGCGATGATGCGTGCTTTTAATAGCTGATTCACCTCGTCATGAATGACTTGGTTCCGTTCGGCTGCGAAGATTCTTTGCTTCAGTCGAACTGGCTTTATGTTCGGGTCGATGTTGAGCCGGTGAGTGATGATACTTGGCGAGACTCCGGTCATGTCGAGGGGAGACCAAGCAAACACGTCTCGGAATTCCCTTAGGAGTTGGATGATCTGATCCTTCACTTCAGGTGCCGTGGTGAAACCAACCTGGACGACCTTCAATGGCTCATCTTTGTACAATGCGACCTCTTCCACCGATTGTCGTGAGTGGCGATGTCTTCCTGACTCAAACTCTTGGGTTTCTTTAATTGCTATGCTGTGGGTGTTGGACCGAGGTCCCGCACCTCGTAAGGCAACTTGCATACTCCTTGCTTGCTTCGATCGCCTCGGATCACGGCCGTTCCCTTGTGGTGGGTATTTTATCGTCGGTGGTACGTTGAGCATACCGCCACTACGGTGCTCACCAATCTCGCCTAGTATGATGTTATACGGCGAGTTGGCCTTCACTACTGAACCGCACCACCTGGTCGAGGTCGTTGGTGCTTTCCCACCGTGACGGGTAGCTCGATTACTCTTCCGGGCGCGTCTCTTCCCGGACGAAGCTTGAGCGGCGGCGGGGCTTGGCGAGGCGTCTTCCACTCCTAGCTTGTCAAAGCATTCCTTAAAAGGATGCTCACCGGCCACCGTCGATGTAAACGCTTTCACCAACTTATTTGCGACCACTACCGGATCACCAATGCATCCCGGTGGGGTCTTGTCATGAACGGGTCGTCTTCGGAGAAGGTGATCGCCTCGTCCTTTCTCGAACCTCTTATTGGTGGGTTCATTGGTTCTAGGACTTGGCATCGGCCTTGTGAGGACTTCGTGACTCCACGGGGGAGCCCCGTAATTGTGGAGACCACCCGTCATATTGGGGCTCGTCATCTCCTTCCTCGCTCGGTCTTTGCTTTGTTTTTTTGTGGGGGCACAATTTCCCTCTTCCTCCTTTTTTCTTTTGACTTTGGTTGGCTTGACGACTGCCCCCTCGGTATTTCTTCGTGGATCCGCCCCGAACTAGCATCTCAATTTCACCCATGAGCTCGTTGCACTCTTCGATGTCGCGCCGTAATCATCATGGAATGAGCGATTTATCCGTAGGTCGGCACCTCTTTCCTCCCGCCATCGGTCGAGGCTTCTCGAACAGTTCATATGGAGTCGTAGATTTACGCCTCGGCCGTCAACGGGGTGTATTGAGGTCGTTCGAGGCGTCGCGCGACCGAGCCTCGGATTTTATTGGGCGATGTAATCATCCGGCGCTTGGCGGCTTGGTTCCGATCTTCCTTCCTTCGCCTCTTCTTCCTTTTTCCGAGGGTCCGGCTTTATGTCGCTTGCGCTTTCTCTTGTCGCCCTCGTCCGCTTTGGCGAACCGATTGGCTATCGCCACCACGCTGTTGCGATCGGGTTCGTGCCACGATCTCTCGATATAAGGCCCCGCGAGATGCCGTTTTGGAAGGCCGAGATGACTAACAGTCGTTCACGTCTTCAACCTTCGTGCACTCCTTGTTAAACCTTGTCATGAAGTCGCCGATGGACTCATTACGGCTTTGCCTTATGGTGAGGAGGTGTCTGATGATGTTTTGATTCCGCTTTTGGAAGAACCTTGGTGGAAGGCGCCCATCGGTCGCGATAGAGCCGATGCTTCCGTGGGTAGACTGTCGAACCACTGCGGGCGTTGTCGACGAGTAACTCCGGAAGAGTTTACATGTGAACCGAAATGAGCTTTTGGTTGATCATGTTGTATTGAACCGCGAGAGGAAGTTCGTGGATCCTCATCCGTCGTGGGGCGATGCTTGGAACCCGTATTTATCCGGGAGAAGTGTTGAGTATCCTATTTGAGAACGGGTGACTATCTTCCGTATCCATCGAGCCGTCCTCCGGAGATCGGGACGGAGTTCGACGATCGAACTCATTTAGGTGACTCGGACCGCCTCGCGGCCCCGATGCCTTTTCTCTACCGCTCGTCCCTCGAGATCGGGCGGAGTTCACCGGATGGATTTATTGTGGCGATCGGGCCGCTTCGCGGCGATCACGACGTCCTCTCCCGCGTTGCTGGTTCCTCGCGCGGTCGGTTTGGGCCCCGACCTCTCGTTGTGATGCCTCGTATCTAGATGAGGCTTCGGTGTTCTGTTCTTCAGGACGTGGCCGACCCTGTGCTTCGCTGAGGAACTGGAGAAAGCTCTCCTTATTTTTCTCGAGAATCCTCGACGACGTCGTCAAGGTTTACTTGTGGAGCCGGAGGTTCCCCTGGATTATTGCTACGATTGCCTTCGCTATGGTAACCTGCCTCCTGCAGGGCGGGGTGTCCGTGCTCGTCGAGACTTTGGATATGCCCCTCGGGGGTTCCTTCTCCGATTGGGCTCTTCCCGAGTTGAGCTCGGCGTTCCCTTTCGCCGTCAGCGTTGTTGTTGCGGCGACGGTCCCGGGGCGTGGCTTCTGTGTACACAGTCATGATTACTTCCACAGTAAACAAAGGTTGATCGAAACACAAAATTTCGCTTCCACGCATTTCGCGCCAAATGATCGATCCTAAATTGTTAGGAAATAAATGTGAGAAGAACACTAGGATTTACGTGGTTCGATCGTGAATAAGATCTACGTCCACGGCGAGAGAGAGAGATGTGTATTGAAAGTATAAGTGATTACAAGAGAGAATGAATGACCTCCGCCGCCTAATCTAGCCTCTATTTATACACAACGATTGACTCTGATCTCGAATCCAAGTCTTCTAACTGGATTCGAGATCCCATCCCTCTCGAATTGGATTCTTTAGATATGGTACCGAGCTTTCTGCTTCATCTTGGCTTCGAGAGTCTTCACAACTAGAACTTGTCTGCGCCGAGGCGATGTCGGGTTTCTTATTGGGCGCGATCTTGCCGCAGTAATTGGTAGTATCCTATCAAGATTGATCTTGTTTTCTTCTTTGTTTGCGGTATTTAGTATAGTATAGGTAAAAATCTTAGGAAATAGGTAAGGACAAAATCATAGGTATAATGTAATAGAAGAGATTTAAGCGATGAAGTCTTATCTGCATGTGAGTCATGTGGGACAATGCTTCACTCTCGGGATTCCCACTAGATATTTTTCCCTAACTAAAGTCCACATAATCTACATCGTCTCAACTCAATCTGTCCAACGCATCAATTATATGAGAGAGAGAGAGAGAATCATGGTATAGTAGATGAGAATTAAAGAAAATTTCTAAAAATCGAAACCCAATTACAATCAACATTGATAGAATAACAAATTATGATAAGATAAAATTCATGTCATATTTAGGCTGAGGGCCTGGAATAGCCAAGGCGGACCATTTAATCTATCCTGATTGGAAACTGGAGTCTCAGGCCCCCATTTCAACGACGACGGGCTTCTCCCCCCCTTTATGTGGCTCGACCCCGTCGACGTCGACGAAAAGCTCGGCCCGGAAATATTGTCCCACCGAATCCCGGGCTCAACACCTTTTACTTTCTTCTCGTAGAAACATCTCGGGCCTAAAGTCAGCTCAAGATCGTTCTGATCATCGTAATCGATTTCCGGAACTCCACATTTTCCTACCGATTCAACGGCCCGATCAAAGTTCGATTCGGGCCGGTTATGTGTTGCCGTGCTACTCCTATCGACGGTTCGCGCGTTTCTGCCGATGTCTTTCATCAACATCTTCTGTATTCGATACAGGCGATGAAGCTCGTAAACCTGCAAAGAATTGGAAATTTTAAATTTCGAGATCATGATTTATTTATTTATTTGAATTAGAGAATGTGAGTAATTAATGTTGATTTTACCTGCCCTCGAAATGTTTCCTCGTGCTTGAGCATGGCCATTTTCATGTATTCCTTGTCGTACTGATTCAGAAGCCTCTCCATTAATGTCAAAATTCATACAATGTGATTCCTGAAATCTAAGTTTTTCGAGTTCGTGCAATCACTATTCTTGTTGTGTATATATCTCACCACCTGAAGGGTGAAATACAGCAAAACATAAGGAAGTAGTAAGAGATATTAATTGTTAAAATCGGTACCACATTAAAGCAGTGAGGCCATAGATGTGAAAATCCACATGTTTTTTTTATGAGAATTTTGATATCTGTGAGTTATGATAATGTTTTGGGCCATAATAATTATTGGCAAGAGATAAATATCTATGAGAGAATGGCTTGGCATCGTTTTCAAAGACTGATCTAAAAAAGTACTTGCTGAGTCAGATATTTTATCAGTGAATTAAAGCTGTATATATCGGATCATCACCCCTAGTCCACATATTCTCATTGTTTACTTCATAAGAAGTTACTATTTTAGATATTTGGTTGGGAATAATTGGACTGCAATTGTTTGGGTCAATTAATCTGAAATTTTAAAAGTCACACACGGTGACTCGAACCGGGCGGCTGGCGCCGGATTAACCACTCTACCACTAGGCCAACACACACAGGACTGCAATTGTTTGTTGTCTTATAAAATCAATATTTACTTTTTGCGTTTTTTGTATACATTCACATAGATTATTAGTACTATTAGCTGGGGTTTCTCCAATAATATTAAGCAATTTCTTAATTTTAATAAGAACCCAAAAAAAGAATTAATATAAGGGGAATTTTATGCTATGTAAAGATTGAGAAAAGAATAAATTCAAAGATCATGAAGACTCAAAATATCGATTCTGTGAAATTACAGAATTTTCAAAACAAGGGGGGGAAAAAGGAAACTGTTTGATTATCAAAAGGCCGAAGATTTTAACTTTCAAGTCGTGTAAAAGTATTAAACTAGTGAATTAATACACTCTGAAAAGGTGAAATATCCTTCTGTAATTCTATGATCATCTCAGAGCTTTGTATAACTACCAAGAAAAGAAACCACACAAAATTAACCATCAGTTCAAAAAATTTAGAACAAAGAATATCGACCAAAAAAGCAACCAAACACGAATGAATTGCTTGTTTCAGACATATAAAGCAACTGAACTAATTTTCTTACCAGGTAGAGTGTCATGAACTTCGAAAATCAGATGTTTCTGTCTCTCTCTATTTGATCTGATCCAGCTGCTTCAACAACTTCTTCTTTTGCCCTCACCCAGTATAATGTTGTTACCCTTTTGGCATATACTGCAGCAGTATATATATACACTCAAATTAAGTGTTTTGACAGTGAGAGCAGAGATGGTGCAGAAGAATTAAAAAGAATCTGATTTCTACTCACAGAAATCAAAGCAATTGTTTGTTGGTAATGGGTAATGGGAATGGGGTTTTTGATGTGAATGATGAGGGGCATGCCAAACAAATCCCACTGCCCTTAGCCTATATGTATTTCAAGCTTTGTGGGAGAGATGCCCCGACCATGTCCACCACACCAATTATTTCTTTATTCACCAAGCTCTCTATTATAACAATCATTGTTTCTATTTCTATAAATTTAAATACTATGGTAGAGATGAGTTGTCGTGTAAATCATCCTTTTCTATCAATTAAAAATTAATTCGATCCATAGATTTTGATTAGATAAATTGGTATATTAAAATTTTATGTATGAGATAAAAAAAATTATGATAATGCTTTTTATGTATTACTACAATATTTAACACGTGACAACTGCAAATCATACAAAGATAAAACAATGCAAATTGTTTTTAATTAATAAAATAAGGTTAAATTTTATTTTAACCACCCTTTTCTATGATATAGGCTATTGTTTTAATATATGCTAAAAAATAGAGGTTAACTAACCACATATCTCAAATGATAAAATGTTTGGGATAACCTAGAGGTCATGATTCTTTTTTTTAATGTGACAATTTATTTGATATGTATCAATGAAGTGTGATATAGATATCACTCATAATCATTTAAATGCTCAATCTTATATGTCGCTAGTATTAGAAGTAAATATAAAATGACGTATGATAACAATAAGAAAATATGAAAAGAAACAAATGTAAGAAAACCGAATAATTCAATTGTATATGTTAAAGTATTATGTAATAGCACTATTATTGATTTCATCACGAATCTTGGGTAATTTTTGAATATGAATATTGTATTTGAGGATCACAAGGGCCCCGTTGAGACAAATCATCTAACAGCGTAGCCTGACAAAGTGAAGCACATGCACCCAAGAAACTCAAAATTATTTAATAATATTGTGTTATGAGATTAAGGTGTATCTACTTCTATACATTGATACATATACATGTCGACAACCAATTAATGAGATACATAAATACAGGGAATTAATACACACTAAGTATGCACCACGTGGCACACCGACAATTGGATTTCGGCCGTACCTTAAGGGGTACCTCCAGCAAATCACAAGCCATGGATATAGTCCAATTAATAGGAGAATTACATAGAACGTGATCTTCAAGCTATATACCAATCTTAAAAGATTAATTAATATTTAATATTATAGATCCTGCGCTACAAAGAAGTCATCAAAGTATTAGGATACATGTTCTTAAGTTCAAAAGATAGAAAGACGTAATAATCAATTAGCGGAAGCAATTCATTTAAGTGAAAATTCTAGCCTCAACTCCACCCTGTCAGCACTAGTCTTTAAACCCCAAAAATATTTGCAGATATTTAAGCTAAGCATAATTAGTGGGCATGTAATTGTTGAAACAACTTGTAATCTCATGAAAGGTTATCCATAACATAAAGCATAACTTAGAAGGTTGTAAAGCTGAAAAATTCTAAGCATGTTAAACTATTATCATTTATTTGGTGTGCAATTGTTATATTTGACTTATTACTCTTCCTGTGACCCCTAACTTCTAGCCACCATCAGATTCATAACATTTCAGGCACAAGCAGAAATCCATAGAGTCCCATTTCTACTGTATCTCAAGCCAAAACTGAGAGAATCTCACTGATATGGTTAGTACATAATAAAGATCAACACATCAACAACTAACAAACGTGTACACAGTTCTCAAATGATGTTTTAGGTCAATTGAGAAGAGACTTCAAATTCTTTAACTGCATATTTTTCACTTTCGGATGCTTTTGGCATCATGAATTACTTCAGCTCCACAATTTTCATTGCTCTCATAATTTGAATCAATGATCACTTCTTTTTCGAGCATGGTAATTTCGGAATTTTGCTCTCACCTATATTTGGGGGGTCTTTCAACAAGTTTCGTCAATTTTATGATTTGTTCTTCAAGAGTTGTAGATATGTGAATTTAATAAAGAGTAGAGATGAGAGATAGATAATAACCTACTAGAAATGTCAAAAATTTGTAATACAAATCTTTATATTTAATTCAATAAACACAGAATAATGTAAAATTTAATATTATATGGATTAAATTATATTTATGTAGGTTGTAAATCTCTACTTGATGGTGGTTCTTCTCTACAATTTGACCATTGAACGATTTTATAACAATTTTTTGAGATTCATGGAAGATGCGCCTCCTTGATATCCTTGGACTTGATCTTTGGATTTTATAGTGTCAATGAAAGGGCTTCCACCAAAAAATCATTGTATCATAATCAGGAGAGCTCAAAAATTATTTTGCAATTTCACTGCAAAAGTCTCTCCAACCCATGAACTACAACATTTTGACAGATCAAATCACCATAATATATTTTTTAAAAAAATTCTAATGCAGAATTATATTTAAAAAACTCGATACGAAACTTTAATGAGTTAGACATGATTTGATGCAGTTTAATTTAAATTAATTAAGCAGTTGAATCTAATCCGGACAAACTCATCCATCATTCCAAATTTAAAATATCCAACATGAAAGCACTATTCCCTTAATTATTGCACGCACTTATAGGTGAGATCATTTTTGTTATGGTCATTGACCATAACGATTAAGACTTTCTCAGCAAAACGGTTGAAATGTAAATGAACAAGAATTTACGCTCAGCACCCTAGAATCTCCAAAATAAATAAACCATACTAGTGAAAAATGCTTATAACACCATCCATATATATGATTATTCTAAAGTTTTCCATCATGCTTTACTTTGACCAATTTAAGGTGAATACCTCCAAGAGTATTTACAGTAACAATTCTATCATTTCTTACGTTTCGAATCTTACGATAACTTCTTCATTCAATAAGGTGCATTACATATTGCATTATCTTAAAAAGAAAATCATCACCTCAACTAAAAAAGAGGGGAAAAAGATCACCAATGGCACATTATTTAGCTTATTTGCAACAAATTGTCTCGTTATTTATATGAATTCATTTTTTATTCAAAGAAATTTTTCTGATACATATTCAAAAAAAAGTTATGGTTTTTCCAAAACCTTAATTAAGCATAGTTTTGAAAACAATATTGTCTCGTTATTTATTTGATAAATCTATTAAATTATCCGATTAGCCGTTCAAGTTCAGAAGACCGTGATAATAATACAATAAAACATACAATTAAAATATAATAAATGACAGGCGTCTCGTTTTACCAGTTTCCTTCTTACTAGGCCCAAATTTATAATTGAAGTATAGACAAACGACAATAGGATATACTTGACAACCAATACTCTTATGCTGAGTAATTATTCAATATAAATGTTTATGTACATTAAAATAAAATTCTTGTAACATGTTGGGTGCAGTAGTTTTATTCCATGAATAAGTTGTTTGGATTTAGTGGAGTTGTTAGATATTGCCTGCAATAAAAAACAATACTATATTTGGAATCGAAACACCACCAACATGGAGACGAGATGCTCTTAGCTTCATCTAAATATTAATATTATTGGATATCTACATTACAGTATTAAAACAGATGGAAAATCAAACATATTTTTAGTGGGTGCAAAAAGAAAAATGCTAAAATAAGAAAATGAATATATGTCTGTTCGTGCTTATCTAAATAAAGCGGGAAGTCACATCCATCTGTCGGATGATCTCATTCTCTCTTAGTCTTGTCTTTCTCTGCGTTAGGAAACGTGTGACACAGAAAGTGCTACGTTTTCTTTTCTTTTTTTCTTACTTATATATTTTTACCATTTTATTTAGCAAGGTTTGTCCAATTGAAAATGGAGAAAGACTGATTAATGCAGAATGGTACACCAAATGCAGTTCATGTTTCATTTACCCACTAGATTTTTTGAGTTATTATTTTTTACATATGTAATTCTCTAATATATGTTGCGCTTATAGTTTGTCTTATATACGAACCTAAATTATATGTATTACAAATTAATTAACAAAGTTTTAGGCTTCAACTATACTTGTATTAATGTTTCTATCAAATTAAGGTGAATACTCAATTCTTTTTATTTTCTTTTTTGAGTTGAGGTGAATACTCAATTCAAGCGTATTTACGGTAACAATTCTAGTCAATTAATTAATTACGACGTATTTTTTTTTATTATAATTTAATACAGAAATTTTAAAGGATGCGTCACGGTGGACTCGAATCCGAGACATTTGGCCTCGGACATTAACCACTCTACCACTAGACCAATACACACACTAATTACGACGCATTATTGATATACTTTTATGTTAGCTATATTGAATTACTCCAAAAAAAGTCGATGGCGCATTAGTTATTTTTAAAAAAAAAAAAAAAATTGGAAATGAAGGATTGACATTCATACTACAATATTTTATCATTATCTCAAATTTATTATCTTTCAACAAATTGGCCTAAGTCCGTGGAGGCCATATCTCTTATCCTTGTAGAAGGGAGTAATGCGCTTAACTACAAGACTTACAAAAAAATTGGTATTACTTTACTTACATAAATATAATAAAAGATACTTGATTAGTCTTTCAATTTCTTTTTTAGTTTTTTTTTTGGGACGTCTCCATTCCTTCCCATTCATTTATGGTAACTATCCCCCTACTTATTACCTTCAACAATATCCTTTATTTACACGTTTTATCATCTATGTCTCATCACTATTTCTCTTTCTTACTCTTAACAACTTATTTATTTACATATTTTACCATCTATGATCCATCATTAACTAATGTAATCTTATACTAATGTGGAATCATTACTCCACTGAATAAATTTGAGGGATGGAGGGAGTATATGATTTCAAAAAAAAAGTTCAAAGATTTTCTTGCAACAATTGATTCAAAAAAAATGAGAAGAAGAAAGAAAGAAGAAAATCTTTCTGCAACGATTTATTTTTAAATTATAAATTATTATATTCATATTTTTACTATTTCTTTTTTTGATATATAAGATGCATATTATATGATCATGAAATTGAATATAGATTACAAATCAATAACAAAGATAGGACAAACTAGATCATATCCAAATCAAAAATCAACCTATTACAAATTAGACCAAATATCCAAATACGATGAAAATACAATCTACACATGAGTGACACTTCAGCTAATGATCTCTTGCAAGATAGAGACTTTTGTGCCTCAATTTTACCAATTGAGTTAGACTGTATCAAAAATTAATATATTGGTATTAACACATTAATTAATGTGTTACTCAAAGATTTTGTTTGAAACCTTCCAAAAAGTTTATTTTATAGTATTGTTAAAATCTTATCATAATTTTGCCTCTCGTTGTTATGTGCAGGATCTAGGTACTTAACATATAAGTTTTGAATATTAAGTAAATTGTTAACTACAGCTTAAGTGAGGATATTATTAAAAATAATGATTACTTAACATCGTTATGCTAATATAAATACGAGGCAACTTGAGAATAGTCAATTTGTTATAGCAAAGAAGAATAGTAGCGAACTTTATAAAAATAGAAAAATAATGGCTACTGTTAGTAACATACCTTTTGGTAAACAGTAATACGAATTCACGAAATTTAAATCGTGAATTAATGTAACAGTGTAAAAGACATTATTGTATGATTTCACAAAATCGAATAATGGTCGTAAAATCGTGTTACATAATATTTTCCATTGTTACACGATTTCACCAATTTTATGTAATCATATAACTATTCCTTTTCTCATTAACAAATAGACTATTTCTCCTAATTATCTCTAAAAATTATAAGCATAATTATAGCACTACAACTTTGAAATATTTCAACGGCTAACAAAATAAAGTATAAAATTTCGACAAATTAAGAAATGAACTCCTTTTTGATTTTGCTTTCATTCTTTTGATTTATTATCATTATTATTATTATTTTGAGGTATGATATTTTTGATTAATTGATGATGATGTTGATGTACGAGAGAGAGAGAGATTGGGACATGAAAGCACGCGTTGCCGGTGCAATGAGGGAGTGTGGGTCCCACTTGACGCAGTGTCCTTTGTCCAACTTTAATATTCAATTTTTACAGCATATGTTGTTTTTGTACTTGTTTCTAATTTGCACATCCTCAAACTAAGTGCCCCCACCAACACCAATTATAATTTCAAAGATTCAACTCTCAATTCTCATCTAAATTTTACTAAATTATACTACCTCCGTCCCATTATTCTTGTTTGCTTCCTTTTGGGTATGCCTCAATGTTTGAGACGTTCCTAAAAGAAAATAATTTTACACTAAAAGTATCTCGAATTTCGTCACCTACTTTTTACACATAAAAACACAACTCTCCTTAATCTCGAAAGAAAAAAAATGAATGACGATTTTACGGAGGAGTATTTCATTATGGACTCGAGGTTTTGCTGCAGTGTTTCGGAGAGTAGAATCAAATGTTTGTACGTTTGTGAATGCTCGCAATCACCAATATATAGTTTATCATTTTAACGCTCTTTAAAAGGTAGATGTTCTATTTAAATAAAAAAATACATGTCACCACCAGCTCTTCTTTAAACTTATATATTAACTCTTTAATTAGATGTAAAATCATGTGTTCACATGCACGTCCATAGTTCCGTAGTAAGTAAGAGTGTAAGACGTCTATTATTTGTTTTAAAAAAAAGTTACCGGATTTGTTATTGTGAACTCTAGCTTAAACTAATAAATTAATTGATAACTCGATTGAGAGTTAAATATTCTATTTTACTTACCATCAAACATAAAAATTAACTAAAGTATGGGCTATTATTGAGTTTTAATAGATTTTAATCACGAAATAATTTTTATATGTGATTTTTTAAAACCTCATATTCTTTCTTTGTAAAGGCTAGAGCTGTCACTTTTAAAATGATAAGAATTAATATTCACATATAATGGTTGAGTTAGTGTCAAGTCTGATCGTATTCGTGTTTTGTTATGACGATGTCATGTAGGAAATTTGTATAATTTTTGTATAACATAATAGTACTTATATTATTATTATTATTATTATTATTATTATTATTATTATTATTATTATTATTATTATTATTATTATTATTACAGTTTGAGTTTTGAGAATGAACCTTTGGGTTCATCACGTTCACCTTTTGAGATTGACTAAAACTTGTGTGAGCGCGCGCTCACCATGCGCGCTCACAATGCAGAATTTAATTAATAGTGCTTAGGCATTAATTAGAGAATTAAGGATAATTAATTTTATTAATTATTAATTAAACTTTATTATTTTCAATTAGGTTTTATTAATTCAAAATTAGTATTTATTAATTCATAATTAAAGTTTATTAATTCTAATTAGGATTTATTAATTTCAATTAGGGTTTATTAATTCAAAATTAGGGTTTAATAATTTTAGTTAAGGTTTATTAATTCAAAATCAGGGTTCTTAATTTACAATTAATTAGGACTTGTTAATTTAAAATTAGAACTTATTAATTTAAGGTTAAGGTTTATTAATTCAAAATAAACAATTCAAAGTTAGGGTTTATTAATACTATATTAAGGTTCATTAATTTTATTTGAAGTTAATTAAATTTTAATTAGAATCAATTCAATATTAAATAACAATTAATTAAATACTAATAATTAATTAACATATTAATTAATTTATTAATTAGGGTGGTTCTCACTGTGCGCTAGCGCGCACAGGAGACCACCCCTTTGAGATTAGCGGTTGGTAGGCGTGATCACGATTCACGGGTGACAATATTATGGAACTAATGACAGGGACTAAGTACTCAGTTTACAACGTTGATTAATCTAACATAGGATAATGCCGTTAATGATGATAAATGGTGGAATCTCTAATCCATCCAAATAAACTACCGTTTCGCTTTCAGCAATTTCTATCAAATTGTACAAAAGGACAAGTCATACCCAAACAATTATTTGTACCTTTTACTTTACTTTATAACCTCTCCTAAAATATGTTTACATGTATGATGAATGATAGATAAAATATAGTTAAAATGTATGTTATTTTTAAGACAGTTGATCAAAACTGGATTCGATAGTCTGGAATAGGTTACTTGTTTTTGAAAACATTAAACTTAAATATTAAAACTAATGGTTTTGTCCGCCAATTTATGTTTTTAGATGAGACGATGATTAGCCATTATATATATCAGAGCCAGATTAAATAAATAAAAAAAAATTAGTTTCAATTTCGTACCCTCTCTCATTTTGTTATACTTTTAAAAAAAGTCTCACATTTTATTTTTAATCTGCAGACGCAGAAGTGATTTGAATTAATACAAAATATAACACTAATAATTAAATATCTCAACAAAGTGGCTACTCACATATAGCTAGGGTTTCGATGATTATGCCTAAGAATTAAAAAAGTGAAGACATTTTTTTTGCTTTCACAGAATATAAAATTCATTTTACGCAGAGGCATGACTGCAACAAGGCTCCATTTTTCAGCACACACAGCCTGCTCGAAATATCGAGAACAATGCCTTCTATTCTTTCCTTGATTTCCATGAGAATAAATATGTCAAAGTTCATGCAAAATCACTTGACAATTGAAGAACCCAAGACTCTACTGAAATTAAATATATAATAAAAATTTTGATTGCACGTAGTGCCTGGAGTTTGTGATCACTAGTCTTGGTAGTCTAGAGCATTGAAATTAAATGATTTTTTTTTGTAAAAGATTTTGATAATGGAGGACAAACGCTGACACTTTTTACCATGCTTTCTTGAGATTATTACCAAGTTAATTAACCAGTTATTACTTGTAACAAAGATACAAAATCAGATGTTTGTAATGATGCACTATTCATCACAAGCTGTTAAAAAGAGAATCTCAAAAAGGAATATATATATATATATACTAGGAAGCATCAATACGCCTTGGAGGTAAGCGTATATCAAAAAAAAAATATTTAATACGATACCAAAAAAAATACGCTCAAAATATCATTTTTTTTCATTTCATTTTTTAATAAAATACATTTTAATTACGATCAAATATGTTTTCTAAAAGTCAAAATACGTTACCCTAGTGCTCTACATCTCACGATTGAGATCATAAAATATACATACACGCTCTCAAAAAAAAACCCCCAGAAATTACACACACCAACAGTCTCGTGATGGTCACACCGTCGTCGCCTGTCCTCATCGCCGTGACGGACTGTCGGCACCTGTCCTCACCGCCTCAGCGGACTGCCGCCGTCTGTCCTCGCCTCCGCTTGGGGTCACGCGACTCGTTGCCTTCCTTCCCGCTTTTCCTTGCTGCCTGCGTTCCATTCCCAATTTTAACTAGCTTTAGGGTTTTGTATCTTTGAATTAGTTATATGTTATTGTTGGTGTTGGGCCTTTGTTATTGGATTGTATTTGTAAATCTTAATTATCTATTGTTAGTATTGGGCTTCAGTTATTGGGTTGTATTTAAGAGTTTTAAGTCTTAGTTAACTATTTATTTTCTTTGTTTTAATAGTATTTATATGATTTTCATAATGTAATTATTAATAAAATATAAAAATATAATAAAAATATAAACATATTTTGAATGTATTCATATTTGAATTTTTCAAAGATAGGACGTATTTTCGTATTCGTATCATATCGTATTTCGTATTGGTGCTTTGCAGTATATATATGAAAGGGTTAACGTGAGAATCATTTTTATCGTGAGAACGTGAAAGCTAAAAAATGATGAATTAAGTGTGAAAGTTGATGAATCCGCTCGAAAAGTTATTGAATCCAAAAAAATGAAATTTTTCGTCCCTCATAGGATTCGAACCCTGGGTGAAAATTCTGAATTTTTGGATTCAGTAACTTTCTGGTGGATGACATTATTTATCATAACGAATTCATTTTGTTCACAATGAATTTTCGTGGTTCTTAGTTCTTACGTTAAAAATGGTTCTTATTTTAACCTCACTCTTTCATCGAATTTGGTACATCCCTGGTAAAGATTATCATTAAACTAAATTCCAATGGATAGGTTAGTGGAGGCTATCCATGGGAATTTCTTTTTATTGAAACTTTTTCCCTTAAAGACATCTACACGTTATTTATATCTTGTAGAAAACATGTCCGTTGTGTTCACAAGTTTTATCTACAATTTTGCGGCTTTTCTAAGTTGTGTTGTTGAAACTTTGTGTTCAACATTTTTATAATAGCTCTTGTTTTCAAATCTAACCCGACTGACTATAATACATATCCAATTACTTGATTTGTTTTTTCAATTCTAATCTGGTTAAACTTAACCCTATTCATATTTGATCGATTCGTTTTAGATAGAATTCTTTTGTTCCATAACCGAATTGAACCAGCAAAATACAGTTTGAAAAAGTAACGACGAAGCTGAAACCTAATTTACTAGAAACTTAACCGAACAGACCTAAGTGTTACATATTCGATCGATTTCTTGATTTTTCGATTTTGATTGCTTGCCCCTACTATGTAGGCTTCAGCACTTAAGCATAATTTGTTAAGAATGTTCACAAATAGTAGCTATGATTTTTTTATTTTATTTTTCTGATTATGAAGGAAAATTTACATGTATGTAACACTTGCATTATGATCCACATGAATTTGGGCAGCAATACGGTTGGGCTGATTTTGCAAATTTAAGCCCAAATGTAAGTTGGAAATTGTTGAAGTCCGATGTGAATTGATGATCGGGCCTGTAGGCTAACTTAATAAAAGATTATACCAATTTTATTTTATTTTTTTAAGGTATGAGATATTATTTTCGAGGCAAACGTTTCTGCTCGTCAACTAGGGGTGAGCGAAAAATCCGAGAATCGAATATTCGATCCGAACCAACCCAAAATTTAAAATTCGGTTTGAATTTTTCGGATTTTCGGATCGGATTGAAATTTTTAAAAATTTCGGATTTTAGGATCGGATCGAATTGGACTTTTTAAATCCGAAAATCCGAAATATATATAATTTATATATAAAAATAATATTTTATTTAAATATATTTAAATTTAATATAAATATATATAAAAATTAACAAAAATTGGTTTCAGATTTTCAGTTTTTTCATAATTTCGGATTTTCGGTTCCATTCGGATTTTTGTATAAAAAAATCGGATTTTTGGATTTCGGATTTTCGGTTCGGATTGGATTTTTTCTCTCACAAAATTCGGATTTTCGGATCTATTCGGATTAGGCAAAAATCCTAACCGAAATCCAAATGCTCACCCCTAAATATCTTCAACTAGGCTCGTTACTTCCTTTTTTTTCCCTTGTTCTTTCCATTTCAAAGCTAACGATGTTAACATCTGAGTTTTTTTACCCTTCGCCAGATCTTTTAATTAGATTAAGTTATAACGCAAATTTAGTATTAAATTTATATATATTTCATTCACACTAAAATCACTCCAAATAACGTGAGATCCCCTTTTGCCTTGTTCACTTTTTAGGATTTTCAATTTAGTGTATGTATAAATTAGTGGATAGTAGTTTATTTTGAACATGACGATATAAAATTGTGCATATATAATGAAAACTTTTTTAAAATTGTTTTGTTATGTCATAATTTTAGAATATTTTAGTTATGCATGATTTTATAGATTTTGTTCATCAACTCTATCGTTTGTGCATATTTCTAAGTTCTAAAAAAGAGTTACCACCGGATCCAATCCTAATATATATATATAGTTGGATCCAGGTGAGAACTTATCTTTATTGAGAACTTGAAACTACGCACAAACGTATAATGTTGATGAACAAAATCTATAAAGTTGTCTTGTAAAACATTCTAAAATTGTTGCGAACAAAACAATTTTAGAAAGTTTTGGTGTGCACAACTTTATACCGCTCGCATCATCATCTGTAACGTCTTATGCATAGTTCGCGAGTTCTCAAAAAGATATAGTTCTCATTTGATGCATTATCTCTCTCTCTATATATATATATATATATATATATATATAGAGAGAGAGAGAGAGATGATGAATCGGTATGAATGATTTTTTTAAGAAATAAGAATAAATTAAAATAATTGATTTTAGTAAATCAATGGACATGATTTATTTTCGTTGTGCTACAAATTATGATTATATGTGCTATAAATTTTTTTCGACATTTTCGACCAAGGTTATATAAGTAATTTAATCTTTTAAGAATCATTTTTTTCCTTAATTTTAGGGAAAACACGATTTTCCTTATTTTTAGGGATTTCTTGTAATCTATCTTTTAAATTATTATTTGTAATATTATTTCAATTTTAATACTTAATATATGCAAATTTATTTGTGATTCAAGCTAGCAAATCCATGGAAAACTCAGGTAAAATAATCTATATATTAATTTATACATGTGGTTCCAACTAATTTCTAGTACATTCAACCTCTCACTCTAGCTCTCTCTCTATATATATAATTCCTTCTTGAAGTTCTGGCCTTTCTAATTATTTCACGTGTTTTTCTAATTTAAGCTACACACATGTATTCCACTTGCTTTTTTCTTTTACTACCTTGAAATTTCAAATGGTGGTCGTGCAAAACGGTGGGCATGTTGAGACGTGAATGGATGATGAAATACAGTTGGTGGAATTCCATATATGATGTTATTTGGAACTTTTTTAATACACATTAATTAGAGACAAGAAAGTGCCACCAAACTCACATTATTTAGCTCCTTGTATTCTTCTAATTAGTATTTGGTTTCTATTAATTCTACATATTATCTAAATTAGGAAAAGGGGGCACGCAGTAAAAGAAGAAGAAGTCGAAAGACGAGAGACCACTAGAAAACTATAGTACTGATTGGGATTGACGTAGTGAAAATCCATGCTATTTAAGCCATTGTTTTATTTTATTTCATTTTTTTAATACAGAAATTTAAAGACTGCGTCACGGTGGACTCAAACCCGAGACCTTTAGCCTCGAGCACTAATCACTCTATCACTAGGCCAACACACACACAACCATTGTTTTATTTTATTTTTTTGATACAAAAATTTAAAGGCCGCGTCACGGTGGACTCGAACCCTCGACCTTTGGCCCGGACATTAACCACTCTACCACTAGGCCAACACACACACCATTGTTTTATTTATGTCAACAGTTATGTCACAAAGAAAAAGGCATTGATAAATTAATCATTTTAGGTCTCCCTCCTTCAAAGAACAAACACAAGAACCTAACAATTCTGACGTTCTTATGCTTAATAGGGTAACATTTACGTGACGCATATAGCCTCATATACAACACGATTTTATATATCCAATTTATCGAAGGCACATTTCGCCAACAGTTTAAATCAATCAGACTGGTAAAATTGGAGGACCAACTGTGAAATTGAAAAATAATTAAGTTATAAGGTGGCAAATAATTTGATATATTCTTAATAATGAAAAATAGAATTGACTAATCCAATTAGTGCGACTGGCGTAACTCTATCGCCTACTTCCTCCTTGCTGGATAGACTTCAATAGGAGAGAGTGAAACATTCTCATGTTAACTTTTCATGCACTTAGAGGACGTTTGGTTTTAGAGAGCTCATGAGCTCCAACAATTATAAGATATATATTTTAAGAGTGTATAAGATGTAATATTTCAAGAGCTTATAAGTCGTCAAAGTATTTAGATAATTGAGTTTTAAGCTACAGAAAAAATCGTGTTAGAAAGAGAAAAATTACGAGATGTGATGTTGATAGGAGTATATGTAGGAAATAACGAAATATAATAAGATTAATTTGATAAATTTATTGTTGGTTATAAGCTTGTGAAAAAATAAATTGGGGTTAAAAAACTTATTTTTTGGGAAGCTTATAAGTTCCTGAAACTTATTTTTATAGCTTATAAGGAACTTATTTTGTCAAATACTTCTCAAGAGATTATATATTTTTGAACAACTTATAAGCTATTTTGAAGAGCTTATAAGTTCAACCAAATATCATCTTATCCTCATGTCTAATTATGAAGGTGTTTGGATGAGCTTATAAGCTCTTTAAAACAAATTTATAAAATTTTAGGAGCTTATAATTTGTTGCAAAGTGTTTGGCAATAAGCTCCTAAACAGCTTATAAACTGTGAAAATAAGTTCCAATAGCTTATAAGCTCCCCTAAAAATAAGTTGGTCAACTCTAACTTATTTTTTCATAAACTTATAAGCAATCATGAATTTACCAAAATAACCTTATTATTGTTCGTTATTTCCTACATATACACTATCAACTTCACCTCTCGTCAATTTTATCTCTCTAACTATTATTTCTTTCTTTAACTCACGATTCTTTCTCTAGCTTATAAGATCAATTATCCAAACACTTTAACAACTTATAAGCAATTGAGACATTACCTCTTATAAGTTCTTGAAACATCTTATAAGCTCTTGGAGCTTATAAGCTCTCTAAAATAAGCTTAGCCAAACACCCCCTATATCAATCTTCCGAACAGTCACTGTCTACTTGTATAAGATTTTATTTGAAAAGTATGGAGATTGAAGTTAGCTGTCATTGAATAATAGATTATGGCTTAACTATTATTATTATCATTTATATGTAATTAAATTTATCACTACAGTGCATACTCAAATTAACACCAGTCTCATGATATTAATCTTGAGAAGCCTCTATTTAATTATTGGTCTTTAGAATATCTTTCCTCAAATCATACTACTCATAATTTAAATTTGAGTGGGTTGCATGAATTATATACATGATCGTGAGATTTATTAATCATCTCATTATCGCCATAAAGATTTGGGATAGTTTTCTAATTACGAGCTCTAGTACACGTACAATTTTTAATGCGATTAAGGGCGATTGATTCCATATGTTCCATCTGTTCTGCTAGTGGAGACTGGAGAGCGGAACAAATAATTAATATATTGATTCTGTTTGGGGGTGATATAAGGTTATCGAATTTGAATTTTGAAGTTAGATTATTAGTTAGAAAAAGTTCAAATCTGCCTCGCAGTTCATGTGGTCGAGTTGGAACTCAGTCTATCATGACAAGGGTTAAATGTCAAAGCAATAAGACAATGACAATATGACATTAAAAATATCATTATCATAATAGGCTAGTAGTAACGGTGATGACGACGAATGACACTGAAACCAAAAGGTACAAATTAAAGTAATTAACAAACTCAGATGTTGAAACTGTCACATGTCGTGTGCGTGTGTTGACTTAGTGGTAGAGTGGTTATTGCCCGAGGTCAAAGATTTCGGATTCGAGTCCACCGTGACGCGACCTTTAAATTTCTGTATTAAATTGACAAAAAAAAAACTGTCACATGTCCTCGGAAGGCCCAAGCCACAGATTGGAAGATTGAAAAAGAAAATACAAAGAGCCTGTCCATGCGGCATATGGATTACGTTCGGGAAGAATAATCTGATTCAGGATATTAAATTCGTGTGTTTTGTTGAATTTTTATAAACCATGGAAAATAATAAGAATCTTGAAAATAAGAAAGTAGTAAAAAATTTCAATATTTTCATTCCCAACTTTTCTTAGATTTTTTTCCCATCCTCAAAATTCTTACCTACTTGGATATTTAATATTATGATTTTTATTTTGTAGTGTTTTGTGTTGTGTCTTATTATTATTATTATTATTATTATTATTATTATTATTATTATTGTTGTTGTTGTTGTTGTTGTTGTTGTTGTTGTTATTGTTATTATTATTATTATTATTATTATTATTTCAATTAATAATTTTTTGAAAGATCTTAAATTTAATTTTATAATTATGAATCATTTAGTATGTACCTTAATATAGTATATTGTTTTTACTAGAAAAGTGGTTATGGAAATTTTGTATGATTGTTAATTGCAATTTAATTTTTATATCTATTGGTTAATTTATATAACTATCAATACAAATTCAAAATCTTAACAATATTTTTGGCATTTGCCAAACATAAGATAAGGAATCTATTAAAATTAACTTGTCCTAAAATTATTTTTTAGGAATAACATTCTTAATTAATTTACTATGCCGCTAATCAAACGGTAACTAGTTTTAAAAGAATATAAAACTGTTTGCTCAGGTTTTACAAACGATCCTCCCGAATCTTTTGTCATAATACTTATTTACAATTTTACAAAATTATTTTTTAACATAAAACTGCATATAGACTTTGAAGATTAAACTTACACCTACACGGCTACACCCATGAATAGACAAGTTCGACTTGTTTTTTCTTTAATGATTAATTGCTATTAAATTCACGAATTTTGATATAATTCTGGTTTATCATATTAATTTTAAAATTTGAACAACAATACATAAATTTTTATTTTTTCTAATTTTCTCATGAAACTTTATTGTTCCAAATCGAATCCAACGTGACAAAATAAAAAATTTAATAGTCATAAAACGATGTCGTTTTAATAGTCACTTAAAATAAAAAAACAATAATAAGAAAAAATAATCACCTACACCTCACCTTACTTCCTCCTTTCCCCTCTCTCTCTATCTCAATCTATATTCTCTCTTCTTTCCCACCCACTCACAGCCCTCCCCCATCTCTGGACCATCACCACTCTCTCTCTCTATCTCTCTCTTAGACAGGCTAAATGAGGATCATGGTGGCGGATGCGTAGTTGGATCTACAGAAGTGGTAAAATGGGTATCGAGGGAGCAAGTGACGAAAATACGCCGGAGCTATTCATCGTATCCACCGATGCTAGGAAGCGAACCGAGCCGCTGGTGCCAGCGAATAGCAAGATCGTAATGCAGAAAGCTAGCGGCCGATGACGGATTCACGAAGGTGGCTGAAGCCATAGGTGGGGAAATTAAAAGGAAATTGAATGACGGAGGCAAATTTTGAAAGGGGTATAGAATTGGATGTTGGATGTATTCAAATTTTTTGGGATGAGTGTGCTTGGAATATCTAGTTTGCCAAAATTCGATTATTGAATGCGAATTTTGGGTGGAGAAAGGCGAGGAAGATAGAGGTGTTTTCGATTGATGGAAAGAGTGGCTGAGCACGGTGGCCACTAAAGCCATTTTGCATATTCTGAAAATCACAGAGAGAAAATGGGAGGAAGGAAGGTGAAGAGGAGACCTTGTTTTTTTATTTTATCCCATTGGATTCGATTTGGGGTAATTAAATTTAATAAAAAAAATCAAAAGTTTATGTATTGTCATTAAGAATTTAAAGTTTATGTGACAAATCAAAATTAGTGAATTTAGCGAGGAATAACCGTTTCTTTAACTACAAGACTACGTACATTAATCTTGTATGGCATATATTACTTGTAAACATTGACACAAATTAAGATACAGTGATAAATTGTGTGTGTGTTGGCCTAGTGGTAGAGTGGTTAATGCCTGAGACCAAAGGTCTCGGGTTCGAGTCCACCGTGACGCGACCTTTAAAATTTCTGTATTTAATGACTCAAAAAAAAAAAGATATAGTGATAAACACCTAATAATTAAGGAGTGAGAGGTCATTTACGTTCATCTTCTTATCAAAGAAAGTGTGTTTGTATTTCACCTAACATTTTTCTGAAATTGTTTTGGATGGTTTGCTACATATTTCATTTAAATTGAAAGGTACCACTTTGTTGGAAATCACGCTTATATATATATGTTTATTATATATGTGGTCAAATTGTCAGGAAGCTACTTTGACCAAGATTTTGAGTGACGTAACGTTTAATTTTGTGAAATTAAACGGCATAGGATCGATCTACGTTCCGAGTAGATGATCGTGGTGTATTCACATTCTCAAATCCGATTTCCGGTGAGTGAGAAATAATGGATCAAAGTTTGTCACTTAAACATGGAGTTATGTGATTAAGGGGATAAGCATGGATTAATTAATCCTTATCCCACATTGATTAATGTACCCTCATTAATTGTCTATATAAGTGGTTCATTGAACACTTAGTATAATTATGTGCACAAGTGATGGGTCGAAAGCCCACGCCACATGTGCATGCATGCCCCGCCGCCGCCGCTTCGGGCCGGTGCCCGTGCCCGCGCCAGCGCGTGCCCGCCCGCCCCGGCTCCAGCTCCGCTCCGGCTCCGGTTCCGTGGTCCGTGGATCGTGGATCGTGGATCTTGGATCTTGCATTGGTCTGGGTGGTCTTTGGGCTATTCGTGGGCTGGTTCCGTGGCCCATTGTCCTTACATTTGGATCAACGTTTGATCGAGCCCAAAGATGGAGTTGGTCCGAGGCTCAACTCGTGTGGCCCAATCCGTTGGGCTGCGTGCACTGAAGAGACGTCCGGATACGTCCAACGAACACGACGCCGCGCGTTGTCCGTTCGTTCGTCGTAACCGCGATAACGCCCGACATGATGGCTCTGCGGAAGCGTGCCCACGTTGTCTCCGAAACCGCCAGCACTCAATAGGGGACATAACTCCGTAACACCCGACATCAATGCGGGTGTTGACTCCAGCATGCTCCCCATGAGGGGGACGACGCCTATAAATAGGACATGTCTCCGCAGCATTAGCACCCTACAGTCAATTGCATTCCAGCATTCCAAACTCTCTGCATACTTAGCTCGTGTCAGCTTTGTCCTCGCCTCCGTCCGGTTCGCGGAGCTCGTTGGTCTGCGGTGCTGCCACCTTCGAGACGTTTGTCGTTTTATCTTTGGAGACGATACGCCACAACCGAGAGCACTACCGCGGCGTATCTCGTCTTGCGGAAAGAGGACTCCTCGACTCGACATTAGATTACGGTTATCCGTAATTTTCTATTCGCTTTTCTTCTTTCAAATTCATTGTTAGTTTTGATCTTCTACTTCACATTTACATTTGAGTTGTAACACGCCCGTGAAGTCTGCATCGCTCGTACGTACCTTTTTCCAACAATCGCAAGACGAGATAGCACTTGCCAAGGAGTTCGACTCTTAATAAACTTAAAACGTTCAAACTTAATACCTTTGCTTGGAGATGTCGACCGTACCTTCCACCGACTTCGCCTCATTGCTGCTGCCGCCACGCCTCTCTTCTTGCCGCCACCTCGCACAATGGCTTCGGTCATGTTTGGTTCGATGCCTTCGGGGTCAACCATGGGACCCTTTGGGTCGACTGTTGGTTCCACTTTTAGTGGTTCAACAATTGGTTCCACTTTTAGTGGTTCCTTTGGTTCGACGACTGCACTTTTCAGTGGGTCGACTGTTGGATCCATGGGATCTAACACCGGTGGTTCTCATTCGAGTTCCATGTTCCAAGACACTTCAGTGGTGTTGGTGGATCCGGTTTGGGATCGATCTCGCGCTGCTCATACCGCGAGGATGATGCCGCCGCCGAGAAGCCGCCAAAGTTTGGAGGATCCGACTTGAGATGGCGACAAAGATCTTTTTCACCTCACGACGTTGGGCTTCGCCAACTTCTTGGTGGAAGATGAGCCCGCCGTACCGGGGGCTGAAGTGACGGACTTTCACGTCCGAGCAGCATATGATAACTGGCGCACTGGCGACTATCTTTCTAAAAACTTTATACTTGGTAGTTTAGAAGATAGTTTGTATAGTGTATATGCTGTTGTAACGACATCCAAATGTATGTGGGATGCGCTAGAAAAGAAGTACCGTAGTGATGATGCAGGTACTAAGAAGTTCATTGTAGCCAAATATTTGGACTACAAGATGGTCGATTCTCGACCGATCATGGACCAAGTGCAAGAGTTTCAACTCATTGTATACGAGGTTCGTCGAAGAACACACTTTTTTGGACGGCTTTGTCGTCGCTATGATTGAAAGCTACCCACGGGTGGAGAGACTTCAAGGTCTACCTTAAGCACAAGCGAAAGGATATGACATTTGAAGACTTGATCGTCAAACCGCGCATCGAGTCGGCGTGAAGAAACAAGATTTAAAAGCGAAGGCTTGATCGATGCTAAAGCCAACTGTTGGAGAGGCGGTCCCTCCAACAAACGTGTTCGTCCCAATGTCAAAGACAAAGGCAAAGGAAGGTGGTTGCCGTAAATTTGACGGGATCACATACATTGTGGCAAGCATGGCCACACGAGTAAGGACCGTAAGTAAGCGAAGAAGAAGAAGGCTAAACAAGTTACCAATGTTGTGGAGAAGGACTTGACAAATGTGACAAGGATGACTTGGTCTGTGGTGACCGAAGAAGTCAACCACGCCGAGAATCAAGGTGGATGGTTCATCGACATCGGCGAATCGCGCACGCGTCTGCGCCGAAAGATGCGTTTCTCCACCTACAAGCTCGTTGAGGGAGGAAGCTCAACATGGGAACCAAGCTTCGTCCGAGGTTGCGGAGTTGGTGATGTGGTGCTCAAGATGTCGTCCGCATTGAGATCACGTTGAAGGATGTCTTGCATGTCCCGGACATCCGCAAGAATTTGGTGTCGGGCTCTATTCTAGTTAACAAGGGTTTAGACTAGTTTTGAGTCGGACAAGTTTGTCTTGACTAAGTTTGGAAAGTTCCTTGGTAGGGGTTATCTTCTTGGGGTCTTTTCAAATTGAATGTAATGGTCGTCTTGTAGTGTACCCAAGATTGCTATTAATGAAAATGCATCTACTTCCTCTTACATGATGAGTGCTCGATTTATGGCATTGTAGATTAGGACATGTTAATCTAAATGCAATAAAAGATTAGTAAATTTAGATTTACTAAAGTTAAATGAAGTTAATACACAAACGAAATGTGAGGTTTGTGTGGAGGCCAAAATGGCTAAGTTACCGTTTCATTCGGTAGAACAGACACTAAGCCTCTAGAACTTATTCACACCGATGTGTGTGATTTAAAGTTTGTACAAACTAGAGGTGGTAAAAGTATTTCATCACGTTTATTGATGATCGTATAAGATATTGCTATCTTTACCTTCTAAGAAGTAAAGACGAGGCTATTGAAGCTTTTAAAAACTTCAAGAACGGCCGAGAATCAACTAAGTCGTCGAATTAAGGCATTCAAGTGATAGATCGAGGGAGAATATGTAGCTCCGTTTGAGGCATTATGCAATGAAAGTGGTATAATACATCAAACGACAACTCCTTATTCACCCCGGTCTAATGGCGTTCTTGAACGTAAAATCGAACACTTAAGGAGATGATGAATGCTTTGTTGATTAGTTCGAGTTGCCCGAACTTGTGGGGAAGGCTGTTTTGACACCCAACTACATCTTGAACAAAATTCCATCAAGAGTAAGGATGTCACTCCTACGAGTTGTGGAAAGGAAGAAAGCCATCGTCAAATATCTCAAAGTGTGGGGTGTTTGGCGAAGGTTGAGGTGCTCTTCCAAACAAGTTACAATTGGACCTAAAGCATCGATTGTATCTTTATTGGGTATGCACCAAACAGCGGCCTATCGTTTCGATCCACGGTCGAGGTACCGGATATGATTGTGGGGACGACGATTGAATCAAGGAATGCTATATTCTTTGAAAGTGTTTATCCACAGAAAGAAAAGGATAAAAGTGAAGCCGATTCTAGCAATAGAGTCGATGGTGAAGCTTCGAGTTCTAAACCTTTGGAGGAAGAACCGATATCGCATAAGCGATCGAGGTCCGATCCGGAGGGTCGGAACCGAGACGAGGCGATGAGTCGAACGCCAAAGGATTTTGGTCCCGACTATATTGCGTTCATGTTGGACGAAGAACCAACGTCGATCAAAGTAGCCTATGCTCGGCGAGACGGGATGCTCGGCGAGAGGTCGCTCAGTGAGATTGATTCTATTCGCAAAACCACACTTGGGTCTGGTAGATTTGCCGAAGGTTGTAAGCCCTTAGGATGCAAATGGATCCTTAAAAGAAAGTACAAGGCGGATGGATCAATTGAAAAGTATAAGGCCCGTTTGGTTGTCGAAAGGGTTTAAACAAAGAGAGGTACGATTTCTTGATACCTATTCACCGTGACGAGGATTACGTCCATTCGGTGCTTCTCGCAATTCTTTGCTGCGCAATCTTGAGATTCATCAAATGGACGTTAAGACTGCGTTTTGAACAGTGACCTCGGGATGAGGTATATATAGAGCAACCCGAAGGGTTTGTAGTACCGGTCGAGAGGCAAGGTATGCAAACTCGTGAAGTCTCTATATGGTTTGAAACAAGCGCCGTTGCAATGGCACTTGAAATTTGACAATATAATGTTGGCAAATGGTTTCAAGATCAACGAGTGTGACAAATGTGTCTACGTTAAGAACACCGATAATGGTTATGTTATAGTGTGTGCGTATGTAGATGACATGTTGATCATGGGTAGCAATACTCAAGTCATTAATGACACAAAGCGCATGTTAAAAGAAATTTTGACATGAAAGATATGGGATTAGGCGATGTGATTCTTGGAATCAAGATTCTAAGAAGATCGACGGAATTATCTTGACACAATCTCACTACGTCGAGAAAGTGCTTAAGAAATTCAACGCGTTTGACGATTTACTGCTAAGACCCCATTGGAGCTCAATGTTCACTTGAGTAAGAACGAGGGTGAACTGTTGGACAAGAAGACTATGCTAAGGTCATCGGTGTTTGATGTATCTTACAAATTGCACCCGACCCGACATAGCTCATGCGCGTGAACAAATTGAGTCGTTACGAGCAATCCAAGCAAGGAGCATTGGAAGGCTCTAGTGAGAGTTTTGAGGTACTTAAGTATACTCTAAATCATGGGCTGCATTTCACGAGATATCCCCAAGACTTGAAGGGTACCGTGATGCCAATGGATATCGACACGAAAGATTCACTTTCACAAGTGGGTGCGTGTTCACGATTGGGGAGGTCTTGTTTCTTGGAGATCCACGAAGCAGACGTGTATAGCCCGATCCACCATGGAATCGAAATTCATAGCTTTGGATAAAGTCGGTGAGGAAGCCAGTGGCTCCGTAATTTTTGGAAGATATTCCATGTTGGTCTAAACCTGTACCACCGTTGATGATTCAACGTGATAGCCAAGCGGCTATTGGAAGAGAAAAAGTGGTTTGTATAATGGTAAGTCTCGACATATCGTCGGCGACATAATACCGTGAGGTATTTGATCTCAGTGGGGTTATATCAATTGACTATGTCAAGTCAATAGATAATCTGGTAGATCCGTTAACCAAAGGGTTGAACCGGGATCAAATGATCAAGTTGCTAGAGGGAATGTGATTAAAATCCACATCTTAAGAACAATCATAGTGGTAACCCAACCATGATGACTGGAGATCCCAAGAACTTGGTTCAATGGGAGAACTAAGCTATAGGAGTTCGTGTATAAACACTCAAGTTAGTCTGTTCCCTATAAAGCAAACGAGTGTTGAAAAACTTGCCTAGTGGTGAGGTTGAGTCGTTGACTCTTAATGATTCCTAAGATACCTCGAGGAGGTTGAGTATGGCAAGATACTCGGTAAAGAATCACCTATGTAAGTGCGAAGTGGGGCCGCTTCAAACAAAACACTTATGAATCCAAAGTGGATGTCCATGGCCAAAATGGAATCAAACGTGAGAACGGATGAGGTTGAGGTGTTAAAGTGTTAATACCATTGTCTCAGTACACGTTGTGGGGAATAGTTCAGGCATCGTGTCCACTAATCCGCCTGTACTCGATGGTACTAACTATGGAAGGTTCAAGGCCATAAACCACTGTTCAAATATTTTAACATCTCTTGAGGATCGAGTAATTCTGCGTACATGCATATGGCTATTTCCACTCATGTGGGATTGTTGGAAATCACGCTTAAATATATATGTTTATTATATATGTGGTCAAGTTATCGAGAAGCTACTTTGATCAAGATTTTGAGTGACGTAACGTTTAATTTTGTGAAATTAAGCGGCATAGGATCGATCTACGTTCGAGTAGATGATCGTGGTGTATTCACATTCTCAAATCCGATTTCGGTGAGTGAGAAATAATGGATCAAAGTTTGTCACTTAAACATGGAGTTATGTGATTAAGGGGATAAGCATGGATTAATTAATCCTTATCCCATTGATTAATGTACCCTCATTAATTGTCTATATAAGTGGTTCATTGAACACTTAGTATAATTATGTGCACAAGTGATGGGTGGAAAGCCCACGCGCATGCACGCCGCCGCCGCCGCCGCCGGCCGGGCCGGTGCCGGTGCCGGTGCCCGGCGCCGCGCCGTGCCCGTGCCCGGCCCGGCTCGGCTCGGCTCCGGCTCCGGCTCCGACTTGGTTCGGTTCGGTTCGGTTTCGTGGTCCGTGGTCCGTGGATCGTGGATCGTGGATCGTGGATCTTTGATCTTGGATCTTGGATCTTGCAATTGATCTTTGGGTGGTCTTTGGGCATTCTTTGGGCTCGTTCGTGGGCCGGTTCCGTGGCCCATTGCCTTACATTTTGGATCAACGTTTGATCGAGCCCAAAGATGGAGTTGGTCCGAGGCCCAACTCGTGTGGCCCAATCCGTTGGGCTCGCTTTGTGCCTGAAGAGACGCGTCCGGATACGTCCAATGAACTCGACGCACGCGTTGTCGGATTCGTCGTAACCGCTCGATGCAACGCCCGACATGATGGCTCTGCGGAAGCGTGCCCACGTTGTCTCGAAACCGCCGCGCACTCAATAGGGGACATAACTCCGTAACACCCGACATCAATGCGGTGTTGACTCAAAGATGCTTTCCCATGGGGGACGGCGCCTATAAATAGGACATGTCTCCCCAGCATTAGCACCCTACTGTCAACTGCATTCCAGCATTCCAAACTCTCTGCATACTTAGCTCGTGTCCAAGCTTTGTCCTCGCCTCCGTCCAGTTCGCCGGAGCTCGTTGGTCTGCGGTGCTACCACATTCGAGACGTTTGTCGTTTTATCTTTGGAGACGATACGCCACAACCGAGAGCACTACCAGGGCGTATCTCGTCTTGCGGAAAGAGGACTCCTCGACTCGGCATTAGATTACGGTTATCTGTAATTTTCTATTCAGTTTTTCTTCTTTTCAAATTCATTGTTAGTTTTGATCTTCTACTTCTACATTTCTGTTTCGAGTTGTAACACGCCCGGCAAGTCTGCATCGCTCGCATACACCTTTTTCCAACACACTTTATATAAGAAGATACACACTTAAATATTTGTATATAATATTTGAAATAGCAAATATAATATTAGTAGTTTTTTTTTTTTTTGATATCATGGGAACCATGACCGCTACCTTAGGTGCGCCTGGGTAAACCCCACGGTCTGTGCAATAGCGCGCAAACCACAGGACGGATGTAAACCACACTTGGAAAACCAGGTGTGACACGCTCAAACCCATAGAGGCGTTTGGTGGGGTTCGAACCTGTGACCTCTCGGCCACATGAACCCACCTTAACCATTGGGCTGTCCCTAGGGGACAATATTAGTAGTTTTATGTAGATGAATCATTTGTTTGATAGCGTACCTTCTTCTTCACTTAGCCTTTTTCCTCCTTCCCACTCCAAACTCCAATTACAGAATTAGTATTCCACAAACGATGATGATTCGCTATCTGGTATTGTTGAACTGGCTAAAAGTAATCAATATTTCTACAATAACCATGTCTACTTATTTAGAGAATTTTCTTTTTGTATCATGTAGAACTCAACCTGGATCATTGGTCTTTATATGTTCTACGATTATCATCAAAGGATTATTATTGTAATATATAAACTGCATTATCACAAAGAAGAAATTAACAACAAGGGAAGACGACTCAGACAATGGGTTCCAAAAGTCCTTATCAATTTTGGGTTTCGATGTTAGATAAATATGTTTATGTCTTAACTCTAAACACATGTAAAAAAAGAATGGTCAATTTACAATAAATCAAATAGAAAAGCTCTAAAAATTATGCTTAGTTTACATAAGATCCAAAATTTAAGATTTAAATTACACTTATATCGATATTTGAAGGGATACTATGGATTGGGAGAGCAGTTACAACTTACAACATGGCCATAAAAAAAGAAAAAATAAACAAAGGCCGCCTTGTACGAGAGAGCCAGCCAGCATCAAATGTCACCATCATCAACACTTGTATGTTAATTTATGATATTAAAATGCGTTTCCCGTTGCGGAAATATTCTGCGCCAACTGGCAGACACGACCACATCTCCTAAGCAAAAATAAAGACACTAATTATCTACCTGTATATATATGCATGTAAATGTAATGCCAAAAGATCATCTGCATTCGGTTTGAACTTTGAACATAGGCAAAATGGCTCCATCTCGAATCACCCTGTCCCTTTCTCTCACTCTCATTCTGCTGTGCGGCTCCACGTCAGCCCAACTCCGCCAGAACTACTACGGCAACACCTGCCCCGACGTCGAGAACATCGTGCGCAAGGCGGTCACGGCCAAGTTCCGCCAAACTTTCGTCACCGTCCCGGCCGTCATCCGCCTCTTCTTCCACGACTGCTTCGTGTCGGTAATTAATCAGTTAGCATTTCACTCGCTATACATTTATACACAGAGGAATCCTCTGCTACATACTAATCGTAAGCGCCGCTTGCAGGGGTGCGATGCATCAGTGATCGTGGCGTCGACTCAGGGGAACACGGCGGAGAAGGATCACTCCGACAATCTGTCGCTGGCCGGAGATGGATTCGACACCGTCATCAAGGCCAAAGCCGCCGTCGACGCGGTCCCCAGGTGCCGGAATAAGGTCTCGTGCGCGGATATTCTTGCGCTAGCTACTCGCGATGTCATTAACCTGGTAAATGTTTGTATTGACGTATACGTATGGTATGATGAAATCAAATTTTTGGTCATCAATTAAATCATGAAAAATAACATAAAAAAATTTATTGCAGTCTGGTGGGCCATCGTATCCGGTTGAATTGGGAAGGCTAGATGGATTGCGTTCAACTGCTGCTAGTGTTGAAGGCAATCTGCCTAAGCCAACTTTCAATTTGAATCAGCTCAATTCCATGTTTGCTTCAAGAGGCCTATCTCAAGCAGACATGATTGCTCTCTCTGGTATTTTATCATTCATATTTATTAATTCATTATCTTTTATTTTATCTTCGATACCCATATTTAATGAAATTATTTTCATTTTCTCTCGTTTCTATTTTAGTTTAATTATAAATTTATTAATTAGGATTCAGTAATTTAATTAAAATTTATAAATATTTGTTTATATGTAATTTACAAATGCTTAATTAATAACTAATTATTAGGATCCGTTAATCTATAAATAAGGTACATAATTTTTTTAGTTTTAAGTTTTAATAAGAAATATTAGGTAGGGTTATATAACTCTAATTTTTATTTTAGAGAAAAAATCTTATTGAAATAGTAAATTAATAGCAATGGTACACAGCGAGTTGTGGGACAGAGAATTCAAATTGTTTATAACATATAAATGTCGTATTTCCATGCAGCGTGCCACACCGTAGGATTCTCCCACTGCAACAAATTCACAAATCGAATATACAGCTTCACCCGGCAAAACCCAGTCGATCCGACCCTGAACAAGACCTATGCGACCCAATTACAAGGCATGTGCCCGAGGAATGTGGATCCAAGAATAGCCATCGACATGGACCCCACAACTCCTCGGAAATTCGACAACGCCTACTTCAAAAACCTCGTTGAGGGCAAAGGCCTGTTCACATCGGATCAGGTGCTCTTCACGGATCCAAGATCCAGGAACACTGTCAATACATGGGCCTCTGACCCGAAAGCATTTAATGACGCATTTATCCGGGCCATAACTAAATTGGGTCGGGTCGGGGTCAAGACCGGAAGAAACGGCAATATTCGATTTGACTGTGGGAGATTTAATTGACTGAGAGCAAAATTGCATCTCATTTCATTTATCCTTTTGGAAGTTGGAGAAAGATATTTAATAATACAAAGCTAAACTTATATAATATGAGTAGCAATTTTTGGGGTGGTTGGTTTAATTTGTGGCACGCACACGTTGTTCAGAAAATTTATTAGATTCGTTTCCAAATTACGACAAGACATGCTTGTTGATGATCTGCATCTGCAGAGTTTGTTGTTTACAACAATCGTAAGAAGATAAGGATTTCATGTTCTTTTGAATTTTGAATTTTTTTATCCTTTTATGTACGCTATTAGGATGCGTTATTCCTTTGGGTGTATTAGTTTATCCATGACTAACATTTTATTTCGGAAATCTTTCAAAATAAAGATATTATATAGTAAACAGTGGGAAAAGTGTGTAAATCTTTGTTATATATTGCAAGCACTTTTGATAAAGATATGTGATTAAGGATGATAATGGATCAGATCTTGCTAGGTTCAGATTTAGATCCAATTTTTTTTTTGTTTCGATCCGGATTCAATCTAGATTTATTGGATACAAAAAAAATTAGATCCAGATCCACAAGATCTGCAGAGTCCAAGATCTAGACTCGGATCAACAAGTCTTCTCTTTTAAAATAATTTCTAAATCGATTATAATTCACACTAACACCATAATAACTATAATAATCAAAATACACAATAATACTATAATAATTATTTAGAATTTCTACAATCATCACTATACAAAAATATGCTAATTACAAATTTGCTTTCATGACAACAAATAATATTGCAATAGGGATAGGAGAAATAGTACAATATCTTAGCAAATAGACTACTCATATCTAATTCATATACAAAATTTTATCAATACAAGGTACAATTTTCTAATGTTATTGACCTATCATCTAATTCCATAACCTAATTTATCCGATTTCGACTAGAAAGAAAAATAATATAATCCACTTATAAATACAAATAAAATATATATATATATAGAGAGAGAGAATTTGGTTCAAATAAGAACCATTTTTAACGTGAGAACTAAGAACCACAAAATTTCACAATGAACAAAATGAATTAGCTATGAAAGCTGATGCATCCCTTGGAAAGTTACTGAATCCAAAAATTTGATATTTTTCACTTGGGTTCGAATCCTATAAGAGACGAAAATTCTATTTTTTTGGATTTTTTTAGATTCATTAACTTTCACAGCGAATTCATCATTTTTGATTCTCACGCTCATGATAAAATGATTCACAACCATATATATATATATATATATATATATATATATATATATATATATATATATATATATATTATGGATCCATTGGTCGGATTTGAACGTATCGGATCTCATAAATTAGGATCCGGATCCGATTCGATTTTAAAGGTCGGTCCAGATCCGTCGGTCCTATTTTTTGAAGATCTAGATCATAAAAAATAAATCTAAATCTATGAATCTGGACTGGGTCTACGATCCACTATCATCCCTACTTGCAACACTAAGAGAAAAATTATATTAATAAGTTAAAATTGCCTTGTAACAACTCTGCATTTTGAGTATTCATCATTAACATAGAATCCAGATTGTTAATGTAAATAGATACATGTTTTATAATATCCAGTTAGCTATCGGGGTATTTTTGATGGATGGAATAGATAAAATTAATATGATAGAGTAAGATTGAATTGTTTGAATTATTTAATTTTATATTTGGATTGATTAATTATAGTGTAGGATAAATTGAAGAATTTTGGATAAAATGTAGCACTAGTACCAAAATTGTCATTTGGTGTAGCAAAAATGCGAAAATTCAATGGTAAAGTGGACAAAAATAATTTTGAAGATGACATTTTTGAAATTTTACATTATATTTGAATGATGATTAATAATCAACCTAATTTAAGGTGATAAATTAACATTCGGGTAGATGATTAAAGCACAGACCCAATCATTTAAACTAAACGTGTGATTAAGATGGATTATTTTATCGATCAAAAGCAAAAACTCTATTAATGTATTATTTGGTTTGGTTAGAAGGATTAATTGCACGGGCTAAGGTCGGTAGAAATTTGAAAAAGTAAAGTTTAAAATTATCTCATAGGCTAATATGTACAACTCGTATATAAAACTATATCTAATGACATTTATAATATTCTTAGATGGTGGTTGGTATTCTTACATGCTTTCATTTTCTTTTCTTTTTTTTTTCTTTTTTTTTATATCATGGGAAACCGCACCGCTACCTTAGAGTGCAAGACTGGTAAACCCCACGTTCTGCATCAATAGCACGCAAACCACACAGACAGGTAAACCACACTTGGAAACCAGGTGTGTGGACTCAAACCCATAGAGGCGTTTGGTGGGGTTCGAACCTGTGACCTCTCGACCACAGGAACCCACCTTAACCATTGGGCTGTCCTCTATGGATGATAAGATTTTTACGGTAATAATCATTATTCCTGAATGAATGCTTATTCTCATGTACATGAGATTAATCATTTATTTCCTTCCCTATGGTATTTGCATATTCTCATGAACACAAGATTAGCCAAACTTATATATTTATTTTTAACAAAATTATTCTTAGTTATTTTTTATCTTACAAAAATTAATAATAATAACAATAAAAATAATAATAATAGTATTTATAATAATAATTAATAGTAAAAATAATCATAATATAATAATAGTAATAATTATAATAATAAAATATTATTAATAATAATAACAACAATGATAAAATAGTAAAATAATAACATTAATAAAAATAATACCAATAACAATAGTAACAATACAAGAAAATAAAATAATAATAATAATAATAATAATTATTATTATTATTATTATTATATATTATTATTATTATTAAAGTAATAATAACATAATTAAGTTATGAAAATAATGATTATTTCGTTTATTTCATTTCATTTGTATCCGTTAATTCCTTATACATACTAGCCATAAGAATTTTATGTTTATTCAATTTCATTCCTATCTTCATTCTATTTTAAAGTCTATTTCATTCTCATCCAATTTTATTCCTACATACCAACTATCACTTTAATATTTGATTCTATTTAAATTTAAATATTGGTATTATCTTATGAATTTTAAGTTGTTAAATACACGGAATGAGTATTCTTAACATAGCTATTGACAAGTCTGACGCATAGGATAAGTGCCAAAAGAGGAAATAAGTATCACATCGGCCAATAATGTGGTCGCGCAGCTGTTTCCCTCTCATCTTTTTCTTCTTCTAATGATTTACATAACTAGTATTATTTTTACTACATCAAAAGGTTATATTATTTTTAGTGACACGAGTTTTAATAAATTATAATAAATTTAAAGTGAATGAAAATAATAAATGAATATACTAATGGATAATGAAAATAAAAATATGAGTCATGTATGATTTTTTACAAATAAATGACAGATTGAGCGTAGTTGATGTTTCTAAAAATGGAAAAGTGTAAGCTTTTGATAGACGTCTCAAAAAAGAATTAAATGCAAGTTTTTAGTGAATGAATTGAGTATTTTAAAATTGGAGATGGAAGTTTGAAATCTGTAACCACATTTTTGTGGTAATTTACATTAGTTGTGGTAAATCATTCATGTAGATCAGGGCCGCCCCTGAGGGTAGGCCACCCTGGGCGATCGTCCAGGGCCCACCATCTCAAGGGGGCCAAATTATTTCAAAAATTAATTTTATTTATAGATATATAGATTTATTTGGATTTAAAATATTATATCATTTAAATATTTTATTTTATTTTATTTTAAAGTTCAAAGTATTAAATCTTTATATATTTTACTTATAGATATATGTTTTCATTTGGTCCCAAAATATATTAAAAAATATTGATGTTGATGTGATTATTAATGGTTTTCCATCTGCAAATACTCGAATAAATTGTTTTTTATGATGTCGTATCGTAGATAAGAGTTGAGATATAGAAATATAAGGATGATAAGTAAATTGTATATGTTTTTCATAATTTTTTATTATCTATTTCTATTTGTAGATCACTTGAATTTTACGTAAATTTACAAATTTGATTTATTTTATAAGTATAATATAAGAGACTCTTTTGGACGGTCTAATGGTTAAGTGAGTTCATGTGGTCAAATGTCACAAGTTCAAACCTCACTATCCCCTCTATATGTTCAAGTCAGTCACACCCGATTTTTCAAGTGTGGTTTGAGTAAATCATGTGTCGTTTGTAAGCTATTGTAAAGAAATATAAGTTTTATCAAGTCTTGAGAGAAGATAATGGTGAGGGTTTTATATGAATTTTAAAAATGGAGCTATATTCCTTATTTTGCTTGGTACTATAAAATATCGAGCAGGGACGATGTACATTAGTTGTGGTAATTTACATACATTGTTGACAAGTCAAAATTAAACAATAGAATGAGATAAACACATTAAAGCTGGTGGGGAACAAAGAGTTGAAAATTCTCTCGAAGGATCCAATAAATAAGTATTGTAAATGTTCAATAAGATCAATTTGTCTTCTCGGACTAATACTATTGAATAGAACACATAGTGAATAATAATCATGACGAAACACGGATTTAATCATAAGATAGAGGAAGGAATCTTATAGCTAAAAGGGGCATCTTATTAACCAATAGCATTAGCATTAGCTTTTGATTAAAAGATATATACCCGTGTCAAATGGGTACACTATGGTATAATTATTTGGGTAGAAAAAATTAGAAAATTTGAGGAAGAATGAAACAACGCAAAAGAAAATTGTTGAAGGCCCAAATCAAATCAAGGTGCTATATGATGACCAGTTTATCATTTCAGACAACCTTATCGGAAAATGACAGTCTGATTAAAAAAGGAATTGGCAAAATGGGAGTCAATGAGTTATGAAATATTGAATAAATTGTTTTGTGCGTGTGGATTTTTCTATAATTCCTGTTCAAAAATAATTGAGTGATGTGGAAGTCAACTAATCAGATGAGGATGATAACATTCAAAGGGCCTAGCTTAGCCGTAGCATATTAACTTTGACTAGCCAAAAAGATTAATATTTTGCCACTTTTTATATGTCTATTACTGCATATAAGTGGAGTATTCTCACAAATTCATAATGCACTTGCTTTTGGATGGATATCCTGAAATTTTCTTCAAATAAAATAATAAATCTTTCAAACTTCTTTAACTTCAAATAAAGTCTATGCAAATGAAAGCTGTTTGCACCAAAACCATATTAATGTTTATTAGTTAATTGAGAGTTCAATCGCGCGCCTCTCTTATCTTCAACTTTCATAATGTTTCTTAAAATACCAATACGATATATAAGTCAATTATGATTATCAAATTCAAGGAAATTAAAGTGCAATATAAAAATATATATTTGAACAGGATTAAATTATATATATACATTATAAGAGTAAAGAAACAGGAAATGTTAAGCCCAAATAGCCCAATTTATTCAATTGAAGCCCACAGTGTTAGATTAATGGGCCCAATTGTCAGTGTATTTGGTTTAGATAATATACAGTTGTAAGGTCCAAAGGAATGGGCTCTATAGTACCACAATGATGTATGCTGTACATATTTTACAAAGAGGCAAAACAGACTCTAGGTTTTTGTATTTTTATTTTCTGTTTATTAAATTCTTTTATAATTTTTTCGTCTTAGTAGATTCTCATACTTTTATATTTAATCTCATCTAATTCTAATTTAACGGACCATTTTTTTTCACCTGTTATTATTTACAAAAATTCCACATCATATCTAACTTGCTATAATAATTGTGAAAAGCCATCTCTTCAGTTTCTTCTCTAGGGACGAACCAATTTGCAAGTGAAAAGAATCAAGCAAATCTTGATGCTAAAAGACCATTTTGAAAAGCTTCCTCCTTCTAGAAAACACCACGTAGAATCACGCTGGAAGCCGGCAAGATTCTGGTGATGACGAGGCCTGCGATTAATTTTGTGAAACTGAACAAAATTGATTTGGTGTTTGCTAGAAGGATTTGTGAAAATTGATTAAAATTTTCTTTGCATTATTACTTTATTAGCCCATAACTGATCTCCATTCTCCACATACACACTAGTTCTTTTTTTTTTGTATCAAGGAAAACCCGCAATCGCTACCCACGGTGTGCACTGGTTAAACCTAACGTTATTATGCAATAGCATGCAAACTACACTTGAAAAACCAGGTGTGACAGGCTCAAACCCATAGAGGCATTTGGTGGGATTCGAACATGTGACCTCTCGACTATAGAAACTCACCTTAACCATTGTGATGACAGCTCCTGACTTTGGAATGAAGGACTCATTTTCTTATCTTTCCCGGAAACAAAAAGCCCTAACGCAGATGAAGCTGGATGCTGGCTGTAGCCTGTTCATACTCTCAATTAATTCCTAATGAATTTGGTTCATTCATTTTCTAATCATCTTTTGCTTTCGATTCTTTGCTTCATTAAACTCCACATCGATTCATCAACAGAAAAGAAAATCTCGCAACATTGATAATGATATTTAAACATTTTGCATAATAATGATTTCAAATTTACAACTAAGATATTATGTGGAATTTATTTGAATAATTAATGGATGACATGTTATTACATAACGGAAAAGTTAACAAATCCGTTAAATAAGGATCAGATCAGATGCAATCAAATATAAAAGTACCGAGGACCTATTAAAATGAAATTTTATGAAACAAAAAAGAAAAGTATAAAGTGATGTGTTTTGCATTTACAAAAGTTATATATAATCTCTTATATTTTATTACCAGTAAAAGGTAATAGAAAAAATATAACTTGTATTTCCCCAGTTGTGTCACAATTGCGCAAATGCAACTCTGGAAGGTTGAGCCCAATGAGTTGTTTACCCTCAAATAGTTCAAGACGTGTGGGTTTCGTGAAGTGATTGCTTCAAGGTTGGGAAATTTTCTTCAATCAATGAAAATTCGATTAGCAATATGTAGATAATATTCACATTCATAATAATTTGTAGAAATTGATTAAAATACTTGTTATGTTCAATTGTTCAATATGCATGCAAATTAGAACTTTTAACAAAGGCGAGTACAAGAAAGAGTGTGCACTGAGCGAGGAGGATTATGATAAATTTAAACTGTTCATCTAATTAAACTCCACTAATGAAAAACTAAGATGGTCAATTATACAAATTTTGAGACTAGCGAAATTAAATTTTGATCCTATGTCAATATTATCAATTCATATAAATATATATTTATAAATATATTAAATCCATTAAAACACATAGCGTGTATAATTTATATGCACACGATATATAAGTTATACAAAACATGAGATGAAAAATGATCTTATTCCTTCATTTCTTATGAATATAATATATAATATGCTATGAATTATGGTCGCCATGAAAACTCCTCCTCTCTGGTGATCACGCAAGGAACACCTGAGCTTTCGCTGGAAATTTGAAATATTAAGAAAAAAAATTAGATATGCATATGCTAAGGACAAAATAACTAAGGCCTCTCAGACCTGCCGCTCCTACAAAAGCAAATAACACAACATAATAACAAGTGTTGAATTATATTGGTAACAACTTTATGAAGCTCCTAAATCTTCCAAATAAGGGGATGTTTGACTGAGCTTATAAGCTGTTTAGGAAACTTAGAAAATAAGTTCATAACAACTTAATTATAAGATCTAAAATGATTTTTAAAGCTATATAAAGTGTTAATGTGTCTTTGTTTTGTTCATACAAATTCTAAAACGGACACGGAATCTATTTGTATTATTCAATTGCTAGTCTATTATTCAATCACCGATTTTACAACATGTTCACCTTTATTGTGCATGATTTTTTAACAAAAGTTACACTCAATAGTACTCTAGGCATAACTAATCAAAACTATTTGCATGTTTTAGACCAATCAAAGTAAATCACAAGATATAACCAAGAACAATCAAATAATTTGAAGATTGAAAAGATACGGTGTGAACATGATTCTGAATAGGGATAAGATCTAAATACACTTAGAGGCAGTGGAAATTTACAACTTTTATATTTCTAATTTTTGGCAATTAACATCTATTAACAAAAATGAACAATATTTAGAAGATTTTTCAGTTTGACTGAATACCTCGTGTGGTATTTTCACCTTGTATAATACGCTTTATATAATGATGGTGAAAACTCCTCTCTCGCGATCACATATATACCTTCCTCGGCCTCCTAAATCTTTCAAATAACTGGGCAGGATTGTAACACTCACTACAAGACTCATCATCGTATCAATACACATATAAGATTAATTTCAAATATGGGAATCAATGTCCTAAAACATAAACACATATCTGAGTCAGAATTTTCAAACTCATACATACAATACAATTATATATACTAGTACTACCTCAGATTACAATATAAGGCCGTTCTGCACTAGGTTCAATCATCCATGCTAATAATTGTACAAATACTCTTGCATATTCCATGACGATCGATCAATAGAATACACATGTCAGAAAACACAAACGCAATTAATCAAGCCAGAAACAAGAGGGCAAAAAAATTAAAATTAGATGATTGGTAGAAACTACATAGTGTTGGTACATGTAGAAGAAATCAAGCAGGAATCCAAGCAGTTGCAAAGACTACATTATGCCCTTTCCAAGTAAGTAGAACATCTTCCTCCTCCTCTTCATCCCCAACCCGCGGCATGCTCGTCCAGCATGCTCTTCACCTCCGCCACCGCGTCATCGCTGAACCCCACGCCTCGGAACCCGGCGTTCCTCATTCTCTGCACCCACTTTCCCTTGGGCTCGAGCCGCTCCACCCTCTGCAGGCCCTCCTGCGCGATCACGTTCTCGATCTTCCAGCACATGTCCGCCTCGTACCACTGCCGCTGCCTGCTCTCCCGCGGCAGGAACGTCTCCACCGTGTCGTACGGTATCCATAGATAGTTGTACGCCGCTCTCAGCCTGCTCACCAGGTTGCCCGACGTGAAATCGGCGTCCTCGTCCACCACCACCACCACCGTCGGATTCAGTCCCGCACCGCCTTCAGGAACATCGTGCGGAGCGAGGCGGCCTCAATTGGGCGGTGATAGCTAGGGTTTCTTCAGGTATGTAGTGGAGCATCATCTGGCAGTTTACAACTAGGGCTTCGCCGCAGTCCCCGGCGCCGGCCATTCTCAGCTGCTCGATCAGAGGAAAATCCATTGGAAGCGCTCGACGGAATTACTCTGAATTCCATGGCTACGCTTCGAGATCTGGCAAAATTAACGAGCTTTAACCCTAGCTCCTCGTAGGAGAGGTCGAGCATTGGGGAAAATCCTCCGTGGCGCCGGCGACGGTCAATTTCACGAGCGGCGGCCCGCGAGGCAGGCGGCGATGGCGTCGATGAGCGTCGGGATCTGCATGCAGTGAGTAAGGCTCAGATCGACGATGTGGATGACGGAACGGCCGTCGACGGCGTCGAGGACTGCGGCGTTGGCGGCGGTGAAGCCGAAGCGGTGCCAGGGGGTGAGGTCGACGAAGGCGGCGAGCTCGATGATGGAGAATTTGTGGTTGGGGATAGTGAGGTTGGCGGCGTGGGCGTTGGCGACTGCGGTGAGGAGCTTGCAGCTGCCGCTGCGGGCGGCGCGGGCGATGAGGGCACGGAGGAAGCCGCAGGTGAGGCGCTGGCTGGAGTCGCCATCGGGCGGAGCGATGTTGTTGAGGACCCACAGGATCTGCTGGGCCAGCGTGGCGTCGTTCGTCTCGATGGCGTTGGCGCAGTGCACCAGCAACTGCTCCATGCAGTTCGCGTCACCAAACCCGCCCAGCGACTTCGGCGCCGTCGGGAAGTCCGGCCATGGGCGGGCCCGGACGGGATGGTTGCCTTTGTTCATTGATAGGTTTGGGAAGGGAGGGATTTGGTGCGGTGGCGGAGGAGGGAAGCTCTCAGTAAATTGCATCATGGAGGGGTGGGGTAGGGTAGGGGTATAGTGTGTGTATAAGTTGTGATAAAAATAGGGAAATTTTGAGGGACAGAAAGGAAAGAAAAGGACTAGACTAGTAGTGGTACCTGGCCATTGGGAAACGACCCATATTCACTCACACATATTTCTGCAAATGAATCGAACTGAAATGGACTCTTCATCTGTATTTTCTTTTTCTTATTTCTTTTCCTTCAAGATTGCAAAATTATTCCTTTTTCCACACAGAGAGAAAAGGGACTGCTGAATGCAACAATCTGTCAGCCCTATGAAAATCTTGGATAGTAGTCAAAATAGGAAGAAATAGCCAATTCTTGCACGGATTTGCAGAGTTTTGTTCTTTCTGCTGATATGCAATTAATACTAAAGGGAGAGAGAGGGAAAGGGGGCGGAGGAGTTGAAGAGAGAGGAGTAATATAGCAGCATGTGAGTGAGGTGGCCGGCGAAGGGGGGATTTGTAAGGATGTGGGAGTTGAATTTTGTCCGTTAATAGTGAAGAATGAAAGCAGTTCTGGTTTGGCTTACCCATGGGCTATATCTATACATCATCATCATGCTCAAATCATTTTATGCTACATTAATCATTAGTGTATTATATATATATATATTTTTTGTCTGTATGCACCACCAGTTTTGCTAAATTCAGTTCCTTACCGAAGTATGCGCTGCAATAATGGCTTATTTTGCTCTTTCTTGAAGTAGGGACAAATCTTTAAAATAACATTATAAAGGTAAGGAACTGAATTTAGCTTTATGGCTAGAGTATGAAGCTTTGTGATTTGGTGTCTAGGATCTACGGATTTAGTTAGGGTAATTTCTCAAGTGCTTATAAGTTCTTAAATTATTTGGATAATTGATCTTTAAGCTAGAGAAAGAATCGTGAGTTAGAAATTGAAAATCATAGTTAGAGAGAAAATTGACGAGATGAAGTTGATAGTGTATGTATAGAAATAACGAACTATAATAAGGTTATTTTGATAAATTCATGGTTGCTTATAAGTATATGAAAAAAATAAGTTAGGGTTAACCAACTTATTTTCAGGGAAGCTTATAAGCTGTTGGAGCTTATTTTCACAGTTTATAAGCTGTTTATGTGCTTATTTTGCAAAACACTTTGCAACAACTTATAAGCTCCTAAACAGCTTATAAGTTGTTTTAAAGAACTTATAAGCTCATCCAAACACCCTCTTAATTAGTTCCAATTTAAAGTAATATTTAATAGCTTTAGATTATTATGAATACAGCAAGAGAAGGGACACGAAAAGCAAGTTGGATATTGCATGGTTATATATGTATAGATCTCCGACTTGTACAAAAAGTAGGATAAGTTATCTAAAGTCTCGCATGAATAAAATTGTGTTAATCACCATCCACACACACAACATATTAAGTAAAATTCAAGGTGGATAATAAATATATAAAAAAAACTCATATGCAGATGTTAAAAAGTACTCCCTCCGTCCCACCCAAGATGGTTCGCTTTCCTTTTTGAGCTGTCCCACCCAAGATGACGTTTTCTTTTTAGGAAATAATTATCTCTTCAAAAGTTGTGGGACCTACCTACTTTTTATCACTTTATTCATTTTATACCATTCTCCTAAATAACCGTGCCGAAAAGAAATGAGCCGTCTTGGGTAGGACGGAGAAAGTATCAATTATTCTAAAAAAATATCATATAATTTTTACACTATAATTAAATAGTAATATTACATAAAATGAAATTATCATTTATACTGAAAAGAATATAAATATCGCTCATGAGTCCACCTCAAAATTTATTAATCTCCTAGAAGATTAATGAGAGCGATAATGTTATATAACGAGAGTTGCATGTTAGGTTAACTCAATCAAGGGGCCCTCAAAGGAAAGAAGCAGCAGCCATACGATATGGGAATGCATAACTCATACGAAAATATAAAAGGGTCATTGTCTCTCACAGACAATCCAATGGTTAAGGTAAATTCTTATAGTTGAGAGATCACAGGTTCGAACCCTACTAAACATCTCTATGAGTTTGAGCCTATCATACTTGGTTTTTCAAGTGTAGTTTACTTATCCTGTGTGGTTTACAGACTATTGCACACCCGATTTTTCAAGTGTGGTTTACATGTCATGTGTGGTTTGTAAGCTATTGCACATGAATTGGTTTTTCAAATGTGGTTTACCTGTTCTATGTGGTTTGCAGGCTATTATACAGGAACATAGAATTTATCTAATAACGACTGTAGATTCTCCGTGATATAAAAAAAAAAGTTCAATGTCCAACACAATAACCCGTAGGAGATTAGGCTGTTTCACTATTTCCCACTATTTTTTCTTCATCCCCTTTATTCCATTATTAATTTCTCAAGTTTAGTGACCACAAAAGCAGAGAATAAAAACTAGAATATGTGGCCATGAAATTACTGGACGAAATATTTCTGACATTAGTCGTTTAATTTTCTTTCTTCTATTGCATGTATATTCTCATAATCTAGTGATTGGTACTTTACATAGATACAAGATATTGCATGTGGCTATATATTTTACCAACGCAAGCCAAGTCTCTCTCTCTCTCTCACACACACACATTATGATGTCGTAGATAATAGGAACAGAGAGCTATAAATATTTAATTACAGAAACAAAAAATAAAAATCATTTTGCGATGGATAATAAAAAATCTTAATAAAGTAATTAACGTGATGAGATTGTAGGGTTTGGAAATGCTAGATACAGCCCCCTCATTAATTGACACATAGGAAAAATACCCCTATATATATATATTGACGTGACGTCCGCTTGAATAAGACATAAATGAGATTACATATTATCTTTGAACGTATGTGTGCCCAAATTTGCCAATTATTTTCTAAGGGGGACTTATTTGTGTTAGAATGTGTGGAAACCTTGGAGAGACAAAAATGTCATGCGCGACTCCTACTAATTTATCATTTTCCGTTTTAAGATTATAGTGATGTTGCCAAACTTATGAAATTTATTATTTCTTGACGGCCCTACACATTACAAAACTTCAATTTCATAAATTATTGGCACCGCGATAGCCCTTTTTTCTTCTCATTATCTATCATGTAAAGCATGTACACATATATAAATTTATATATTGGTCCACAGTTTATGAGGTGTCACAAATTGAGAGAGAGAGAGAGAGAGAGAGAGAGAGAGAGAGAGAGAGAGAGAGAGAGAGAGAGAGAGATGAATAAAAGCTTATCCAATAACAATTGTTCACATCCACCAAAAAGAGGGAAGAAACCTGGCATGCAAGCGACGGTAGAGAATGTAAATCAACAATAACATGTGACCATCGCACAATGTATATATATATATATAAATGCATCGTACACGCCTCCATACTTTCATTTCGACCTTCCACTGCCCGACACGTCATTTTTGGTTAATAATAATAATAATAGCAACAACATTAATATATAATAACTTCTGTATTATTATTACTATTAGTTAACTAGCTGGTAGGCTATCATGAACATCCTTCCAATTGACTCCTTGGACCTACTTAAATTGACTACTCCACCCATATATTGAAATTATATAATTCTTATCAAGAGTCGTATGAAAATATTCTTATTATGTTAGTTGGGAATAAAGTTTTATTACTGTTATAATATATAAGATATAATTATAAAGGAGTATAATTGTATACATAAAAGGTATTTTCATAGAAAATATATTATTATATGCTATATTTATATTTTTTTAAATCAATCATGATCATGATCATGATCATCCATCAATCAAAATTTATGAACTTTATAGTTAACAAAATAAAGAAGATTTTATTTAATATATATGAGTGTTCATATTGAAATAATTATGAATAAATAAAAGGATTTATACACGGTACATTTGTATATACTGGCGGAAAATTACTGATCACCTCACTCAGTTAAATTGCATCTTCAATACTCAAGTCTTTTATATTGTTATTGTTAGCTCATTAGTATATATATATATATATATATATATATATATATATATATATATATATATATATATATAGGGGTTGGTTATGGTGAGAAAGCTCCTTAACGAAAATAGGAATAGTAGACATCTTTCATATTTGTGTATCACAATCAGAATTACTATATTAGCGTATTAGTTTAGCATATTTCATCCATTCGTAGCACATATGCTAAATATATTAGTTTAACACATATTTCATTCATGATAGAACAAGAAGAGTTCTAGTCTTTGCACAATAATCCGTAGCACATAAAACACAAAGCAGTAGCACACGAAAATAAATCTCAACCATTGATCCAATGAATCAAAGGTCGATTCATTCTATTTCCTACCAAGTTATCCATTCCTCTTGATCCATCTCCTATATATATATATATATATATATATATATATATATATATAGAGAGAGAGAGAGAGAGATGGATCAAATAATCTTAGCGCGAGATAGTATGTAGTACTCAATCTCATCCACTCATCTCACAGATTAAGATTTTTCGAACTTTTAAGCTTAATTTATTGATTTTCTCTACATAAGGGTAGATTAGTAATTTGATTTGTTATGCGATTACGAAAAACAAACTATACATTTAGTTGAACTAGATAATGCATTCAAATGAACAAAAATGCATGCGATTGAACATAATAATGCATGTGATTAGAAGCTCGCGCTTAGCCGGCCGGCGGCCTAACGTCTTCGTGCTCGCGCGTTACTACATGTTTGTTCGATGCGCCGTTGGCGCGCATTTTTACGTTTTGTTAAATGCATGAACATGTTTTGTTAAATTTATAGACATTTTTGATCAATGCATGAACGTGCTAAGTTAAATGCATGTTTCTGTTTCGTGGGAACATGCAGTTTTATGATTTGTTCAATGCATTTTTATGGTTTTCGACAACAATCTCTCATCCATCATTCTCTATCAATCCCGTCGTCTCTTTCACTGATTATCGGCGAATTCGCCGTGAACCACCGTCATAATCACCATCTTTCTCGATTATTCAATCATCTATCAAATTCATCTTCTATTTTTTCTCAAAATCCATCAATTTTGTTCTTAATTTTTTCTTTTTTTTTCTTTCAAAATCTATTGTTTGTAGTTGTTTGTGTATCTTGTTCTTTGTTGTTCACGGTGTTATCGCCGGCCGTTGTCGTCGTCTCGCCGCCATTCGTTGCCATCAGGAGGAGAAGAAGAAGGCGATTTGTTCTTTCCATTTTGCCTTGCGAAAATTAAAAAGAAAAGAAAGAAAAGGAGCTGCCACGTGTCGAACATGTGTGTGTGCGTGTTCAAAATATGTGCAGATTGGGTACTACATCTATCGGGGATGAACTACTACGAACTCAACCTCTATATATATATATATATATATATATATCATCACCTACACAGGACATGTATCGTCGGTTCGGATATTTCTCGATCATATATACATATAATTGCTAGCAGTTCATAATTCGTACAAGTGGTTATTTTATGGAAGCTAGTTTATAATTTATTCTCATAAACAATGAATTAGAAGAAGCATCAATAGCATTATAATCTTCTCAAATTTTATCATTTAAATCTGGAATAAATCATTCCTTAATGAAATCGCCATTATTTGTTTGAGAGTTAGAAATCGCCATTTTTGAAAGAAAAGAAAGAAAGGCAACATGAGTGTTAACAAACAAATAGCTAGAAACAAACATATTTGTGTAGTGATGGGAAAATACTTCTCCCAAGGAGGTTGGCAACCAAACCTTACAAGCATATAACAACACAATTTGGAAAACAGCATTACCACAAAACTCCACTGGATTCAACCTCAATTTCGAAATAAAAAGCATATGGTTCGTCCTGAAAAAGACCACTCCATGCATTTCTCTGTGTTTTTTCAACAACTACCGTTTAAATTTGGTCCCCCCCCCCCTACAAAGAGATAAAAAGAGAAACTCAAAATAATAAACTATATATATATATATATATATATATGTGTGTGTGTGTGTGTGTGTGTCTGTGTATAGTGTGTGTGTCGGGAGTAGATAACATGAAAACCATCCCTTATCATGTTAACTAGAAATCAATCTAGTACATAGATCTTGATTAATGAAGGGTTAAAAGGGATTTTCAAGCGGGATAATACTTTTTTATGATAATGATTTTATATAAATATTAAATAATACTTTTTATATATTTTTATAATGCTTCTTTCTTCACAGTTATATATACAAGAGTTAATTATTGTAAGAACTACATCTTTTATAAGAACTTGAGGTATGCATAACGTATAAAGTTAATACATAACGAAGAGATGCACAAATGTTATCGTTGTGCAACAATTTTCTACGTTATATCATGCTCCCAAGTTATCAAAAGATATGTTTGATCATCTCTCTCTCTCTCTATATATATATATACACATATATATATATATATACGACGATGGGTGGCAACGATGACAACGATGACGAACATCGATTTTGAGAGAAAAAGAAGAAGAATATGATGATTTTGAAAAGAAAATTGAGTGATTTTGAGGAAAATAATGAGACTTTAAGAGAAGATTGATGATCGAAGAGATGGTGGTATGGCGGTGGTTTCAACGAAATTAGCGATAATCCGAGAGAAGAAGGCGGTAGAACTAACGGAGAAGGGTGGAAAGAGTTTTGCTATCGAAAACACATCCATATATATAACAAAACACATTCATACATATAAATAAACATAAATCATATTGGCCATGAAAACAAACATGCATATATAAAATACAAACATGCATATAAGAAAGCATAAATCTGTATGTTGGCCACAAAACATAAACATGCATACAAAACACACTCATGCATATAATAAAACATAATCATGTATATATTAAAACATAAACATAAACCATATATAAACATATTATATGATCCTAATTATATATATATATATATATATATATATATATTATGTGAACTAATCTATACTGTTATCTTTATATGATTTAGGGTTATTCGTTCTTATAGAAGATGCATTATTCAAAAAATCAATCCTGTCCATTTATCCAACCAAAGTTTATTGATCAAATGAATTCTTAGTTCTTACGTATAAGAATGATATATATATATTGGAAGTAACAACTTTTCTAAGAAAAATAGTTCAAAAACTAGTGTAGGAAAGGCAAAAGCACGAGGGGAAAAGCTGACTATCTTTTTGTCATATCTTGTCCTTTATAAGCGTCCAACTAATATTAGAATTAAACATCGCATCAACCATTTGGAAATGGAATGAGAGTATTAGAAGAATCTTGAGGAAGCACATACGGAGAATCAAGTAAAGTCAAAAACCTTTAGTTTTAATATACTCTTGCCATTTAAATATTAATGCGATAACTTTGAGAAAACAAAAACTAGATGACACCATTTATATTTTCTTTAGCTCTATTTTTGGAATTTTCGCCATGGAAATTCTCTGTCACCCAGTGTCATGTAATTAAAATTATAATTCCTTGAGACATCACGCAAAACAATGGGCATCAATTCACCATCAAAGTAAGGAATGTAACCACGTGGTTTGAGATGCTGTAAACCCACAAGATTTCTCTACATTTGATCCAGAAAACACAGCACGAAAATTAATGTTTTTGAATTTCTGAACAACTAATTAATTTGTGTTGAAGCCAAAGGTATAGAGACATTTGCTTTTCGTATGGCATACACGGAAAAATAGGACCTTTTTTTATTTCGAGTAATTTCTTGAAAGATGTTATCTGATTTGTCTGGTTGGATTTGGGTGGATTATATTCCGTGAGTACCACTTGTATTATCCAATCATTACTAATTAATTATTAGGGTAATCATTCACCTAATTTTTTTATTTTTTATTTTACTTCTTCACTAGCTAGCCACCAGAAACTCTATTTTCACAACATTCCATCAACTCTTGGCTATATATATTGTAATAAGGATCCCATGACAGAGTTGTTAAATCCATATATCAGCTATATCTATGAATGTTTTTTTTTGTATCAAATCCTTTTCCATATACGTACGCATTTACAATTGGTACATATATCATGATGCATGAATATTCCTCGGATTTATTATACAAAATGGATGGGTTTGCTAACGTAGTGAATATTGGAAGACATTTAACAGAGTTTTTTTTTTTTTTTTTTGGTAATTTAATACAGAAATTTTAAAGGCTGCGTCACGGTGGACTCGAACCCGAGACCTTTGGCCTCGGGCATTAACCACTCTACCACTAGGCCAACACACACAACATTTAACAGAGTTAATGCTATGTTGTGCTATAGGGGGATTAGTGACCATTGTTTAATCTTAACCTAGTTAACATCATTAATGCATATGAGTACTAAAAATGTTGGATTCGGGCTCTTGGTTTTTTCCATTGTGCTTTCAAACTCCATAGATTATAGAGAAAGGAATCAGTTAACCGTATATATGGTGGATTTACTTATGGATGTGAGCTGGTGGACTTGAGCTCATTCGATAATTATTTCTCTGATGGATGTGGAATAATTATTCTCATGGTTTTACTCGTACGTATGTACTTTTAAGGAATATTCTTTAATTCCTACTCAAAGATTTTTGTTTTCCCCCCTTGGATTTGCCTTGAGTGGTTGACAATATGAAATTTCGACTTGTGACTGCCATGAGCTTTTAATTTTGAACCCTTTTCTTTGTTCTCTTTTCTTTCTACACATGAGTCATTTGCTTTGGGGAATAGATTTTCAAACGAAATAATATATTTATGTGCATATAATTATGTTGTTTTATAATAATATTTTTTTGCACATACAATAATTATTTTCCTATTACAATATTTTTACTGTATAAATACTATTTTTTATATATTACAAGAATACTAACTGTGTTCACTGTTGACAGAATAAGATTGCTTTTTTACAATAAACCAACCATGTCAAGATATATGTGTATATATGTGGCAGAGCTGGGTGAGTTCGAACTATTTTTTGTAACCTTATAATTTATTTATTTTTTCATTTTTTTTGCACCATTGTAGCCAAAGAAAAATTGATTTTAGTTTCCTCCATGATAAATTTCTGATTCATCCCTTGATGTATCATAACTTTTACATATCATGCAATGCTCAGTCTACGTATTTATGAGATTATAAAATAAATAGAGAAAAATGAAAAACTTAAAGTACAAATGAATTTAAAAATTATTAGATACCAATAGATGTTTAAAAGAATTCATATTAAGTTCCACAATATTGATATGTGGTGCTCATTATAGTTGATTTTTAATTTGTATACTCTATAATTAGTGTCCTCAAATAATTTATAGAAGAATTAAATATATTGAAAAGATCATTAACATGTAATAAAGAGTTTCAGTGGGGGAATGTTCACATTCATTAAATTATTATCTAAATTTAGTTTTTTTTGGTAGGATTTTTTAATTAGTATATGGTTTAGCGTATTGCTTCTTCTTCTTTTTTTTATAAAGAAAATCAATGAATATAATCAGTTTTTTTTAAAGTATCATATTTTGTATATAATGTCAAATCCCTCCTTAAAGTATTCAGTCAATCTTCAAACTTCCTTAACGTGTCACTTCTCCATTTTTGTTACTGGATGTTAATCACCCGTTAGTTGATGGAAAAGTATGTCGGAAATTAGAAATTTATCCAAAACAAAAGATAGGAGGATTTTAAAATTTTGGTTAATACCTTAGGAAGGAATTTTCACTCATTCTCAATTATCGGCATCAATGTCGTGACATATGTTAGAAAGTAGCAGTTTTTGGTTCATGCTAATTTGGAGAACCAGTTGATTCAAACATGTTATAATTTTCAAATATGAACCATGATGTGTTTCATTGAAATTAAAACATAATAAGGACTAAACACCAAACAAATATTGAATTACAAGATAAACCTTTATTTATTTTATTTAAACATACCAACTTCTTTATTCTTTTCATACCATTCTGGGCCAAAATTTATGACGTGCAAGCTCCGTTGTATATTGGCTAGCGTCCGACGTCACATCATCTTCCATATGAAAAATTACTTAAAAATATATAACTAAATTGAAAATTCTTTAACTTGACAAATCCAATAGAGAAGGAGATGCATGTGCATGGAGAAAGGGACATGACGGTGTCGATGAACGAAGAAAGTCAAACATTTGCTAATTTTTGGAGTGAGTTCGAGTAAGACAGAGAAGGAAAACTTGAAGAGAATTAGGCCTAATTGAGTTATCAGATTGTTGGGCTTCATCCAAAATTGTTTCAATTTTGACGTTGGGCTCTCTAATAAATTAAATTGGGCTTTAAAAAAATTAAATCAGAAGCTGCTATTAAATCTGGACATTTAATTATTTTGAAGTAATTTCTAAATAATTATCCAATAGGCTACTTTAGGTTTTGGACTTTTAAAAATAAAATAAAATAGTGATCTATTAATTAATTTAAGTACTAGGCTATTAATTTAATAATAATTTAGATATTAAACTATGTTTTTGGGCCTTCGTTAGTTTTAAGAGGTGGGTTTCTAATTAATTATAGTATTGGGCTTAAAAAGTCAAGAACTTTGGCAGAATTGAATACTAACCTTTTATTCTTAATTCTGTAAACCACTCTTACATCGTAGGCAAATACTTCATCTATCCTATTTAAAATATCTCATTTTACTTTTTAGGTTGTCCCATTAAAAATATTCAATTTCATTTTATGAAGTAATTATTCTTTTAAAAAGTGTTAGCTCTACCCACTTTGTATCATTTTAATTATTTTATAACTTTCTCCTAAATATCCGTGTCCAAAAGAAATGAGACACTTTAAATAGGACGGAGGGAGGAATTCTCCATACCCATATTTATGACATATCATAGTTACAAAAATATAGTTCTTGTTTTAGTACCTTTAGCAACATCCAATTAGTGAAAAAAATTCTGCCCTCTTTCCAAGAAAAAGAAAACATAATTCTTCTATTATAGGCTTTGTCCTTCAATACGAAGTGGGTTCTTACTTATCTAAGAAAACGATTTATGCTTGTAAATATTCCGTCCACCAATTAAATGTTTTTATTGCTCATGTGGACATGTCTTGCATTAGAGATGTCAATGGGTGGGTTTTACCCGGATCGATCCGGAATCGTTCAAAAACCATTAATTTTTCTTTTTCCTCTTAAAATATTAATGTCTTCTCGTATATTTTATTGTCTGGTTCTCGTTAGGATCAAAGCAACTTCGGTATTCTCTTTCTACGATGTCGTTTATATCCACCGACCGTTTCATCTACGGTGAATTTTTGAGATATCAAGTTAAATTTAATTTGACATAAATTTGAAATTATGATAAAATTAATAAAATAATTAAGTTTGTATATTTTATGATAATTTTTAAAGTTCATAATTAAAATCAAAATAAATCCAAAATTAATGCATCTATACATCAATATCCCTAAATAAAAGTAAAATTGATCCCATGCCAGCTTTAATTTCATTTCCAATCAATTTTATTATTTTCGCTAGAATAGAAAAAAGTCTTCTTGGTTGTTGGTACTCTGTCAATGAGGTCAGCAGTCAACTGCCACCGTTTCCCCATTCAAACTAAGTTTTGTTTTTTTACCAGTTTCCGAATGATAATATTGGTTGAGAAGAATAGTTGGGGGTGGGATCAGGTATTTTGTTTAAGGGGATATATGGTTGATAAGAATAGTTTTGTTCGTTGAAGGGGATATATGGTTGAGAAGAATAGTTGGGGGTGGAACCAGGAATTTTGTTAAGGGGGGATCACACTGACTTCTTCAGTTCTTTCTCTTTTTACCATTTCGAGATTCAGAAGTTAGTTTTCTTCATGTTTGAGAAGTGTGTTTCCTACAATTAGAATTTTGTACCATAAAATCATTTTAGTAGTATGATAGCTAAGAGATTTTTTTAAATTCTAACGATCGGCTATCCTATAAAAGTTTAAAATGACTATCGAGACTCTAGAATCCTATTGTTTCCATTCCTGATCAAATATGAGACCTTTTAAATTTTAGGACCTTCTACAAACTAGTTGAGTCAAATTTCGTTACTCGACTCTTCACAATTTAGTGTCACATTTAATTCTAGTTTATTTGCTGATTCAAATTTTGTTACTTATGAAAAAGTTATCTATATGTTATCCTCTTATTTTCTAAAGATACTTGTGCGTTGGTTTATGCTATTTAAAAAAGTACCATTCACTCTTTGTTTATTCTAAAAGTAAAAAAATGACCTCACACTTTTTTATTCTTTTCACTTTTAAAAAATTGGATTTAATGGATGTAGAGAGTTCACATATTTAATATTATTCTCTCTTTAATAAAAGAACTCACATTATGTTGTTCTTCATCTCTTAGCATAATCCTTCTCTATAGTCGTCGAGAGGTGGGCTAATACCAATGAAAATGATTACTAAAACTGAAAATAAAAATAAGGTGCCCTAGACTGTAGTCTGTATGTAGGTCCGCCAGTGGTTAGCAAATTGATCAAGAGCAAAACTTGTACTTGCTAAATTTTCAGCCTCATACAATTAAAGCATTAACGATGAATGGTGAAGCTGGAAATGAGATCGCAGTTCCTATTCCAACAACCACTGAAGAAACACAATTTAATGAATATCTCTGAAAACATTAATGTTTTCGAGTCCATCGTGACGCAGCCTTTAAAATTTCTATATTAAATTGACCAAAAAATAAATTAATTAATTATCGTATAAAATTTATGTTATATTACGTGGCATTAATTGTAGTGATACATGTCAGTTTGCATCGCATTACACGACATTAACTAAAATGACACATTCTAATTTGTGACATTAGCTTATGACATTACAATCAATGTGACATATATTTTTTTACGACATTAGTATCACAATATATACGATACTTTGTACATCACTAAATTAATTATCGTATAAATTAATCAAGAAAAGTGACGATAATAGTGTCGGGATTAGCGAAAACACTATTCACTCAATTTTCACGTATTTCGTGATGAGTTTTTCAGTCAACGTATGTTTTTTTTCCACTTATTTAAAGTGATGGTCCAATGCAAAAAGTTTTAAAAAAAATTACAAAGAAAATCAATAGTTTTCTTTACTATTGAAAGTTAAGGTTAATACACGAAACAATACTGGTTTAGTTTTAAAAAATCACGAAATTTTTACCCAATCTTATAAATAATATTTATATAATATTAGATGAGAATTGGGACAAATACGATAGAGATTTTAGATCAATTGCAGTTCAAGTTATTAAAAGTATCCAAAAAAGTTAGTAATTATCTAAATATATTATTTAATAATAAAAGTGATTTTATGAGGTCAAACAAAGACCAAACTTATTCATTCTCTGGGAAAATATATAGAACTTATAGATGTACTACATCATCTCTCATATGATAATATTTTATTAATATAATTATATTAATAAATATTATTATGTCGAGAAGTCTGCATGTTCTATGGAAGTTCTCTCATTCTCTGCACCATCAGCCGTCACTTTAAGAGAGAGAGCAGCGAAGAAGAAAACTCCATGGATGATCCTGCAAGGTCGATTGTCTCATCGATTTCCGACTAATCTTTGATTCTGAACCGATTACAGGATAGGTAACACCTTTAGCTACCTATACATGCTTAAATTTTCATTTTTCAAGCATGAAAAATGTATGAAAACTATGCTACGTTTATTCGAAGATGGAACAGATACCCATAGATTTAATCGAAGACGCAACAATACCCCCAAATATACTACTGGTTTAGTTGTGTTTATAACAAATATTCCATTGCCTATTAGCTCACTGAAATTGATCCATATCATGCATTTGTTTTAAATACATGAGAACGATCAGATTTGCCCCTAAAAAAATGAGTATTGCTTATAATAAATACATGAGAACTATTCTTGGCATCGGATATCAGATTTGGCTGACCTTATAATAACATTTGTGAGTATTACTTATCATTTTGACCCAAAAAAACTGTCTCTGTGTTTGCTTAATTGATGTTTGAATCTTCGCATTACCATGTATTTGGGGGAAAACTGCATCTGGTTACTTGAAATCTTAATTAGTCGTTTGGAGTTGTAATTACATCAGTTATCTTGTTTGCTTTTATATATTAGCATAGTTTCTTTTTTTTCCAGGAAGAATCTCAATTCAGCAAGAGAACTCGTATTAGTGCAAAGATAACTATAGAGCATGTTCATACATTGAGGTAACAGGTAGAGATGTCAATAGGTAGGTTTTACCCGGACCAGAACCAATAAATAAGTAATGGTTCTGGTTCTGGAACCCACCCATTATACATTGGATCTTAACCGAACCTGGACCATCAACTATGGGTCTTAAGCGGTCCGGATTTAAGCGGGTTTGGAACCAGAATCGGACCAGAACCGGATAAAAACCAGAACTAGAACTGAAACCGTTGCTTTATAATTTAATCTGTTATGAGTGATTTTGAATTGATATGGATAAAACTAGCTCATTGACAAGCCTATTTAAACTTAGACTTGTCAATAGACGAGTTTTACTCGGACTAGAACCGATAAATAAGTATTGGTTCTGGTTCTGGAACCAGAACCAAATCCGGACCGGATCGGACCATCAAACTATGGATATAAACGGTCCGGGTCTAAAGAGGTTTGGAACCGGAACCGGAACCAGAACCAGAACCGCTGCTTTAAAATTTAATAGATTTTGAACGGTTCCGGATTGGTCCGGGTAAAACTCACCCATTGACATCCCTAGTCATAGGTAAGTGTAATAACCACTTAACGATTATTATATTTTCTATAATTTAAATTATTAGGACGGTAAAATTAATAGTATAAATTGTCATTATTGTTCAATAAATTATTGCGATAGACTAAGTTTATGATTATTTGTACTTGATATGTTTTGTTTCTAATGAATTTCAATTCTTAGTTTGGATATTTAATAACGCTAAATGCTTGATTTCAAATATTATTTTTTAAGTCATTACGTGATGAAGTAACTTGAATATGTAGATGGATAAATCTCGTCAAAAGTATTTCATTCCACGACACATTATAAACATGTGGTATAATTATGATATTTTATTAAAGTGTCGCAAGTAAATTGTCACAATTTTGAGACATAAAAATGAGTGTTGCATATATGTCACTAAACTATGACACAATATTTAAATAATGCATAAATGACGTAAATATTCAACAAAGCATATGTGTGGTAATATAAAGACACATAGATGTAATGTCGCATGTGCGTATGTCGCAATAGCCTTGATTTGTTGTAGAGAGTGATGAACACAGTGACTACAATGAAGATAGTGAGGATGACGAAGTGTTTCCTGAACTGGAATATTTGCTAATTGATGGATCTGATTTAGAGAATTGGGTTACTGAGAAAGACCACTTCCGAGTGCTGAAGCGGCTAGTGCTTCATGGTTGTGGGAAGCTGAGTGAGATCATATCCCAGATGACATTGGAAACATATCAACACTTGAACTGATTGAGTTTCATGGTGCCAAAAATCCCTTGTCGAGTGTGTCCACCGGATCCACAAGGACCAGATAGAGCGATGCGGCAGCCAACTCCTTCAAGTTCGAGCATTTTAAGGTTTGCCGTCGACTTCATTTCATAACGACTCAACTTCTTCAAATTCTCGTCTTTTAAATTTTATGTTCCATAAAGAGAAAGCCTGTTCCACGGAAGCATCACCTGTTGGATTTTATTTACTAAACTTTAGCTTATGTTTCCGTCTTGGGTCCTTTTTATTCAGTCTCACTTTTTTCCTGTTCTTGATTTGGAATGCTATCATTCTACATATGTATTCTAGGTAGAGCAAACAGCTTGTCCTATAAACTCTCGAGAGGTCCGTTGTAATCTGCAGACATTGTGTATTAAGAGGGTGTTTGGATGAGCTTATAAGCTCTTTAAAATAGCTTATAAGTTGTTGCAAAGTGTTTGGCAAAATAAGCTTCTAAACAACTTATAAGCTGTGAAAATAAGCTCCAACAGCTTATAAGCTTCCATAAAAATAAGTTGGTTAACTCTAACTTATTTTTCATAAACTTATAAGCAACCATGAATTTATCAAAATAACATTATTATAGTTTGTTATTTTCTACACATATACTATCAACTTTACCTCTCGTCGATTTTATCTTCCTAATTATGATTTTCTCTCTTTAACTCATGATTCTTTCTCTAGCTTATAAAATCAATTATCCAAACACTTTAATAACTTATAAGCTCTTGGGACATTACTACCTCTTATAAGCTCTTGGAACTTATAATCTCTCTAAAATAAGCTTAGCCAAACACCCTCTAAGTTGCATGTTATAGTCGAGATTTTCACACTTATTATCCAACGAGTTTATGTTATATATATTCGCAAATGCAATTTCAAGCTGTGGAAGACTTTGGCTAATAAAGAATGGCAGTGACCTACTGGATAACTATGTGCAGATATTTTATCTAGTTGTATAATTAATTAGGAAAATATACTATAGTATATAGTCCCGGCATTGCGGAAAATTTTACAGATGTCTCAACATTTAAAAAATGAACTGGTCCCTTGTAGGATGGAGCTCTGCGTGCCCTTCTCAAGCTACCACCACTTTAATATATTAGTTTTACTATGTAGATTAGACTTTGTTTAAAGCAAATGAGATTTTCTTTTTTGAAAAAAATGAGACTTTGCTTAAATATGGGTGAGACTTTTATTACATCAAGTGCTATATTAAATGTTAATCTAAACAAATCTCAATATTTATTTATAAATAAAACTTTCCAATTCTGGAAGCTTTGACTTGGAACATTTTTTAGTTATATTGTCTCAACATTTGGTACTACGATGATATATTTTAAATATTGGGATTTTTTGGAAAATTTGGCAAATGTTGGGACGATATAGTATATTTTTCGTAATTAATTCTTGTACCGCAAACTTTGAAATTTGAAACTTTAGTATTTACAATTTAAAAAGTAAAAATTCCTTCTAGTTAGAGTGGCAACCAACAATATATCGACTTCTCTATCATGCATGTTTAACATATATATCAATTCAGTTTGAACTACGCATGGTGAGCAAGAGATTATGTCCTACACCACCTACGGCGTGAAGAAATTAATATAAATTACCTTACTAATTTTTTGTTTTGTATACATATATTAATTTAATTGTAAAATGGTTAATATCTAAACCAAATATATTAAGTTTGAGTCCGTTGAGACACCACCTTTAAATTTCTATGTTAATTGAGTAACAAATTCAAAAATCTTACCATGGTAAATAGTTCCAATATCAACGCACATCATCAATTTCTAGAATGAAAAATATAGTGGATGACTGCATGAGGATGCGATGATACAATATTCAATAGCAGGTTGTTAGATGTTGATTTACATAATCAAACTAATGTAATACCGATTATGTCCCACACCAGCTATCATGTGAAGAAACTAATATAAATTACTTACAAATTTTAAAATCCATCATACAATGTGCAATAGTTACATTATCGACGGGCATCATCAATTTCTAGAATGGCAATGCAACTTGATTTACATAATCAAATTATGTCCCACACCACCTACCATGTGAAGAAACTAATAGTAAAAGTAGAACCGTGTAATATAAACATAAAAAGGCACACTGGCACTATCCAGTAATGGAAATGTAATATCTATGTGTGTGTGTTGGCGCAGTGGTAGAGTGGTTAAAGTTAAATTTAATTTTAGAACGTTGCAATAATGTCTCACTCTTTTATTTGTAGCAATCCACAAGAGATTGGCTCGATGGTGATTTGCGCTACTTTAAGATGGTGACCACCAAAACATTGCAGAAAGATCGAAACTCGAGCTTGATCTCCAACATAAGCGAAGTGGAAATCAATCCATAAGCAATTTCTCAAGTTGATGATATGTGTTGTTTGTTGGCATTTGGGTGAGCTCCGCCTCACCGTGAACTCACCCTTGTTTTTTATTAAAATAATTATATATTAATTATGGTGAGCTAGTAAGGATAATTAGATTTTGTTAATTTATAATTAGATTTATTAATTTTTAATTATAATTTTTAATTAGAATTTTTAATTTAAAATTAGAATTTATTAATTCATAGTTATGGTTTATTAATTTACAAGTAAGGTTTATTAATTCAAAATTAGGGTTGATTAATTCATAATTATGATTTATTAATTCAAAGTTAGGGTTTATTGTTCAAATTAGGGTTTATTAATTTATAATTATGGTTTATTAATTGAATTATGGTTTATTAATTCCAATTAGGGTTTATTATTCAAATTAGAATTTACTAATTCCAATTAGAGTTTATTAATTAAAATTATGATTTATTATTCAAAAATATTATTTATTAATTCATAATTACGATTTTATTAATTTACAATTAAGATTTATTAAAATAATTAATTTTAATTAGATTTAATTTAATAATTAATTAATTAATTAAGTGGTCTCACTGTGCACGCACGCGCGCACAAGAGATCACCTCTACAAATATATATAAGAGAAACATATAAAATAGAAACTAGGAAAGAACAATTTTTTGTCTCAAGCAATAAGTCAACACTTATTTGTATCTTGAGAAAAACAGGATGCATGTGGGGTGTGAGCGGGAAACATGCACTAGGGGTGAGCAAAACCGAACCGAATCAAAACCGAACCGAACCGAACCGAAATGGGCGGTTTGGTTGATTTAATAATAATCGGTTGGTTCGGTTTCAAATTTTCAAAACCGAATTAATTGGTTCGGGTTCGGTTTGGTTAAAAAAATTCGGTTTTTAAACCGAACCGCCCGAATTAATTATTATTATATTTTATTTTATTTTTTATATATATATTATATATATATGTGTTATTTATATTATTAATATTTAAATTGGTTAATATTATATATATTTATATATATATAATTATATTTATATATTATATTATATATATTATAATATTTATATTAATTTTAATTTTAATTAGGTTAAAACGAATCGAACCGAACCAAACCGAATATTTCGGTTCGGTTTGATTGATTTGTACTGATAATTCGGTTCGGTTCGGTTTGGGTTTTTAAAAATTGGTTTTCGGTTTTTTGTTCGGTTCGGTTTTGGACCGAACAGCCCAATCTCACCCCTAACATGCACTCGCTTCCAATTGTAATTAAACAATGGATTTATAATAATAGCAACTGGCTGCAGTTGCCTACCCTTCATGGCTTCTATTAAAATTGACAAAGCCAGCAAACCGTCTTTTAAAGGAAAATGGAGGATTAGATCGAAAAGTTGATCGAGACGAGCAAATATAAGAAGAAAAATCACAAAAGGTAATTTTTCCTTCTGCTTAGATTTGAATATTTTTAAATTCGACAAGATCATGAATTTATGATGTTTTTGTTTTGGAAAGTTTTGAGTTTTGAAATCTTTCGTTTGAGCAAGTTTTATAGAGGCCGCTCTTGGCATCGAAGTACGTTTATTCTTGCAAGAATATATAGGTCGTATGTATCATTGTTATCAGGGCGGATCCAGAAATTTAGTGTAGGGGGGTTGAGTATAACATGTATGTGATCGGGGATGGACGTAGAAATTTTTTACTAGTTGTATTTACTTGATACTCTAAGAGAATGGTTATGGGAGATGAGGAGTGTCGTCTCCTTTGAGTATCAGATTACACTTTTATTTAAGTATACATTCATTATCTACTTGATAATTATTTCTTTTAATTTCTTTAGACGCGTCTTTTAACTTGTTTTTCCTTGCCCACCCCTAACCTCATTATACAAAATTATCTTGAACACAAATATTTTTGTATGAAAATATGAGAATTTAAAGTTGGAGTTCATCCATTATTGGTTATATTAATATTTGTAAATATAGATTTTTAATTCTAATTAAAATTATTAATTAACTAAATGATGTTAAGTCTAGATTTTTTATATAGCACTTTTAGAGGATTTTTTTTCAAATTTTATCACTTTTCTGCATGAAATATTATATAATTTGTATATTTTAAACTTATGAAAAGCATATAAAGAATGTGATTAAACTAACTATTGCAACTTCAAAATATATATATTCGTAGTCTTGCGAAAATAGTAATAAGAAACTTCCTAAAGTATTAGAACTATGATTAATGAATATGGAACAATTGAAAGTTGGAAAAAGAATTCAAATTTTCTATTCACGTGATTATACTAGAAAAAAAGTGATCAATTTCTTGTTCAAAATCGTGGAAAATTATTAACCAAAAGTAAATTCATTATGTTATGTAATTTTGTTCATATATGCTGCTACATTTCATGTAAGGATTATGATCTTTAAATTAAAAATTTTAATTATTTGGGGTGGGCTATATATAATATATATAAATATAAGTGGAAATTTTGAAATTGGAGCCAAGTGCGACCCATTAATAAATCCGCCCATGATTGTTATGTATTGAAGTTTAGAAGAAATTTTCTTATGTATTCCAAGTCAGGGATCCTTTACTTTTGAGGAATAATTTTGATAGATAAATATTCATTGTTTACTTTGATGGTTTGGAACCTGTGATATCCCAAGGCCCTTACACATCTGAGCCAACAAGTTTTGGAAAATCTTGTTCTATAATCGTGAGCAATTTAATGGATGAGATGCTATTGATTTTGATTTTCAAGCTTCCCCTACATGAAGATGTAAATTCTGAAGGTGTTGTAGGCAGTTATAAAGATGAATGTTGTATTTCAACAGCTGAGATTTCTATTCCCATATAATATTCAGCATCTGTTGGTTAAGGCCAAAGAAGATTGTGATGTGATAATATAAGACCATCTTCCGTAAAAATATAACAAGAATAATGATAGGATACGGCCCAACTACGAGGCCCAAGCATCGGGCCCGATAAGTAAACGACATCAAGCTCGGCTGGACAAGTTCGACCCATGAAGACTCTGAAGCCGGTATGAGCAAAGCTCGGCCGTATCTAAAAGAATCCTAATTCGAGAGGATAGGATCTCGAATCCTAGTTAGAAGACTTGGATTCGAGATCTAGGTCAATACATTGTGTATAAATAGAGGCTAGATTAGGCGACATAGATTCATTCACTCTCTTTGTAATCACTTCTTATATTTTCAATACACATACTCTCTCTTGCCCGTGGACGTAGATCTTATTCACGATCGAACCACGTAAATCATGGTGTTCTTCTCACATTTATTTCCTAACAATTTAGGATCGATCATGGCGCCGTGCGTGGAAAGCGAAATTTTGTGTTTTCGATCAACCTTTGTTTACGTGGAAGTAATCATGACCGGTACACAAGCCACGCCTCGGGACCGTCGTCGGCAACAACAACGGCGGCGAGCGAAGGGAACGCCGAGCTCGACTCGGGAAGAGCCCAATCGGAGAAGGAACCCCCGAGGGGCATATCCAAAGTCTCGACGAGCACGGACACCCGGCCCTGCAGGAGGCAGGTTACCATAGCGAAGGCAATCGTAGCAATAATCCAGGGGAACCTCCGGCTCCACAAGTAAACCTTGACGACGTCGTCAAGGGATTTCTCGAGAAAAATAAGGAGAGCTTTCTCGGTTCCTCGGTGAAGCACGAGGTCGACCACGTCTGAAGAGCGAACACAAGCCTCATCTAGATACGAGGCATCACAACGAGAGGTCGGGGCCCAAACCGACCGCGCGAGGAACCAGCAACGCGGGAGAGGACGTCGTGATCGCCGCGAAGCCAGCCCCGATCGCCACAATAAATCCATCCAGCGAACTCGCCCGATCTCGGGGAGGCGGCGGCGAGAAAAACATCGGGGCCGCCGCGAGGCCGGTCCGAGTCACCTAAATGAGTTCGATCGTCGAACTCCGTCCCAGTCTCGAGAGGACGGCTTCGATGGATACGGGAAGATAGTCACCCCGTTCTCAAATAGGATACTCAACACTTCTCTCCCGGATAAATACGGGTTCCAAGCATCGCCCCTATGACGGATGAGGATCCACGAAACTTCCTCTCGCGGTTCAATACAACATGATCAACAAAGCTCATTTCGGTTCACATGTAAACTCTTCCGGAGTTACTCGTCGACAACGCCCGCGGTGGTTGACGATCTACCTACGGGAAGCATCGGCTCTATCGCGACGATGGTGCCTTCCACGAAGGTTCTTCAAAAGCGGAATCAAAACATCATCGGCACACCTCCTCACCATAAGGCAAAGCCGTAATGAGTCCATCGGCGACTTCATGACAAGGTTTAACAAGGTGCACGAAGGTTGAAGACGTGAACGACACATTAGTCATCTCGGCCTTCCAAACGGCATCTTGCGGGGCCTTATATCGAGATCGTCAATCGAACCCGTCATGCCATGTAGCGTGGCGCATGTGTCGGTTCGCCAAAGCGGGCGAGGCCGACAAGCGAAAGCGAACAAAGCGGACCACCGGAAAAGGAAGAAGAGCGAAGGAAGGAAGATCGGAACCAAGGCCGCGCGCCTTGGGCAGATTACATCGCCCGATAAAATCCGAGCTCGGTCCGCGGCGCCTGGAACGACCTCAATACACCCGTTGGCGAAGCGAGGCGAAATCTCGCACTCCATATGAACACATTAGAAGCCTCGACCGATGGCGGGAGGAAGAGGTGCCGACCTACGGATAAATCTTGCTCATTCCATGATGATTACGGCACGACATCGAAGAGTGCAACGAGCTCATGGGTGAAATTGAGATGCTAGTTCGGACGGATCCACGAAGAAATACCGAGGGCAGTCGTCAAGCCAACCAAAGTCAAAAGAAAAAAAGGAGGAAGAGGAAATTGTGCCCCACAAAAAAAAAGCGCGAAGACCGAGCGAGGAAGGAGATGGCGAGCCCCAATATGACGGGGTGGTCTCCACAATTACGGGGCTCCCAGGTGAGTCACGAAGTCCTCCACGGCCGATGCCGAAGTCCTAGAACCAGCGAACCCACCAATAAGAGGTTCGAGAAAGGGCGGGCGATCACCTTCTCGAAGACGACCCGTTCATGACGGTACCCACCGGGATGCATTGGTGATCCGGTGGTGGTGCAAATAAGTTGGTGAAGCGTTTACATTGACAATGGCGTCGGTGAGCATCCTTTTTAAGGAATGCTTTGACAAGCTAGGAGTGGAAGACGCGCGCCTCGCACAAGCCCCGCTGCCACTCCGAAGCTTCGTCCAGGAAGAGACGCGTCCAGAAGGAGTAATCGAGCTACCCGTCACGGTGGGGAAAGCACCAACGACCTCGACCAAGGTGGTGCAGTTCTTCGTAGTGAAGGCCAACTCGCCGTATAACATCATACTAGGGCGAGATTGGTGAACATGTAGGCGGTATGCTCAGCGTACCACCCGACGATTAAAATACCCACCACAGGGAACGGCCGTGATCCGGGCGATCGAAGCAAGCGAGTGTATGCAAGTTGCCTTACGAGTGCGGGACCTCGGTCCAACACCCAGAGCATAGCAATTAAAGAAACCCGAAGAGTTGGAGTCCGGAGTACATCGCCACTCACGACAATCGGTGGAAGAGGTCGCATTGTACAAAGATGAGCCATTGAAGGTCGTCCGGTTGGTTTCACCACGGCACCAAGTGAAGGATCGATCATCCAACTCTAAGGGAATTCGAGACGTGTTTGCTTGGTCTCCCCGACATGACCGGAGTCTCGCCAAGTATCATCACTCACCGGCTCAACATCGACCGAACATAAAGCCGATTCGGCGAAGCAAAGAATCTTGCGACGAGCGGAACCAAGTCATTCATGGCGAGGTGAATCGACTATTAAAAGCACGCATCTTGTTCGAGGTCAAATATCCGACACGGATAGCCAACCCGGTGATGGTGAAGAAAGGAGGAGGATGGCGAATGTGTATTGACTACACCGACCTCAACAAGCATTGCCCAAAGGATTGCTATCCCTTCCCAACATTGACAAGAAGGTCGGCGCGTTGGTCGGTGCACGAAGTCTTGATTTCTTGGACTTGTACAAAGGGTATCACCAAGTCCGATGAGCGACGAAGGCGGCCAAGACGACCTTCATTACCGACTTGAGGTCTTCGCATATAAAAGATGCCATTCGGCCTTAAAAATCAGGGGCTACCTATCAAAGGATGGTGGACAAAATATTTCAGCCCTACATAGGTCGAATGTGGAGGTATCGTGAGCGACATCGTCGTCAAAAGCAAGAAGAAGCCGCATGTGTGGCCGACCTCCGGATCGTCCTCGGCCTTCTTGGAAGATCAACCTAAAGTGAATCCCGAAATGCACGTTTGCGGTCCGTGCGGAAAGTTCTTAGGGTGTTGGGTTTCACAAGAAGGGCTAAAAGCAAACCCGACCAAGGTCCAAACCATTTTGGAAATGAAGATGCGAAGACCATCCATAGCGTACACAAGTTGACGGGTTGCATAGCCGCACTAAGCGCTTTCTTTCAAAAGCCGCGGATAGCGACTACCCTTCTTCAAGATACTCAAAAAGCCCCGAAATTCTCATGGGATGAGGTGCAGTCCGTCCGCCGAAGACCTCAAGAGCTACCTCGCCAAGCTCCCGCTCTATCCGTCCCAAAGAGGAGGTCCTTTTCTCTACCTCGCCGCCTCGACGAATCCATAAGTGCGTCTGAGTGCGAGAAGAAGGACGTCGGCTCCGGTTTATTTCATCACCGAGCACTAAAGGCCGGAAGCAGGTATCGACCCGGAGAAGCTCGCTTAGCATTGGTAAATGCAGCGAGGAGGCTACGTCCGTGCTTCCATGCACATCGCATACAAGTCCTCATCGATTACCCACTTGGCAAGTATTGACGCAGCCAAGCTGTCGGGAGAATCGCGAAATGGGCAATCGAGGCTGGGCGAGCACGATATATCCTACTACCCCGCCAGCCATCAAAGGTCGAGCCTAGCGGATTTCCTTGCCGAGGCTAACCGTCGAAAAACCGAAGCCCACCGAGTCCGTGTCGAGGCGATGCGGCCGAACCCATGGTTGAAACACCGAGTCTTGGCAACTCTACGTTGATGGGGCTTGGAAAACAAAATAGCGGAGCGGTATCTTACTCCTAGGCGGACGACCAAGAGATCGCTTACTCACTTCCGGTTCACATTCAAAAATACGAACAACGAAGTGGAGTATGAGCATGATCGCGGGACTTCGCCTCGCTCAAAGTCTCGAGATACGAGCCGTGCGAGTTCACAACGACTCTCAAGTCGTCGTAAGCCAAATGTTGGGAAAATACGAGGCAAAAGCGGCGAAATGAAGAGTATCTTGAAAAAGCAAAAAGCACGCAGCGGACTTTCTCGTACTTCGGATAGTTCGCATCCCAGGGAGCAAAATAGCGGTGACATCTTAAGTAAATTGGCCTCGTCATCAACGAGCCCATGATGAAAAGTCAGCGGGAGCATAAGCGATGCGATAAGGCGGGCCGGCGTCAACATAGTCTCGGATGAAGAACCCAATTGGATGACTCCCATTCGAGTACACGGAGAAGGCGAATCGCCCACGACAAGTTTGGAGGCTAGGAGGATCTGAACAAATCTGCGATATACAATTGAGCGAGGAGTCCTATCTGAAAGTCATATCTCCAACCTCTTAAGGTGCTTGGGTCCGAACCAGCCAATTCGTTCTCACGAGAAATACACGAAGGTTCGTGCGGAAGCCACATCGGACCCAGAGCCTTGTCAAAGAAAGTCATGCGATGGGGATACTATTGGCGACAATGTTCCAAGACTCAATGGACCTCGTAAAAAGTGTGCGAAGTGTCAAATCCATGGGAGCGTGCCAAGGCTACCCGGACCGACCTCACCTCCGTGCAGAGCCCTTGGCCGTTTATGCAATGGGGGATTGACATTGTGGGCCCCTTTGTAAAGCACCGGGACGGCTCCAATTTTTAATTGTTGCGATCGACTACTTCACGAAGTGGGTAGAAGGCGAGCCCTTGGCGAAAATCACAAGCAAAACGCCTCAACTTCGTATGGAAGAACATAGTGTGTCGCTTGGCATCCCCCATATCCTCCTTTCGGATAACGGAACACAATTCACGGATAAGGCATTCAAAGATTGGTGTCGAGAGCTTGGATCCAACAAAGTTCACGTCGGTGGCCCATCCTCAAGCAAATGGTCGACCGAAGTTACCAACAGGACCATCGTAAAGGGTCTAAAACTTCGTCTCGACCGAGCTAAAGGCCTCGGGTGGAAAATTTACCGCGGGTCCTATGGTCGTGCCGAACAACGCCTCGGACCTCGAGCGGAGAAACACCATACGGTTTGGTGTATGGAACCGGCGATGATCCTGCGAGATCGGATGCCGAGTCCTCGTGCCGTTGACTTTTACTGCCGAAGCAAATGGGGAAAATCTACGGTGATCTAGACTACTCGAAGAAAAGAGACCTCGCCACATCGAGGAAGCTCGGTACAAGCAACAAGTAGCTCGGTATTACAACCGGTAGCGTTAAAACCGACAATTCAAGTGGGCGACCTCGTACTCGACATAATGAAGTCGAGAAAGCCGCGGCTCGGCAATTGGAAGCCCATGGGAAGGACCTTACGGGTCGACGAAGTCCTCGGCAAAGGGCCTATAAGCTCGCTCAATTGTCCGGTGAGCAATTACCCAACGCATGGCACATCATCCATCCGAAGAAATATTATGCATAAGTGTCGGTCGAGTCTTGTTCGGTCATATTTTTAAAGTCTGTTTAGAGTCTGTCTTATTTGGTGGTCGCGTCATCTTTTATCAATAAAAATCTTTATTTTGCGAGTTCTACTTGTCACTAATGCATAATTAATCTTAGCATTATTTACCCTCTACGGAGGACAAATTCCTCGACGGAGGTCGATTACATTCGTTTCATACGAATGTAAATCTAAACAGCGCATGCCTACATACGAGATCGACTACCTTCGTTTATTTGAAGCGTTCTCTATGTAGATGAAGGGACCACCCTCCCGATGACCTCGACAAAAAGGAACCATTCCTACATACGAGATCGACTACCTTCGTTCATTCCAAGCGTTCTCTCTATGTGAGCGAAGGGACCACCTCCCGATGACCTCGGCAAAAGGAACCATTCCTACATACGAGATCGAGACTACCTTCGTTCATTCCGGCGTTCTCTCTATGTGAGCGAAGGGACCACCCTCCCGATGACCTCGGCAAAAGAACCATTCCTACATACGAGATCGACTACCTTCGTTCATTCGGGCGTTCTCTCTATGTGAGCGAAGGGACCACCCTCCCGACGACCTCGGCAAAAAGGAACCATTCCTACATACGAGATCGAGACTACCTTCGTTCATTCCAGGCGTTCTCTCTATGTGAGCGAAGGGACCACCCTCCCGACGACCTCGGCAAAAATGCGAACCATTCCTACATACGAGATCGGACTACCTTCGTTCATTCCGGCGTTCTCTCTATGTAGACGAAGGGACCACCCTCCGACGACCTCGGCAAAAGCGAAACCATTCCTACATACGAGATCGGACTACCTTCGTTCATTCCGGCGTTCTCTCTATGTGAGCGAAGGGACCACCCTCCCGACGACCTCGACAAAAAATGGAACCATCCCTACGTGCGAGATCGGACTACCTTCGTTTATTTGAGCGTTCTCTCTATGTAGACAAAGGGACCACCCTCCCGACGACCTCGGCAAAAAAAGGAACCATCCTACGTGCGAGCGATTTCTTCGAGCGGAATTCTCTCGAGACGAACTACTTTGGCATATTACTCTTGTTCAAGTACAAAGTCAACAAAACCATTCTTATTAAATAGAAGATATACTGAGTTACATTTACATTTCACGAGGACGGGCGGATCGGGAAAAGTCGAGCCAATCCCTAGAAAAATCGGAATTGACAGCTCATCTATGCTAATCCTACCTCTACCTCGTCCTCGGTCTATATTACGGGCCCGCCCGAGCGACCTCGGTCACTGACGATGCAGCTCTGCGAGCTCGGCCTCGACCACTGATGACGCCCGGTCTCGACGCATGGAGGGTCCACGACGTTCAAGAGCAATAGCACGCCTCTCTTGTGCGCGCCACTCCGGATCGTCATAATGTGGTTCATTTATTCTAGACTGAGAAGCTCCGGCAGAAGAAGAGGCCTCTGCATCCCGTCGAAGTATGTCGTCGAGTTGTGGTTGTCGAGCGATAACAGTTTTGTATATGCTCCCGAGCCTTTTCAATTCAGCGTACTGCTCCGTGAATTGCCAAGAGGTCCGGCCATATTCGCGCCTATACCTCGAACAACGGGCAGCAGCCTCGACAACCTTGGCTTCTACTTCCGGGATCGTCATCCCACCATTTCGGTGGATAACCTCCTCGTACTCGGCATGCTCCTCGGCTATCACCTTGGCCTTCTCCTTGGCGACCTCGAACGCCTCCTCCAATTCCAAAAGGCGAGCCTGGAGCTCGTCACAGCTCTCCTGAGCGGCTCTATGCTTGACATCAGACTCCGCCTGTACGTGACCGAGCTGCCCCTTTATATGGAGGAGTTCGACCTCTTTCAACTCAAGAGCTCGCGACAGGTCTTTGATTTGATTCAACCAAGGAGAAGCATCAAACATTTCGCGAGACAATGAAAAAAAAAGATAAGTTTCTTGACATAAACTTGTAATTTTATTAACATGCCCTTAGGCAAAAAATTGTTGTACATTTAAATTAAAAAAAAAAAAAAAAAAAATCGAGGATCAACCGACCCTCCGGAAGCTTGACCATGTCCACGTTCGCGCCTCCAAGCTGGGCGGCCTCGACCTCGGCCTCTTCGGGAACTACCGAGTCTCGGCGCCGCCGAAGCATCGGTAGTCTCCCACCCCTTTGCATGATCAGCCAATAAAGCACCGGTCGGGATCCCGATCCACGGACAGCGCGCATGACTCCGCGGACAAAAGAACGGAGGAGGCGGCTCGCAGCACGGAAGCTCCTTCGAGCCGCGGACGAGCACATCAAAGTAGGCTGTCTCGAGCGGCATCCTCGGTCTCCTCGCCCCATACTTGGCTTTGTCGGATCAGGGTAGTCCTCGGCGACCTCTTCGATTGCGTCCCGGACGGCGGCGCTTGTTAAGCACATCGGCCGCGTCGAGACCATCCCCGAAGCCCACCGACAGAACAGCCTCTCCGCAAAGCGCGGCGTTTCTCCTGAGCTCGCCATGTCCGCCTCCCGACGCGAACTGTTCCACCTCGGCCTTCATCGAGGCAACCTCGGCCCTCGCCGCCTCGGCTCTTCCCGCCTCCTCGCCCACACCGCCTCCGCCGACAGCCCTGGCCCCCGCCCTCAATGGCCGTCGCGTCCGCCGCTTCGTTTGACGAGGTCCGGATCTTAGCCGACCTCGGACATTTCTTGAGCAAGGAGGTATTCGACTCCTCCACCTCCCGAGCATACCGGGCCACCCCGTCAAACTGCGACACGGCGCCCTTCAAGTAATCCGATATAAGATCGGATACTCTTGACACCTCGACCGCCACGTCCGCGACCCCCTATACAAAATATACATCAGGTCAGAAGAACACAATTTGGTTACTCTTGTAAAGTATAAGGCGGTACAAACCTCGGGAAAGAGGCGGCGGCTTGGGCAAGCGATCTCTTTTCGGCCTCGGCGACAGCAGAGACTCGGGGACTTCATCCTTCCGCCTCTTCAAGCGCTTGAGCTGCGGTGAAGGGATCTCGAAGGCCCCATCGTCATTTCAGGCATGTCCTCGAAATCCTTAAAGGTCGGAGACCTCGGCTCGACCACCAAATCGGTTCGACACGGAGATCGGCTCTTCCTTTTCTTCTTCCTTTCCTTCACGGGTTCACTACAAGGAAACACATGGGTCGACATCAATCGTAACTCATGAAATAAAGAAAAAAAGAGATAAGAAGAGGCCTCACCTTCACCGACTCCACCGTGGAGGTAGGATCATAAGGTGAGCCCCGCCTCCGCAAGCTCGACCTCGGAGAAGACCTCGTCAACAAGGCCAATTTTGTCCAAAGATCTCCTCCAAGTCACGAAGCCCTTGTCGACATACACATCGGCGATCTTGTCGGATCGCCATGCGAACTCAATTGTCCACGAAACCGATGGAAGAAGAACTTCTTACGCGGTTGAAGATCTTCGACTTAATTTTGGCTTTGAATTTCCTACGGGTGATAGATAATACCACCGAACCGCCTTCAATTGCAAAAGCGAAGGACAAGCGCTAAGGTCAAAGGAAAATTATGCCTATAGGCATAGACACCTAGGGCGGTCATATGCGGAATGAGTTCGGCGAGAGTTGGGCAAGAGATAGACCAAACATCTCTTGGAACTCGGCGTATCGTAAGGAAAGGAAGGCGAAGACCAGCTTTGAGGCGTCCTCGTACAGTGATAAAACCATCCGGAGGCACAAGCCCTATCCTCCGGACGGGGCAACGAACTCGATACTAGGGGAATACTATATTGACAACATATATCCCTAATATCGGATATACCTAGGATTGAAGAGAGGAAGACACTTTGCAAATCCCCATCGAGGAAACGCAGACTACACTCGAAAAGGCATATGAATACGGGTAAAAGCAGTGAAGACACTAAACCGGACGGAAACAGACATGATTTGACGATCGAAGACTCGTTAATAGAAGAGGTAGCCATTACTTACTTTTGGTTATCGATGAAGAAGGCAGAGGCTTCAAGTCGTCGATAAGCGCGAATCTGATGTTTTTCGCAAAAGCGAGAGAGGTTTTGAAATTGAGAAAAAATGTAGAAGGCAAGTGATAAGAGATATTGCGTATCGAGGAAGACATTCCCTAATATGCACTTTATCGAATCAAACGCTGCCAATTAAATGCGCGTTAATGCGTATCCGCGTCGATGCTCGACAGAACGGAAAAAAAATCCGTCTTGACCTCGCCTAACGCCCGTCGGTGAAGCCCGATCAAAGACCTCGCCTAACGCCCGTCGGTGAAGCGGAAAAGAAGACCTCGGCCAACACCGTCGGTGAAGCGGTAATGGACATCGGCCTGCGCCCGTCGGTGAAGCGATCAAAGACCTCGGCTAACGCCTCGTCGGTGAAGCGGAGACGAAGACCTCGACCTAACGCCCGTCGGTGAAGCCCGATGTGGGCGTCGGCCTAACGCCTCGTCGGTGAAGCGGTCGAAGACCTCGACCTGTCGCCTCGTCGGTGAAGCAATCGAAGACCTCGACTGTCGCCTCGTCGGTGAAGCCAATCGAAAACCTCGGCGGACACGTCTGCGCGCGACGATCGATATCGACGTCAAACATTGAAAGAATGTAAGATCGTCCAAACCCGCGCTTCGTCACAACAACCCCAATCCGGCATGACCTCGTTTCTGCGTCTTTTGGGGGGTTGTGATAGGATCTGACCAACTACGAGCCCAAGCATCGGGCCCAATAAGTAAACGACATCAAGCTCGGCTGGACAAGTTCGGCCCATGAAGACTCTGAAGCCGGTATGAGCAGAAAGCTCGGCCATATCTAAAGAATCCTAATTCAAGAGGATAGGATCTCGAATCCTAGTTAGAAGACTTGGATTCGAGATCTAGGTCAATACATTGTGTATAAATAGAGGCTAGATTAGGCGACATAGATTCATTCACTCTCTTTGTAATCACTTCTTATATTTTCAATACACATACTCTCTCTTGCCCAGTGGGCGTAGATCTTATTCACGGATCGAACCACGTAAATCATAGTGTTCTTCTCACATTTATTTCCCTAACGAATTTAGGATCGATCAAATAATATTACACTATGAATAATAGTAAATTCGAAGAAATGAATATCTAAGTACTTAATAAACTTAAGATAAATAAAGTGTTAACTTATTTTTTAGGTTAAGGCTTAGTTTCCTTTCAAGACTTTAATTTGTTGTATAGTCATTGATTACTACTAATTCGTTATCCTAAATCTATTTAGACTCATCATTTTCTAGGTGGTATTACTAATTACAACTTAAAAAACTTTACTAAAATTAAACAAATATGAAGATAAACGGGGAAGTTAACGAAAGCAAAGCTATTCCAGGGATTAAACATCTATGGGTAGTAATTGGACTTAGAGGGTGTTTGGCTGAGCTTATAAGCTCCCCAAAAACAGCTTAATAAGCTGTTTTTTAAGTTTGAAAAACAACTTATAAGCTGTTTTGGAGAGCTTATAAGCTCAGCCAAACACCCTCTTAGTCTAAATGATTCAACTCTTTGATGAATCATAATAATAGAGGATTGATCTCTAAACTAGCTTTGGCTCGCTCCCAGATAGCCAAAACGATATTACGGGCTAAAATCGCATTCCCCGATCAATTGCTAGCTTGTAACTCCTAAAACCACCTAAGATCACAAAAGAATCTTAACTCAAACTCTCAATCTCCGATTTATTGAGATCGTGATATGTTTTATGTTCTATTCAAGTATCGATTCTTCTCTCCGAATTCAAGACAACACAATAGTAAGTGCAAATGATGATCAATCATTCAACATACAAGATAAACCAAGAACATAAGAAGATTTAAGCGTCGAACAAGAGTTTCATCAAAATAAAATCAATCCATCACGAACCAATTTGGAGGGTGTTTGGTGAGCTTATAAGCTCTTTAAAGCGACTTATAAGTTGTTTAGGAGCTTATAATTTCATTCAAAGTGTTTGGTAAAATAAGCTCTAAACGACATAATTTCGTGAAAATAAGCTCAACGACATAGGCTCCTCTAAAAATAAGTTGGTTAACCCGAACTTTTTTTCATAAACTTATAAGCAACAATGAATTTACCAAAATAACCTTATTATAGTTTGTTATTTCCTACACACACACTATCAACTTCACATCTCGTCAATTTTATCCCTCTAACTCACGATTCTTTCTCTAGCTTATAAGATCAAATATCCAAACACTTTAACAACTTATAAACACTTGATACATTACCTCTTATAAGCTCTTGAAACATCTTATAAGCATTTGGAGCTTATAAGCTCTCTAAAATAAGCTTAGCTAAACATCCCCTTAGTCTAATCCCTTGAACAAAGAAATTTAGCCAATCATACATATGTTCAACAAAACATCAAAATCAAATGAAAACATAAATAAGGAACAAGAGTTTGAAGGAACAAATCCTATAAACTTGGGTCTTCAAGTTTGCTTCCTCTTCACTAGCTTCAATAGATGATTTCTTTTCTGAAGGTGGATGAAGATGGAGATGAATAGTGGATGATTTTGAGAGAATATTGTGTTCTTGAGGGAAATTGAATGGAAAAGGAAAAATGGTAGAGAGAGAGAGAGTAAGAAGGAGGCTAGGGTTCCTAATCAAATCTGAATGAGAGTTGGGGTTGGGGAGGGGGTATTTATAGTGTAGTGTGTAAGAGGCAAATTGGGGTTGGAAAATCGACGAAAATTGGACAAAACTGGGAAAAAAACGTGTCTTCCAGGACACCCGCGGTCCGTGGGCTCTGGTCGCGGTCCAGGCCTTGAAAACGGCCTTCTAGGCTCAAGTGACCCGCGGTCGTGGGACAATGCACAATTTTTGTTCTTCGACCTGCAGTCTCGTGGTCTGTTTCGCAGCTTTATTGTTTTGGCTCGTTTTCTGCAGTGGGACTCGAATCTCTCTTGCTTTTTTCTTTGCCTTCATATCGAACTCCTCTTCGATATTCTATGATCATTTCATCCCAAATTGTCTCCATTTTCCTAAAAATTCACGGAAAAAAAATACTGAGTAAAATACAGTATCAAACTTTCACAAAACACTAGATTTTGCCTTATAACTCTTTACTTACATGATTTTCCTAATTGAAATGACATCAATAGCATCATAAATACATGCAAAAACCATGTTTGTCAGATGTGCATAGTTTTCTTAAGCCAATTCAATTAAAAGTGATACAATAAGGTAATAGTTTTCATTAAAAGGATATCACATTGTCATGAAAAATTTAATGTATAGAGGTACAAGGAGATTTACGATTTGTTAGGGGACCAATTTGCAAATCACTGACAATTATAACTAGGGGTTGACACTATATACAAGTAACAATTTATGTGGTCCTTCACAATTATCACTAATAATTTTATTTGTTTTGAATAGATATATAGTTTATTAGCTAGATAACTGAGATAACACTGAATAATATATTTTCAGTAATATTATATGAATCCTTTTAGAAATAATAAATATATAAATAAAATCGTACATATTGCAATTCTTTTCACAATTAAAGTTGTTTCCATTATAGATGAATATAGGAACAAAGAATCCTGATCCTCAACCGATGCATAAAGCTGCAATGTATAAAGCTGCAACTGAAGGCGATTGGGCAGAAGCTGAAAGGCTTTTGATCATACATAAGGATTTAGGTTGGGATGAGATATCGGAAGATGGCGATCGAGCTCCTCATCTAGCTGTTTCCGGCCAACACACAGAATTCGTACGAAAACTAATTGAAAAGGTGGGATGGGAGATGTTAGAGTTGTTCGATGGTAATGGCAACACAGCATGCCATCTTGCGGTAATGGATGGTAATGTCGAACTTGTTCTTATAATGACAAATGCCAATCCATTTGTCGCCAATGCAAGAAACTCGTACGGAATTACACCGTTCGGGCTTGCAATTTCCTGTGGAAACGCAAAATGGTCTCATTATTTCTGAGGAATTTGAAATTATAAACATTACGGAAGTAAAATTGTTCCAGGTTTTGTTATTCACTATACGCAGCAGAATGCTTGGTAAGACGGTATCTGATCTTCCCCTCACTTCTCATAATTTTATTATTATATGCTCCCTCCCTCCTCCGTACTTGAAAAGTTTACCCAAATTTCCCTTTTGGGTGTCCACAAAAAATTTACCCCAATTCCCATTTATAGACATAACCCCATTACATATTTTACAATTACACTTTTCACTAAAATAATTTAAAAATATCACTATTATTTTTTGTGGGATCCTTCCAATACTCGAAATAATTTTTTTATCAATTTTTATTAAAATTCGTGTTATCACATTTGGGGCAAACTTTTTAAGGAGGGAGGGAGGATTATTTTCAAGTGCATATTATATACATATCTTATTGTGCAGATTTAGCTTTGAAAATACTGGAAAAGAATGGAGAACTCGCGGAATCGAAGGATGGTGATAATCGAACGGCTCTGCATGTCTTGGCTCAGCTAGATATCTCATCAGGCACTCACTATCATTTCTATATCATAATATTTCAAATAACATTCAAATTGCTTCAACACTGATTGCGTCAACAACGACAACAATTTTTTAATATTGGCAAAAAGTTGTGTGCATCAAGATTTAGGTGGCAAAAGTGTATCTCTTTTATATTAACAATTATTTTTTGCTAATTAAACATAACAAACCCAGCCTATTTCAACAATATCTCATTAGTCGTCTCTGTCATAACTTTAGGTCGTTGTTGATTTATCGTATTGTGGAAAACAGGAGATGATCGAAGAAGGCAAACTGAGTTTGATTTGTTGGCTTCGAAACTCTGGGATGGTATTGTAGGGTTGGGAAAGAATAAAGTGTTTGACCTGATGACAAGTCCTCCAATTCTACATGATGCAGCAAGAGTAGGCAACCTGAATCTTGTTAAGATGATTACTTTTGGTTACCCTGATCTTCTATCACACATCGACCAAGATAGCAACTCTATCTTTCACATCATTCTTATGCATCGAAAAAAGAACATGCTTGAATTCTTCAAGCAAGCAATACATTTTGGAAATTCCAACCAAATCTTACGAGACAGTCATGGTAATAACCTTTTGCATTTTGCTGCGTTATCTTCTGCCCAGCAAGATGTTCAACTGCAAAGAGAGTTTGACTGGTTCAAGGTGAGAACTGTGAAAATTTCTTTGTTGTTAGCTATTTTTTTGATGGACATTGATTATGCAGGCAGCGGAGTCAATTCTAGCACCTATTTATGTGGAGATGAGAAACAATAATGGGTATACACCTATAGAACTGTTCTGGAAAGAGCACGCGGAACTGTTAGCACTAGGCGAAGCAAATATAAAGAAAACGGCAGAATCTTGCATGCTAATCTCAACAATTGTTCTGACGTTGGTGTTTGCTGCTGCGTTTGCTCCCCCCGGAGGATTCGATCAAGATACAGGGATTCCGAGCTCTTAAAGAAGAAAGTGTTCACAATTTTCATCATATTCCAAGCCTTGGCCTTGTCTACCTCAACCTTTAGCATCATACGTTTTGGTCCATCATTTCATTCGACCATGAACAAGAACAGTTTTTGTGGCGAAGCGTCACTTGAGACTTACAATGTCTGTTCTCTTGCTCTCAGTGTTGTTTGTCATCTCTTCTTTCTTGTCAGCCTTCTTTCTGGTCTTCGTACAAGAGAGGAAAGTGCTCCTCTTATCAGTTGTGCTTCTGCTTTATTTGGTGCTCGTCGGCGCAATTTTCTCTGAGATTTTTAACCTGTTGGAAGTCAGAATCAAATCATCTCTTCACAAATTCAAGAACCGGTTCCTAGACAAGTTAACTCTACAATTGTGTAATACACCCATACAGGATGATGGTTCTTTAGTCGGTAAGGAGGACGAAGGGCGAGTTTAAGGACGATCAAGTGAACCCGAGAAAGAGCGTCCCAAGCGCAACTGCTCGGGACCGTCTTATTTGGCAGATTATGTCTAATTCTAGTTATCCTTTATTTGTTTATTATTTATTTCTTGTCTTTAGTTTTGTTATTAGTTGTTTGCTTCCTATCAAAGTCTTCTTCTGTTAGGATTATTTGTGGTTGATGGCTTTCTTTCGAAGTCTTATTCTATTAGGATTAGTATGAATTCCAGCCTATTTAAAGGCAATGTTATTCGTATTATTTTCTTAAGCAATCAAGAATATTATATGAGTCTTTTCTTTTTAACATTGCGTGATCTCGAGGAGTTAAGAGCTTTTCTTGTGCTTAAACGAGATAACCGTAACGTTTTGAAGCAGAACGTTTCATCAGTACTTTCATCCAGAGCTCAATATGACGGAGCACGACTATGCTGATTGGCAACAGCCGTTTGGCGCATTGAGTGCGCAAGTTGACGAGTTCGTCAAAACCTCTAAATTGAGTCAGGAAAAATTACAACATATTTCGGTTCTTGTTGGGGGCAATCCAGAAATCCTTTCCCCAAGTTACGTTACCCTCCGACAGCGATTCAATTCTGATAGAAGGCGGTCATGACAGAAAATAAGAAGACACATACCACCACATGGATTTTGAGGACCTTCGGTGCAGCTAGACGTTCCCAGGTTTGATGGAGATGATCCCTACAGTTGAAGGTCCTATATATGTCTAAAGATGAAGCTTTGGTGACAGTCCTTGGAGAAGAAAAATCAACTTGACTACGTGAATGTGGAGATGCAATGAAGCCATCATCCAAAAAATGAGAAAGAATCCATCGTGAATTACAAAAGGAGAACGAAACTTTGAGGCAACAAAATAAAGAACTGTCCTCTCGATTTGAGTTCTTAGAAGTTCAAGCTAGAAGCCAAGAAGTGAACATACAATCTCAAGACAGTGTTTTTGAAATAATTTCAAGACATGAATCAAAGTAGTGAAATTTCAAATTTATGAGTATATTATAATAGTTTGATTTCTTATAGTTTTTTTTTCATTTTAGTTTGTAATTTCGAATTCGCTCTAACTATTTGTTATATATTTATGAAATTTGTGATTTTGACAAATTTATGTGATTATTATATTAGTATTGTGATGATTTTCAAATTCTGTTTTGTAACTAAATAATAAATAACAGTGACAAATATTATAGTGACATTATTTTATGTCAATAAAATGCTATATATTTGTGACTAAATTTGCAAGTTCTAGTGATGAAATATGTGTGTGACTATTCTAGATTGTATTTTATTATAGAGTTAAATATAAAGTTAATCGTTGAAGATGAATATATGATTATTTTACATTTTATTCCATAATAGTATATAATTCAATCTATAATAAAATGAATGGTTAGAGATGCTCTTATCTCTTAATCAATTGAACTTAATCCATAGAAATCGTATTTTATTCTCTTATTTTCTTCTTGGTTCCTCTCCCCTAGTTTCTCACGACTTTTATTTCCCATTTTAAAAATCTTATTATCATTATTTGGTAAAAATATCAAATAATGCTTAAATATTTTTTAAAATGTTCCAATATTAAAACATATATTTTGATATCTGGAGTTTAGCTAGCGATACAAAACTTTCATGAGTCATATTTTTAAATATAAAAAAATCGATGTATCCTAATGGAAGTTGATGTGCCCTGCAATCTTTGAGTGTCAATCCGCTTGTAGCTTCATATTATATGTGATGCGTAGATTTCTTGTCTCAAAAAATTTGGTTTATGATACTTTTTATGATACTGTCTAAAGTTTGTGTACCAAGAAATTATAATACTTTTGCAAATATACATTGGACAATAAATGATTTTTTTAAAGAACCAATTTTATAAAACACTGACACTAAATGACTAAATTCCGAATAACGAATTAATGAAAGAGGCATAAGTTGGGGGTGCTCAATGATTACACAATCATGGTCAGTGGTCGTACGTGTGGCGTGTGGGTATTCGATTCAAATTTTGATATTTTAATTCCTAATGTTATGATTCAAATTTAAATTTAAATGCTTTTTAAATTAGATTATTATTCAAATACAATTATAAAATTATGATGTTTGATTCCATATGTGTAAATATTCGATTTAACATTGAATATTTATCTATATAATATTCTAGATATAGTGTATACTAGTGTTACACTAGTATGACTAGCATCTTTTTTTTATATAAATAATTTATGATATCATATATTAATGGAATAACAGTATCCAAATAGACGAACTTTCGATACTTTCTGATTTTGCACGCGATTTTTATTATTATTATTTGAATTAAAATACTCCAACTTACAGGTTGTCTGATTTTTTCTATAAAATCGAATTTGCTCAATTCTGACATGGCCGTGCCTCTTCGTCATCGTCCATGCTAATTCAACGGAAGTAAAAATAAGAAAGACCCCCTTGAAATTCTAATAAATCTTTTTTCGGATATTTTGCTGCTATTTTTCCGCCTATTTCTTTCCACTGAGTTTTCTTCACTCCCTTTCTTACCCGAAAGTTGTTTAAAGAGTTGAACTTGAAACGGTTAAATGTTAAAAATGTTATTTTAAAAAATGTTTCAAACTGTTAATTCTCGTGTAACATCCCCTTTTTTGTTTCAAACTGTTAATTCAATTCTCGTGTAACATCCCCTTTTTCTCTTATTTCTTGGAATTTTTTTTTTCTAACTTAGCATAAACATTTTCGAAATTTGGGGTTTTATCCCAAGGATAATTAAGAAAAGAAACATTGCGTTTTGCATAACAGCCTATGTTCCCCAGATGGATGAATTTAAAAAAAAAAACATGAACAATAAGTTCTCTAATACTATCAAGATATTGGGAAAGAACTCAAGAATGTGTATGTTGTGGGTGTCGAAGGAGCATACGAAGAAAGGTTATACGGATGAAATCATTTTAAGAGTCATTAGAATTTCAAATGGAAGCTGTAAGGATAAGGGTAAAATAGTAAATTTCTTGTTGCTTCTATTATTTTATTGAATAGGGGATTATAGAGAGTAAAAAGGGAGCTATGATTACTCAACCTACTTATTTTTGTAGAGCCCAACATTGGTTTATTACTCGGCCCATACACTTCATCCTGAGCCCAAAGTTGAGTAGGATTAAAGAGACGGTTAAAAACACACACACACACACACACACACACACACACACATATATATATATATATATATATATATATATAACTCTATATATATATATATATGTAATGTAAATAAGATTCGTGCATCCATTACGGTTAAAACCATACTTCTTTTCACCCATTAGTCAATAAGGATATCAGTGAATTGATCGAATAGATTTGAGAAAAAAAGTGAGTTTCGTGGGCTTTTTAGGCTGAACTGGCGAGGTTAGTGAGCTTTATGGGCTGGCCTAGTTGGTTTATGGGTTGGCCCAGTTGGTTTATGGGTTGGCCCGTCGGAATGGATTATAAGAGTTATGAATGTTTCAAGTTACAGTTATAAGTAGAGGAGTCATATTTAAGAATGTTGATTTTCGTTTACTACACGCGTTCATGAATATATCAATTTAATTATGATGCAAGTAAATGATTATGTTGTGTAGAGAAATTTATTTTTGTTGATTTGATATTAAAGTTTAAAGAAAAATAATTGTACTTAAATAACTTGTTCATACTTAAAAGTCGAATTTGGTATTTTTATTTTGTTCTTTTCCTCTCCTCTAGGTGAACTCTTTCTGTAGTATTTTACATTCTTTATCAAGTTTGATTATATTATATCATTCTATTAGTTTTTAATAGATGAAGAAAAATATAAATATAGAATCAATATTCAAGTTAAAATTAGAGCTCCATAATAAGAGATGAGGAACATTATCTTTTGCTTTCTTTTTTTATTATCACTTTTTCGTGTAATCGTTTATTCATAAGAATAAGAGATGAGTACATTTATGAGATCGTCAATAGACAATTACGCAATATGTCATAATATTATTTTACTAAATTTGGAAGCCCAAAGATAGAAAGTTCATGATTATTATCTATATTATCCAACACACGAACAAAATGTAGTTCGATTTGTTCGAATTGAGTAACCTGACTATCTGAATAAGTTGTTTCGATTGACAAATATAAGTTAACGTGCCAAGTTGAGGGACGCCTATTGCCATTAGATTTCGTCGTATCTATGGTGCAAATAGTAAATCCACTAGAAAATTTGTTACAAGATAATTTATATTTAAAAATGCATGTTATGTACTTATGAATTGTAACACATGCTCATGAGAAGTATTGGTTTTAGATAAAAAAATTTCCCCACTACAACAAACTGTGACTCATCATCATTGTGACTTAGGGGGTGTTTGGCTAACCTTATTTTAGAGAGTTTATAAGCTCCAAGAGTTTATAAGATGTTTCAAGAGCTTATAAGATGTTGCAAGATCTTATAAGAAATAATGTTTCAAGTGTTTATAAGTTGTTAAAGTGATTGAATAATTGATCTTATAAACTAGAGAAATAATCGTGAGTTAGAGACAGAAAATCATAGTTAGATAGATAAAATTGAAGAGATGTGAAGTTGATAGTGTATGTGGAGGAAATAACGAACTATAATAAGGTTATTTTGGTAAATTCATGATTGCTTATAAGTTTATGAAAAAATAAGTTAGGGTTGACCAACTTATTTTTAGGGGAGCTTATAAGCTGTTGGAACTTATTTTCACAACTTCTAAGTTTATGAACTTATTTTGCCAAACATTTTGCAACAACTTATAAACTGTTTTAAAGAGCTTATAAACTCAGCCAAACAACCTCTTAGCCTGCATCAGCAGGCTATGGTGAAAAGCTTTAATGGCTGCAGAATTAAGGGCGTGTTTGTTGCCTTCAAGTCTGGTTGCTAAATTAAGTTTGAGAGGCTGTTAGCTTTCGGCCCAAAATCAATTTAAAATTGATCCTGTAACTTTAGCTTATATTTCAACAATGCACATATATATCACTTGTGTAGCAATCACAGCTTAGAAAGTCGAAAAGAATAATCCATATCGAGAAAACACGAATGATTGGGTCGATATTGCTTGAGCATTAATTTTATTAGTAATTTTGTTTTTAGTTAAATTTTAAGTTTGCTAAATAACAACCAGTGTTCTTTATTATCATATTATTATGACATAGCATCAAATATATGTTATAAAATTCTCAATACATTGGTTTGACCACTATTACTAAATTAATCATTCAAGTCGAAATCTAACTGCCAATCTATTTTTCGGGTCTGAATTGATAAAATATCCAGTATTAAGATTCCTATAACCTTATTTCTTTTTTCTTTTCTAAGTGATTAATTGCTCTAACGAAAAAAGTCATGCGAAAAATTCTCATGCCGATAAGCGCACATAAATAGAATCCATTCAAAAGATAATGAGTAAATATTTTCTTGCTAAATCTGGCAGTTTTATTCAATTAGGGGTGTTAAGTTTTAGTGATTAAGTTTGATAAAATAATCATATTCTTTTTTTTTTTTGGTATCATGGGAACCCGCACCGCCTTCTTATAGGTGTATTGACCGTAAACCCCACGCCTCGCAATAGCTGCAAACCACACAGACATGTGCACCACACTTGGAAAACCAGGTGTGTGCTCAAACCCATAGAGGCGTTTGGTGGGGTTCGAACACGTGACCTATCGGCCATGCGAACCCACCTTAATTATCGGGCCGTCCCAGGGACAAAATAATCATATTCTATCACATATTTGGTTTGTATGATTAAACTCGTGATGAATAACTAAGTTCCTGCTATAATTTGGGTGATAATTTCACAATGCAAAATTCCAAAAACACACTTACCAAAATTATTTTTGGCCATCTTTCAGCTCAACATTATGTATTTTTGCTATATTAATTATAAGGGTAATTTTGATGTTATAATACATTTTAGTCATAATCCTTCAATTTATCTTATCCTAGTCTATCATATCAATCTTATATATCTCATCCATCAAACCAAACCCCCCTTTAGTAAAATATGTATCCCAATATTTATACTGATTTCTAATTTGAAAATGATGGAAACCCTTCTTTTATAATTAATTTCCTTCTTGTAATGAAAATAATGACAGTAATTTTATAGTTATCAATCACTTTATTTAGGCGAAAAGTTACCTTTAACCTTCTTTTCTTTACATTACACTAAAAAGGCCATGAATTGAAAATGATGAACATCAGGACAAAACTTTATACTAAAAGGAGCATTAATCTCAATAAATTATAGCGCACGAAGTAAGAGGAATTATAAGCTAAGAGAAAGTGAAGACAAAAGCTAGGGCATCACTTTAAAAAAATAAATTAATTATATTTTGGCATGATTCATTATTCTAATCTGACTTTAATCACCTTTTTAGAAATGTCCTGATCTTTAAACAATATCAATTTAGCACCTGATGTTTCTAATTTGTTTTATATATAATATCAAATCAAAATCCGGCAACCACGTGGACCGTTGGAATCCTAATTGTATTGTATTTCATCAATATATTAAAATTACGTGCGAAACGGATGTAGAGTTCTGGTGGTCCACGTTATTTGGAACTTGTTGGATTTTAATCCGATGTTGGATTAATTTGAGTACTAAATTGAAAATTTTAAAATTACGACATTTTTTTTCAGATCAGGTTAGTATGATGAATTCCTTGTATTTTTTTTATTTTCTAAAATTATGTAATTAAATATATAGTGAAATTATTTCAAGAATAATTTGAGAAATAGAGAATTCGCGATTTATTTATGGGATGGTGGGGGTAAAAATTTCATTCCTCGTCTAACTTAGCTCACTTTGAAGTGGGGATTCCATTAGTCTCACCAGATTTTCTTGGGACCATTTCCTTTACTCTCAGTAGTGAATTGTTTGTCTCACTTGGTATTTGATAATAAAAAAATAATACATAATTGTTATTAGGCAGTAGTGGAGAAACCAATTTAATATGAAATGTATGAATTACAAGAAAATCATGAAACATATCATCAACAAAGAGTAATAAAGTGACTCAATCATCCTCAGACTAAAAATATTTTCCAACAAACAGATAAAAAGATGAACAATATTTAAATCTAATTAAAATATATTGGTATAATAATAATAATAATAATAATAATAATAATAATAATAATAATAATAATAATAATATCTCATTTTTGAACGTCTTGTTCTTGCGCTATAATCCCATCGAAGAATCCATGGAATTGTATAATGATTAGAAATTGTAGAATCTGGGAAGACTTTCAGATGGTTATTAACCTTATGAAATTTTATCCATATATCTTTAACTTTTAGAAATATCATGGCATTACCCCCACGAAAGAAGAAAGTCAAAACCAATTTGGTATTATTTGAAATGGGTTATCGAGATTAAATTTAACCCACCACGAATGTTTTCGTGAACTATTTTCATATAGGAAAATATTATCCCATGATTTGATATAATCAAAATAATTATAATAGTTGGGATTAGCTTGATAATTATCAAGTTGCCTTGTTTGATGAGAAGGCATTCCCCAGTTTGAAGGTAGCAAAATTCGCTTAATAACAAGTTTTGAAAAGCAAATTCTTTATTTGCGCGATCCATATGTTGAATTTCAACGGATCCAGTTTATTAGAATTGCTTCAAAGTAATCACGAGTCTTTTTCCAAAGACTTGTGGAAGATCTTTATTAAGATGGCTATAAGCGATTTGGACTGGAGAAAGACCTTTTAGGTCATCTTCAATTGGACAACAATTTAAATATCCAGATATAATATATGGATATTTAATTTCATCTTTTGATCCTTTTTGAAGAAAGATTGCATCTTGATAGTATTGAATATCATATGCATCTTCATCGTTTTCAAATTCTTTAATAAAATCAATTTGACTAGGTAATTCTTCAATTTCTTTTTTAAAGAATTCAGTCCTTTTAGGTTTTGGATTTTTGACTAAATTAGTCATGGGTTTTTTACCCAATGCTTGTTTTCTCACGATTTGATTCCAAGATTTGTCCCTGCAAGAATTCTCGTGTTAGAAAATCTGGTAAACAATTATTTTTTCCAGAAATATGTTCAATATCAAAATCAAAACATGCTAATATAGCTTGCCATCTAGCAAAAATTTGTTTCAAGCAATATTTTAACATCTTTTGTTAATATATCTTTGCGATTTACAATCAACTCTTATTAAGAATTTTTATTTAAAATATCACTTTCAAATTTAGTAACACATTTTACTATTGAAAGTAATTCTTTTTATTGTAGAATAATTCATTTGAGCATTATTCCAAATACCGTAAGTATATCTAACAAGTTCTTCTTTAGAATTTTCTCAATTCTTTTGTTTAAGAATTCCTCCATATCCGATTTCGGATGCATCTGTTTCAACTATTTTGAATGCTTGAGATTAGCTATTGATAAACAAGGAAGTTCTTTAACTCTTTGTTTTATTCTTTTACAACTTCGTATGATCATTAGTCCAAGGTAAAGGATTCTTTTTAACCTTTGAAATAATAATTTGATCTTTTGCTAAATCTTGGTAGAAATCTCCAATATAATTAAGACTTCCAAGAAATCTTTGTAATTGATTTAAATCAGTAATTTTATCTGGGAATTTGTCCATAAATAAAGTACTCTTTCAATGGGAATAATAATTTTATTTTCAATATAATGTCCTAAGAATTTTATTTTGTTTGAAATATTTTTACCTTTTAGGATTTATAGCTAAACCAACTCTTTTTGTAGTTTGTATAAAATATTAAGATGTTTAAAATGTTCTTCGATGGTTTTAGAAAATATTAAAACATCATCAATATATACAATAATAAAATCCATATGAGGATTATAAATTTCATTCATAATATTTTGAAATTCCATTGGAGCATTTTTTAAACCAAATGGCATAACATTCCATTCAAAATGTCCAAAAGGGACGGTAAAAGCGGTTTTATATCTATCTTCTTCTTTTAGAAGAATTTGATAGAATCGATTTTAAATCAAAAGAGAAAATATATTTCAGTAAACATTCTATTTAATAAATCTCTTTATTTGGTAATGGATGTTTTATCCATTTAAGAGCCTTATTAAGAGGTTTATAATTTATAACTAGTCTAGAGCTCCTCTTTCTATTTCGGAGGCATTTTCAACATAAAATGCAGGACAACTCCAAAGACTATTACTAGGTCTTATTAAACCCTTTTTAAGAAGAATATCAATTTCTTCTTTGCAGAATTTTAATAATCTTTCTCCCATAGCAATTGGCCTTGCCTTAGTATTAACTTTTCTTTCATCGAAATTATCAATATATGGAGACACTTCATGTCTTTTCTATTCCAAAAGGCGTTTGGAACTTCAAAGACAAATTTCGTATTTATTTTTGAAGGATTTCTTTTATTTTATTTTGAATTTTTACGAGACTAATTTTTCTTTGATTGTTTTAAAATTAATTTCTTCTTTTAATGAGTTAATAAAATTATTTTTATTTTTAACAACTTCTTGTAAAACATTTATAGATTTTGTTAAAGGAATAGAGGAAAATGGGAAAAACAGATTTTTTCCTTTAACTTTAGTAAATAATCCTTTTCATTAATTTTATTAATAGGAATAACATTTGGAAAAAGGAGTACCAAGTATTCTTGGTGTAGATATATTTTTATTAAAATAAAAGTAGTATTGAGACAAACTCCTGAATTACAGATAGCAACATCAGATAATTTGTAATTAACAATTAAAGGTTGCTTATTAGCAGTTGTTATAAACTGAGTAGTTTTAGAATAGTATTTTGAAGGTATAATTCCTTCACTAATACAATTAACATCTGCTCTCAGATCTAAGAGAGCATTAATGGTAATAGTAAACTCTTTATTTACAATAAGAGTTACTTTAGAATACCATTTTGAGAAAGAATTTGATCAATTTTATTGATCCAAATTAGATTCTTAAAATTAATTTGATTTATTTCTTGATCTTTTCAAGAAGAGTAATTTTTCACTTTCTTCATCTTCATCGGATGAAGTGGAATCATTTTCCAATTAGTATTTAATAAATCAATTCTTTCATTAAGAAATTTTATTTGATTTTATCGATTAATTTCTCCTTTTAATTCGTAAATCGTAGGCTCTCTTTCTTTTTATTAGCCTTTTCTAATATTTTGATATAGAATATAATTCCTTTGTTCATTAACCTTATTAGTAAGTCTAGTTTCGACTTTTCGATTTAGAATTTGAGCGATAGAAAGATAATATTCTATAGCTTTTCTTTTCTATAGGATCTTTTATTTGGTCTATTAGATCTAGAATAAAATTTTCTTCTTTAGTGATAACATTAATATTTAATCCCATAAATTTTATGAGACAACATCACAATCACAATCTGAATCACAATTTTGTAATTCGATTGTTCGATTCATCTTCGAAATTTCAAGATTCATTCTCATTTTAAGGATAGTAATGGAGATATCTTCTTCGTCTTCTTCTTCTTCATTAAGAAGAATATTGCATAAAGATTCTTTTAAATCTCATCAATATTAAGATTATTGATTTTCTTTTACATAACATTTATTAGCCTTATGTCCTATTTTTCCACATTTCCAAAGAAATAGGTTTAGTTTCTTCGGTTTTAGAAGATGATTTTTAACTCTTTTGGAGCACTTCTTTAATTGCTTTCTTTTGTTTAGAATAATTTTCGAATAAAAATTTTCTTTTTCTAAATTTATGTTTTTTCTTAATCCTATTAGGATCTTGTTCGATTGAAGACCTATTTGTTCACAAAATTTCCAATTATATTTTTATTTTCATTCTTTTGAAAATCTATTTGTCTTTTAATTTGATTTCATTACAGAATAATTCCTTCGAAGATTATTTCACGAAATATCACCATAAGAAAGATTTTCCCAAATAATATTATTGTTAACAAATTTTGTTTTTAACCTATTTAAAACTCTTTACGAAAATAATGTTGGTAAACCGACAATAAATTTTTCTTTCCAAAAGTTCATATTACAATCATTTCTAGTAAGAACTTTGGACATAAAACGTCTTTATACCATCTAAAATCGATAGTTTTGACATCTTAAATTCATTAATTGTTTATGAGTTTTATCTAATTGAAGCTCATTAGCTCCTACAAAATTTGTAAGTATTGTATAAATAAGAGTATTAACCGTGATCGACTCTTCTCTTTGAGTGATAGGGTCAAATACACTTGAATTTAAAATTTTGCTTTTAGCTTCTTTTGAAATATAAAATCCCACCATCCTTGTAGTTGGTTTAAACCCGGTAATAATAGCTTGAGCAATTTGCCTATCATTATTACCTTTTAATTTTGCCAAGAAGCATATATAAGCATTTGTTTTACAATAGTTTTATCGATATTGATTTTCCGCTCATGTTCCATTCGTGATAGATTCACCACTGAATTGAGCATAGTCTCCTTTTTCTTCAATTTGAAGATCTATAGGAGTGGATTTTTTGTAATAAGGTTTTACTATAGAGACATCAGCAAGTTTATTAACTTGTAAATCGTCATCTGAAGAAGTTTCTTCAGTTTCTTTTGTTATAACAGAAATATTTTTATAGGAACATTCTTCTTCCTTTTCTTTTCCTTTAATATTAATTTTTTGTAATCTGTTTATTAGACCTTCTAAGAACTCATTATCCTTTTTTGAGTTTAATAAAAAATTTTCTTTTTTAAGATTAGGAGGTGGTTTAATCATAATAGTATTGGAACAATTTTCTTCAGATTTAGAAATTTTTGGAGAAAGAATTTCTTCAATTACATTGGTTTGATTTCCAATAGTATGAAAGCGAGATTTGTAAAATTATTTTGTTGTATAATATGATCAAAATCTCCTTTTCCAGCTTCGATTTTATAGGAGTTGCAAAAATTTCTTTTTCTCCTTTTTGTATTTGTATAGTAGAAAAAGGGGGATGAATCTCTGTAGATTCTTTTCCTGTTTCATGTATTAATATTTTATATTTATTTTCTATAACATTTAAAAAGTTTTCATCTGAGAAATCTGGAAATTCTTTATTTCTTGAAGGAAAATAAAGGTTTTGTAACGGATGAAAAATCAAGTTTAGAATTATTTTTAGACTCCACTCTTCGTATCTTTTAGAATATAAAGATTTTGTTTAGAAGAAAGGAATAAAGAAACCATTTTCGTTTCTCATAATTTTTTGTTTTATTAAGACTTTTTTGAATTTTTTCGGGGAAAGAGTTATTACTAATAACGAAAACATTATGTCCGGAATAACCCATATCCGAAAATGTGGGTGACCCTGGATTTCTTTTAGAACTTCTACTTTCAGGAATTTCTACTTTATATTCGGTTGAGATACTTGTTCGAGTTTTAAAATTCCGTAAATACCGATTTTTCATAATCGATCAAAGGAATAGATGAAGTTGAACTTCTTGCCTCTTCTTCTATTTTAAAACAATTTTCCTTTGTGATGAGAATTTTATTTCAAATCTCCATCAACATATTGTATTATACTTTCGAGTTGTCTATTCTCTTCTTTTATTGGTGGAGCTACACTTTCTAATTTCGGGTTTCGGAAGTGTAACTTGATTCCATTTTATTGTTTTAGGAATTGCAATATTACTTTTAGTAATATCTGTTAGAAAGAGGTAGTTTCTCCTCTATTTGTACAAATCTCTTTAGATCTAAAATTAAATCTAGAAATTGTAGTATTCATAACTTTATAACAAATTCTATAAATTAGAACAAGATTTTCTGTTCCTTCTTTCATATTAAACCCTTCTGTTTTTATTTTTAATGTAAGGGCATCCAAAATATTTGGATCATTTAATGATAATGGAAAATTGGGAAAAGCAGTGAAGAAATTGGTCCTTCACAAAGTGAAGACTCAATTATCCCTATTAGGAATCTTCTAGCCTTAAATGCCTTTGGTCTCGACCATAATTAAGGCAACGACATTTAATCATTCTCTCGTTAATGGTTTTAATCCAATTTGGACCATCCCGAGATGTAAAATTTATATTTCGTTTATGAATTTCTATTAGACTTTTGATAAAAGATTGAAAGAATCATATCCTCCTTTAGAGAATTGATTGTTCAATTGTTTTATAACATAGTCGCTTTTAAAATCAAAGCTTCCATGTTTATAAATTTTGATTTAGATACATCCGGTAATTTCCAATCTTGAAGATGTTTTGAAATTTTCCATAAGAATAATTTCTTTATTCTTATCGAGCTTGTATCGCTTGCTTTCTTCATTGAGAAAGTCCTAATTATCTTATCCATTAAAATCTATAGAAGATCATCGGTTTATTCTTACCTTACCCTTCGTGCTTTACAGCTTCTGAGATACGACTTGAGGCGATCGCCCGTGTATAACTTCTTGATTTTAATTTTAAAGATAAATTAGCACATATAACTCGCTCGATACCATTTGATCGACCTTTTATGCAGCGTTGTAATAAGAACCTTGATTTTCAAAGGCTTTTAGACTTTGTTTGGCTCTTCTTAATTGCGGAATATAAATATAATTTTCGATGTTTCATCAATATTTGGATTATTTAATTGTTCTTCAATATAATTTATAAGAACCTTTGTTCTTGTTATTTTATAACGTAGGCTTTTAAAATAACATTGTTGTTTAACAATTACATAATCATATTGAGCATAAAAGATATTACCAACGCAAAAGGATTACAAGAGATATTCATAAAATTTAAAACTTACATAATATTTCTTGAAACAACTTCAACACAAAAGCGAATGAATACAAAGATTAAGAGAGAGAGAGAGAGAGAAGGGCGAGCAAACTCAAGCGTGCTTCTTCCATTCTCTACACAAACCTATTTATAGAGAAAATAAACACACGCTAACATCTTGAGGAAGTGGAAACACATAGCACTACTTTTTACAAAGTGGAGCACCTTCCACTTATTTTTAGCACACTATTTTACAAAGTGGACACTCCACAAAATGAAGCACACGACACACAACATAACAAAATGGGAATATTTCCAAGGTCAAAATTGAATAGTGTTAGTCCACTAATCAATAATGGATAAAGACGTCATGGTATTCGTCATATTCGCCACTTTCTTCTTGCGTCATGCGATTCGTCATAGTAATTACTTTGGGGATGATTCTCCAGAGAGCCGATGCGAACGCATCAAATGGATCTTGAGCTTCTTGAAATCATCATTATCTTCCATCAAAGTATCTTCAATAATTTTGGTCTCGATGAAGATGGTTCCACGAACTTGAGCATTTTGCTTGAGAATTCTCGGATCCAAAACTTCTTTAATAAAAGATTGATGATTCTTTATCCATTCGTGCAATAAATCTTTTAATAAAGACTCATGTGATGGGTTTGTGCATTAAGATTTTTATAATCTCTGACTAGCAGATTTTATTGCAAAATTCCTCTTCTATCAAAGGTTTACCTTCACAAAGAAATTTTCTTTAGGCCACCATTTTAGGAGAATTCTCCTAACAAGAATTGTAGGAGCAAGTACAACTGTTGAAGGAACTGTGCATGTATTTGCATATACTTTTAGTACTACCACTTCAGGTGTTAACATATATATCCAACTTTTTCTCAAAATAGAACGAAACATAAATAATATCTATCCATCCAACTTTTGTAGACGCAGCTAAGGATCACTGTCTGAACACATGCATGTGCTGTACAGGATAAAACAAAAGGGGAAAAATATTATAAAATGAATGAAAAAAAAGAGATAGTAATAAAATAAAGTAAATATCTGGAAAAAAGAAATGGAAAGGAAAGAGAGATGGAGATGGTGGAGTTTGATGAGTGAGAGAGCGTTGAAGATGGGGATGGTTGATAGAGATATATCACTGAGCATGCTTCCCCCACTCTCAAATCGAACACCTACCTACATATCCTACTTATTCATTTTACCATATGCATGTAACATATATGTATACATGTATGTATGCATATAAGTAGGTAGCTCAGCCTAGCTTCGATTCAGATTACGTGATGTTCTTTTCAATCTATATCATTTTAACTTTGTCCATCTTTTCATCACCATATTCATAATATATATTTGATGCTACAATTCCTTTATTCCATCATTTCTTATGACGAGGAAATATGATAAATTGTGAAAAATTATCGTAATCATAAGTCTCAATTGATTAGGATTCTAATTTATTTGCTAATAATTGATCGTGATTCTGATGATTTCTTATAATTTGTCACATATCATCACCCTAGTGAATGAGAAGATCGGAACATCAAACTTACTCCATATTCACCTGTTCATCTTGTCTATCAACTTGCCAAAATATTTGCGTTCTCATAATTAATTCCTTTAGTGAAAGGCAAAAGTTAATTGCATATAATAACATTATTTACTCATTTTTTGATTTATTTTTTTAAACTCTTGTTATAAAATATATAACATTTACAATTTATTAGGTTATAACATTGATGACTAGCCGCTCAAACACGTTACACGATATCTTTGCAATGTTTACAACTTTCATACGTACCATAAACAACTAGTCTACTTTAATGATAGTCACATCAACTTTAATTTGATTAAAACATCAATGTCGTAAACTACACAAATAGTATAATTTATGTATTTTTTGTGCCAAGATTGGTTCTGCAATCACACTGTCTTCGTGCAGCAATTGTTTCTCTTGATAATGCACGATTACACAGTACATGATCCGTCGACTTCGTGAAAGAGAAAACGACATTAGTAAAATTATATTCAAGATAGATATATAACTATATATGTTTTTAAGTTAGTAGATTTTTTTCATTTTTTTTTACTTTTCACAATCCCAAATGGGTAAAAAGAAAGTTATCTCACAAAATATTGCTAATATTTTACACGCTAAAAAGACCAATGAAAAAAAAATGTATCCGCTACTTATGGTAATTCTTTTTTTTGTCAATTAAATACAGAAATACAGAAATTTTAAAAGTCGCGTCACGGTGGACTCGAACCCAAGACCTTTGACCTCGGACATTAAACACTCTACTAATAGGCCAACACACGCACACACTACTTATGATAATTCATTGCCTCCAAAAATTGTATAACATTTTTCTTATTATTTTATTCATGTTTTCGAATTTACCAAGCAACCGTAGCATTTTCACATAAGAAGCGTCTCAAATCTTAAATCTTCTCAAGTAGGGACTATGCGAAGCTCTCTTTCCAATTAAACGAAGAAATCCTCTTTTGTGTATCGTTTGGATAAACACCATGCATGAAAGTAGGTGCATATATCGTAAATAAAATATAAATTTAGGTATTTATAATCTAAAGTTTTGGTATTGGGTCAAAATATGTTCGTTAATTTGTTTAAGCTTAAAGTATATATTTTTGTTTATATTTGTAAATTTTGAATCAATGTACTCCTACTTTTCTTAAAAAAATAAAAACAATTTATTTAACAAAAAGTTAATAATAGCAATAACTTGAAAAACATATAAGTTCTAACAGTTCTTCCAAAAATGCCCCCACTATTTGAAATTTGATCATTATTATAATATAGATAAAAATATAAAAATAATAATAACAATCATTTAACCAAAAAAAATATATCAAAAAACCCCCATCCCCATTCCCACCCTTTCCTGTCAGCGAAACCCGAAGACATTTCGTCATCGCACCTTCGGCGTCGCCACCGCCTCATCTTCGCGTCCGTCATTCGCGCTACCATGCCACCGTCTTCGTCAAGAATGAAGCCAACAACATCAGCAGTAGCACCAACTTAATATTTTAGCAAAATAGAGTTGAAATAAAATGATTCATGTTTGTGTGAAATTCGAAGGTTCACATGATGATGTGAAATTGCTCGATTCGTGAGATTTCGTGACCTTCAATTTTCGAATTTCATGAACTTCAAGGGTTCATGGGATAGTTGTGTGAACGTTCATGTTTGAGCAAAATTCATAGGTTTACCCGTTTGTGCGAATTAAACAAATTCGCGTGATAGACTAATTTGAATTATCATGGAAATTCCTTCAACTCATATGATCGCGTGAACCTGAAAATTTCGCAAAATCGCGTTAACCCTTCTCGTTTTCTCTTGTTAATTTGCGCGAAATTGATTCGCTTGAGAAACGAACATCAAATTTAATAATATAAAATAAGAAAGAGTGATGCTATTCGACCATAATGTGACCGATCATAATCAACTTTATTAAATAAAAAAAATTATTTATTTAATTTTTGATCTATTAAAAAATTGGTTTTACATTAAAACCATCTTATGGAATTATAATTTTGCACCTATCGAATGAAAATTTTAAATTTAAATTTAAATTTAATAATTTAATATTTTTCAGAATATGTGGAAAAAGGTGTGTGGCCAACCATAATGTAGCCGCATAACTTTATTGAATAAGAAAATATAACTACAAGGGTATTTTTGTTTCTTCATCATTCAAGTGACTAAAATTTATATATTTTTAAACATGTAGCTACTATTATCTTTTACTAAGTTAATTAGTTATTTTTTAGGATAGACAAGAGCCTAAAATCTAACATAAATAACATCTGATAACAAAGAACCAACTAAAATAAAAAATCATAATAGACTAAATATAAGTATAAACAATCGATTCAAAAGAACTTGAAAGTAAATAAACCAAAATTTATTTTTATATTGTAACTTTAAAATATATGAATTATAGTAATGGGATTTTTAAAAAAAATTGATCATATATATTTTGTTATTTGTAGATTAAGCTTCCGTAAACTAATGGACGCAGAGTTAATTTATGATATATGGAAGGGATGATGGTGGATATGGAGATGGCCATAATTAAGAAATGGCATTTTGTTCTTATCCTCAAGGGACAACTCCGATCCCATGCCTTTTCTTTTCTTTGAATCGTTTGTCTTTTTCGATACACTAGTATTGTGATATGTAATGATTTTGACACCACTTCCACCTCCAAAAGCTAGCAACCCCTCATATATATATATATATATATATATATAGGTGTGTTATGATGAGAAAACTCTTTAATGTATGAAATATGAATAGTAGCACATCTTTCATATTTGTGTGAAGACAATTATTATATTTGTCGTATTAGTTTAGCACATATTTAATCCATTCATAACACATATGCTAAATATATTAGTTTAACACATTTTTCTTTGTAACGTAGCACAAAAAGAGTTCTAATGTTGCAAAGCAATCCGCGTAGCAAACAAAATACAAAATCAGAAGATAATCGAAATTAAAATCTTAACCATTGATCAAGCAAATCAAAGGCCCAGATTTATTTCATTTCCTACTAAATTATCATTTTCTACCTAATCATCTCCTATATATATATATATATATATATATATATATATATATATATATATGTGTGTGTGTGTGTGTGTGTGTGTGTGTGTGGGGATGGATCAAATAAGAACCACAATTATTTTAAGAAATAAGAACTAATTATATCTAGGTATATCCGATAGTTTAGATTTAATGTTATTTTAGAATTTTTTTTTTTATAGATTTTAGTAATAAGGTTATTATTGTATTTTTATTTTTTAGTGTAATTGATTTATTTCTTAAATTAGAGGATTCTTATAATTATTTATGTTAGGTGATTAGTTGCAAATATTCATTATCTTCATCTAGTTCAAATTTTATAATCTTTATGAAAGCATATTACATATTTTCATCTATTGAAATGTTCTACTTGCATAGTAGTTTTTTAATGAGAATTTCATAGTAAAATTCTGTTTTTCAATTAGTTCAATTTATGCATTTATTATATAGTCTTATGCGCAATTTAAACATTTGTTGTGCACGAGGCCAACCTGCATATTTTGAAAATATATTTATGTAATTAACATCATGATTGACGCACACAACGGTCACTACCGTATCTATATTATATTGTAACTCCTGATATAGTAAACATTGTTTTATGCATTATTCTATGATTGTTGTGCAATGTTCACGAATATGCTAAGTAACATGATACTATTCCTCCCATAATCGATGATATACGAGTTCTTGTGTTCAATGCACAACTACTATCTAGTTATGCATATTTGTTGAATCACGACAATAATTATAATTATATTTTTTTTTCCACCCACTAACTGTGGGAAATTCTTATTTGTGATCTTTATTTTAAGATAAAAATATATATTTTTAAGTTAATTAATATTCAAATAAGAATTCTCAATTATGTAAGTTTGATTTTTAGTTACTGTTTTATTTCGCATATAAACTTACAATCCTATGCACAACCACTAATATCGTATGCACAATTATTAGTTTCAGAGAGAGAATGTGAATTTTACATGGACGAAAAATCAGGGATTGTACGAAAAATTAGGGTTAGACGAGTCTTTATATTGACCTTTATACTCCTAACACGTTTTAAACCATAAAAATAGTATAAAAAATAGTCAAATTTGTTTTAAAGCATAAACTAAATATGATCCATTAGATTAGATGAAATCAAAGGTGATGATAAGTTCTTATTTCTTATCTTAGAGGGAGATCTCCCTATAACCAACCCATATATGTAGGAGATGGATCATGTAGGAAAGAATAATTTGATAGGAAATGAGAATGAATCTGAGCCTTTGATTCGCTGGATCAATGGTTGAGATTTAATTTCGGTTGTGGTATAGTTTTGTGTTTTGTATGCTATGCGGATTACTGTGCAGCACTAGAACACTTCTTGTGCTACGCTGCAATGAAAGATGTGTTAAACTAATATATTTATCATATGTGCTACGAAGATATGAAATATGTGCTAAACTAACATGTGCAATATAGTAATTCTGATTGTGCTACACAAATATGAAAGATATGATAGACTTACATATCTATTCATATTTCCTACACTTATTTCCATTCTCACATGAACCATCCCTTATATATATATATATATATATATATATATATATATATATGTGTGTGTGTGTGTGTGTGTGTGTGTGTAGGGGATGGATCATGTAATAATGCAAATATTGATAAAAATAAGAATGCACCATTAAGCGTATAAAGTTGTTGCATTAAATGTATAAAGTTGTTGCACCAATTTGGTGCAACAAATTTATACATTTAATTCATGCAACAACTTTATACATTTAATCTTAACAACTTTATAGGTTCAATATTGTATTCTTATTTCTTATCAATATTTGTATTCTTATGTGAACCACCTCTATATATATGATTGAATTATAATAAAAATCTTTTCCATGAAACTATGGATCATATATGCTTATTTATGTATATATATTGATTGTTCTCAATTTATATATCTAGCAATATAATTTAATATCACATATAATAAATGGTTATTTCTCATTTATGATCCGACCTTTAATCCTATAGTTACATTATGGTCTGGCCTTTGAAAATAGGTATATTTATAGTTTAATTGATCTTTACTTCATTATTATACTTATAATCCGTTAGTGCAACACTATTTTATCTAAGGTTTAATCATCACTTAGGCCGACCTCTGATCCTGTAGTTAATTTTATGGTCTGACCTTAAAATATAGACGATTGTGGTTCGACTTTTACTCCCCTTTACACTTATGGCTCGTTAAGGCAACAATTGGCGGAAACTTGACGGGGGATAGATGGAAGCTGAATTGCCTTCGTTTTGTCTAACTGAAAAATAGAAAATTGGACCCTCTCTTTCTTCTCATCAGCTTGGGGCACCTCTTTCTAATCTGGCGACAGCGGCCGACTTGGCAGTGGCTCCTTCTTTGAACCCTTTCGAACATCTTGGTAGCTAGATATTTCACCACCAGTTTACTCGTTCTATAGCCCCTCCTCACATTCTCAATTTTCTTAATATTATTCACAAAAATAATAACAATTCACTTGGCAAATTTATATCAATGGTGTAGCACTAATGTCATAAGTATAATAACGGAGTAAAGATATGATCATATGTGCCTATTTAAAAGGCCATAACATAGAGTATAATTAACTATATATGGGGTCAAAGGTTGGCCTATAAGGGATAATTAACCCTTAAAAGTTAGGCAAAACCACGGCATTTCATTTTCGTCAAGTTTCCTTATAAACAGCGTTACACTAACGGGCCATAATAACGGATTAAAGATCGGGCTTATTTGTCTATTGTCGTATGTCATGGCATAAAGTAACTACAAAGTCAAAGGTCAGCCATAGATAATAATTAACCCTTTAACAAATGACTATGCTTGATATTGGGAGCTTCCAGGCTAATTCCAAATTTCTGCAAATATGAAGGATACGTAATTGTAGTAGCAAGTTGAGGAATCAAATATTAATTACTTTTTTTTTTTTGCTATTACGTACTCGGAGCATTTTGCTTCAATTCCCAAAGAAATCTGTGTATTACATCACGTACGTATATGATATGCACATAATATACATTTCCAATTTTCTCTTCCTATTAAACCTTTGGTAATGTTTGATTTTATGCATGTCCATATTTGTAAAATTTAAGAACTTATAATCATAATGGGGAGTCGAATATGTATAGAATTTTATTCATTTATGGAACATTTATTCCGTCAGTTCTTTACTATTGCATGATTAATTATAGGTAGTGATAAAAGTAATTCTTTTTCTCTTCCACTAAGTGTTATTTTTATATTTTTTACAAGGAGATCCTACAAGTACGAGTAGGCTTCGTAAATCCCGTTTTTTTGTACGATAAAAAGATACAACTCATAAACAAATATCTGTCTAATTAGATCGTTGTCTTTGTCTGTAGACTGTTAGAAACCTGTATATGTACTACTAGATTAATTATAATTTTTTTTATTTTCATGCAAATCAGTTCCTTCATGGTCATACATAAATCTCAATTTTCACTGTCCAAATGTAAATAATAGTAGAAAAGGAACTACAATTAATTTTGATTTCTGTAAACGTCGTCTAGCCTCCCAGATTTCGACGCAGCTTATTGATAATAAATAATTACAAGATATAAAATGCGTTAGCTCCAAGAAGATTCTAATGACCTCAAGATTAAGACAGCTTGGAGATCAAATGTTTCGCCTATGTTTTCACAGACAGTTGAAAACGCAGAAGAAAAGACGACTCGAGCCCCAAGAAAATACAAAACTTATAATCTCAACTTGTGTTAATTACCAGTGTAATTGAACTAAACATGGACACATGGCACATGTATTTAACCTTAAAACAGGAAGAAGAAAAAATGCCCCTTGTCTCCTCTTTGATCTCGTTTATCATTCGGCAGGGACCATGTCTGGTTAGGGTTTCTAGAACCCTAAAGGAACCCTTCATTAACTATATCTCGTTACACATTTCTCGTTGGGCACACGAGATCCTCTAATTCGGACATTGTTTACTCTGCACTCGTCTTACTAATATACAGTAATTTGAAATAACTAGATCTTCATCCGTCCCAATATTCACGTGTTTTCCTTTTGGGTGTCAGGAAACACTTTTACACTAAAAAGTCTTGAATTCGTGTCACCCACTACTTTATACACAAAACACAACTCTTCTTAATCTACGTATACAAAGAAATGTGACATGAATATTGGGACGAATGGAGTATATTATTTGCAACAGAGGAATCCGACTGCATGTTTGCATGGAAGGATTCCGGACTTGAGAGAGTGGAGAACATGTTTAGTGCATGGCGTTCATGTTTGGAGCATATCAAAATAAGGCTAATATGTCCAAGAATCAATGTAAATGACAAGAAATTAAAATTTGACCTATGAAGTGTCATTTCTTAATAAGATGGAGACACGGAGCATAATAACGGGGATTCGACTGAACGAGAGGGGTGCACCCTAATGTCGGATACTTAGCTAGCCTACAAATGCCCTACATACACAAAAATACAAAAAATAAAACAGAAATGACAGCTCCAAATACTTCCCCCCGGGTCCATTTCTCAGACATTTATTATCTAAAATATTATTTTTTGGTACTATAGTTACTATTTTTTTCCCACTTCTTTCCCCTCTGTGAACAGCATGCGAAGCTGTATAATATCCGTCTGGGAATACGAACAACACGACTAATTATATAGTAATGATTAATGTTTCAAGTTGACATTGAACCAGATCGAGATTAGTGAAGAGAGCAAGTTGAATACGCTGTTGGTTACTTGTGCATGCATGTGACTGTTACATCCTGTTTTACAGACCAACTAATCGTGTTTAGCAGTTTAATCACTCGATTACCGTGTGTCCAACCCTATGCATTATAGCCTAGCTAGGTCGTCATAGACTCATAGGAATTAATAGCTACACAATATTAAACTAAAAGTCGATGGGTGACATAAACCATAATAGAAGGAACGTAAATTTGATATCAAGGAAACCCTCAAACTGGTCTATTGGTGGAATGCACGAGAGTATAAATTCGACCAACGTTTTCTAAATCGAAAAACACACCTACATGCTAGGAACTGTACATGTGCATATATATATATACAATCTTATTTATTATATATATATATAGAATAAATAAGATTGTAAATTACACATCATATGATTTGAAATTTGAAATTTGAATGTGTTTCGGGTGTTGTCTATGCTTTGGTGGTTGGATATTTCAGGTCCTCATGCCCGGTCTAGCTTGGGTCTAACTGTCTAAGTGAAATGTCCGATCTCCCAAGGTTTAAGGCTAGAAGGGCCTTCCAAAAATATATACTATATTGTTATATTAATTAATTTATTTTTTTATATGTATTACTCTTCTTTTGGGTCCAACTGTAAAGAGTTAATCATACAAAATTAATATGATTAGTTGCATGTATCCAGGGCCGACCCTCCTTCATTAAGTTTGGGGCAATGGCCTAGGGCTCCCAACTTTTTCAAAAAAATCCATTAGTTATATTACTACCTATAACATTATTCATCCAAAAAATAATCTCAAGCTACTTACCTACAAGCTGATTTATGACATTTTTGAGTTTGGTAAAACTTCAGACTTATTTTCTAATATTATTATTACATGTAACATATTATTGAATATACATGTTACCGTAATTTGAGCATGAAAGACTATCATATGATATCTCAAACTGAGAAAAATCTTCATTTTTTAAGTGATCTTTTTTTGTGAAAGGGCCCCCGAAATGTCAGGACCGGCGCTGCATGTATGGATATATGTTATTACATTTGTTGCCTAGGGTATTAGAGTTTACTATTGTCACAAAATATCCCGAATTAAGTAGTTAAATATAATACGAAAACTATGTTAAAATAATGAAGGAAAAAAAACAAAGGTCTTGTTCTTGAGTAGTCAATTTTCGAATACGGGGAGACCAGATATGGGTTCATTTTTTGCCGGTCACAATGATATCACTGACAACAAACCAGCTAGGTGGAGAATCGACCAAGTTCCAGTAACCATATACTTTCTGTAATAATTTCTCAAAGCACTAAGAATTAATTAATACAATCAAAGCTATGTCGATTAATTATATTAGTTTATTACTAATCCCACATCCCTATAATTAACTAACTAATGATCCCACGCATCATTCATCGAGCCACACTCCCTTCAATATTTGGGGTCAACTTGTTCAAACCTTGCTTTCCAACGGCTTGACACAACCTTGATTCCTGCTAAATTCTTGTCCATTTTTTGCTCCTACCAACATTTTAATCATAGACAAGATCCTTTTCTAAACTCTACAAGAAATATTTGAATCTAAATTCTTGTCTACCTTAATTGGCTTGATATTAATAATCATGAACAAACGCGCGGGCCATTATCGAGGAAGGGCTTTTGACTGGAGTCATAAGTTCTTTTATTAAAGCAACATGACATCTCCGATTTAAATTATTGAATTTATGCTAGGTATCTCTTGTGAATTTGAGATAGTTAATTTCCGAATGAGAGATGAAATATATTTGTTGAAATAGATTATATTGTCTGCGAGGCACGATAGCCCCTTATATTTTGGGCTAAGGTACCCTATTATGTGCATGAACCGAACCGAATCGAACCGAAAAAATCGATCGAACCGGTCGGTTTAGATCGGTTCGGTTCGGTTTTTGAGAAAATCGATTTTCGGTTCGGTTCAAATTTTCAATTAAAATCGATTTTCGGTTTTATATTTTTGGTTCGGTCGGTAACCGAACTGAACCGAAAATATTATATTTTTATATATTTTATATAATAATTAATTAATATTTTAATTAAATAATTATGATTGAAATATGTTTATTTAATATATATATATATATATATAATATGTTTCGATCAGTTTTTCGGTCCGACCGAAATAGATCGATTTTTTCGGTTCGATTTTCGATCTGTCCAAAACTATAAATCGATTCGGTTCGATTTAAAAAAATATATTCAGTTCGATTTTCGATTTGAAAATTTTCGGTCACACCCCTATCAGTAACCCAAATACCTTAAGTTGCTTTCGCGCGCCCCCGCTCTCTCTCTCTCTATATATATATAGTTAAATTTAGTTTTGAAATGCAACAGTTTGATTAAACTTTATTAATAATTAAGGAGGTGCAATTGTGTGTGCATTGAGTTTGTTAATGAAACTAAGATAATTTTTATAAATTTAAAATTTATAAAAAGACCTCAATATTCTATTTTCTACTTTCTTTTGGTTGATTCGAACTCAAAATATGAAATCTGGTCTTATTTTTCCATCTTAATTAAATTAGAAATACATATTTGACAGCTAACATTAATTCAATTTAAAAGGCTAGCAAACTTTAGGTTCGCGATACATATTACACAATCGATATTGTACGGAGCTCAATTAAAAATATACATATAGATGATAGATCAGGTAGCAATAAAATTATTTATAAGAAATAAGAATAAATTTAAGTAAATCGACGGACAATATTAATTTACGTTATGCTACAATGCATTACTATATATCATATACTTTAATTTTGCAGGATTTATTTAAAAGTTATATTAGTAATTTTATTTTATGTAAAAAGCAGTTATTTCTTTGATTTTAGGGATTTGTTGTAATCTACATTGTAGCTTCTTATTTTAGATAGATTATATTTTTTTGTTGCACCTGTAGAATACATTCGTAGCATTATCATACAACAATAAATTGTGTTGCATGATGTGTAATGTGTACCACCTATTTATTAAATATGTATATTGTTTATATTATATATGTGCTACATAAAGTGTAGGTAGTGCAACAATAAATTATGCAATGTGATGCGTAATGCGTAATGTGTGCCACATATTTATTATATGTGACATAGAAGGGTTAGTTTGTGCAACATTATATTGAACAGATTCTAAAATCCCTACTTCTTTCGGTAAGTGACGAGATTATCAGAAGTGACGAGATTTATGTTTGGAGTGACAGAGAAAATAAATTTTTTTATACTAAATTTATCCTTTTCGAATTATTTAATAAAATAAAATCTGAAACCATTAACTAAATTCCCTTAAATCTGGATCATTGATATGGTTAGATGTGTGAATGTGATATATTCTTATTTCTTAAACTTATAGGAATTCTAGGAATTCTCACTGGAGCCACCATATATATATATATATATAGGGAGTGGATCAAATGAGAACTATAATTTTTTTAAGAACTAAGAACTAATATGGTCCATTTATTTTTATAATCTAATGGTCAATATTAATTATAAATAGTTTATTATCCTCATATTTTAATTATAATCGTTTAGCCCTAAAATCAAGGGATTTTATATATTGATTTTCGTAATTATTCTCATATGTACAATTACTACGATTACATACACAACACCATGAATTACATGAACATAACAATGAATTGGAATGTATAGCATGCACAAGAACTACTATTATATGAACAACAATATGAATTATAGAACAACGAAGAATAGAATGTGGAATATCCAAATAGCGAAAATTTAGGGATTTGACCATTTTTATCATTAAATAATTATTGTTGAAATCAAAGGTTATATATATATTTATTATATATGTGGTCAAGTTGCCAGGAAGCTACTTTGACCAAGTTTTTGAGTGACGTAACGTTTAATTTTATGAAATTAAACGGCATAGGATCGATCTACGTTTCGAGTAGATGATCGTAGTATATTCACATTCTCAAATCCGATTTCGGTGAGTGAGAAATAATGGATCAAAGTTGGTCACTTAAACATGAAGTTATGTGCTTAAGGGATAAGCATGGATTAATTAATCCTTATCCCACATTGATTAATGTACATACATTAATTGTCTATATAAGTGGTTCATTGAACACTTAGTATAATTGTGTGCACAAGTGATGGGATGAAAAAGCCCACCGCCGCCGCCCGGGCCCGGTCAGTCCCAGCCCGGCCGCCCGGTCCGATCCGGTGCGGGTCGGGTTCGGGTTCGGTTCGGCCCGCCCGCCCGCCCGATTCGATTCCGTGGATCGTGGTTTTGGGCTTGTTAGGTGGGCTTGTTTCGTGGGCTGGTTTCGCGCCCATTGCGCATATTTGGATCAATATTTGATCGAGCCCAAAGACGGAGTTGGTCCGAGGCCCAACTCGTGTGGCCCAATCCGTTGGGCTCTTGTGCTGAAGAGACGTTCGGATCGTCGAATGAACCTCGACGCACGCGTTGTCGATTCATCGTAACTATCGATAACGTTCCGACATGACGACTCTGCGGAAGCGTGGGACGTTGTCTCCAAACCGCCACGTAACCCTCTCGCACTCAATGGGGGACATAACCCGTAACACCCGACATCAATGCGGTGTTGACTCAAGATGCTTCCACGAGGGACAACGCCTATAAATAGGACATGTCTCCCCAAAGATTAGTCACCCATCGCCAATCGCATTCCAAAGATTTCAAAGCACTCTCTGCATACATAGCTAGTGTCCAAGCTCGTCTCGCCTCGTTCCAGTTCACGGAGCTCGTTGGTGCATGGTGCTGCCACCTACGAGACGCCACTGTTTCATCTTTGGGACGATCGCGTAACCGAAAGCACTACTGGGCGTATCTCGTCTTGCGAAAGAGGCCTCCTCGACTCGGCATCTGTTTACGGTTTTCCAATTTTATTGTATTTACGTCTGCTTCAAATTCCTTGTTAGTTTTGATCTCCTACCTTCTGCTTTGAGTTGTGTCGTCCGCAAGTTCTGCACTATTTTGTACCTTTTTCCAACAATCGCAAGACGAGATAACACTTGCCAAGGAGTTCGGACTCTTAATTAACTTAAAACGCGTTGAAACCTAAACCTTTGCTTGGAGATGTCGATTGTTCGCTCCACCCACCGACCGCATCGCCGTTCTTTGCCGCCGCCTCCGCCTCCGCCGCCGCCGCCGCCGCTTTGCTCGCCACTCGCACTATAGCTACGCCATGTTTGGTTTGATGCCTTGAGGTCAACCATTGGACCCATTGGGTCGATTGTTGGTTCCACTCTTGGTGGTTCAACGTTTGGTTCCACTTTTAGTGGTTCCTTTGGTTCGACGATCGCACTTTTCGATGGGTCGATTGTTGGATCCATGGGATCTAACACCGGTGGTTTTCATTCGAGTTCCATGTTCCAAGACACTTCAGTGGTGTTGGTGGATCCGTTTGGGATCGATCTCGGCCTGCTCATACCGCGAGGATGATGCCGCCACGAGAAGCCGCCAAAGTTTGGAGGATCCGACTTCAAGAGATGGCAGCAAAGATGTTGTTCTACCACGGCGTTGGGCCGCCAACTTCTTGGTGGAAGATGAGCCCGCCGTGCATCGGGTCAAGTGACGGACTTTCACGTCCGAGCAAAGATATGACAACCATGGCGCCCGCGACTACCTTTGTAAAATTTTATACTGGTAGCTTAGAAGATAGCTTGTATAGTGTGTATGTTTGTTGTAACGACATCCAAATGTATGTGGGATGCGCTAGAAAAGAAGTACCGTAGTGATGATGCAGGTACAAAGAAATTCATTGTAGCTAAATATTTGGACTACAAGATGGTCGATTCTCGACCAATCATGGACCAAGTACAAGAGTTTCAACTCATTGTACACGAGGTTCAAGCCGAAGGGCACACTGTTTCAGACGGCTTTGTCGTCGCTACAGTGATTGAGAAGCTACCCCCGGGGTGGAGAGACTTCAGGTCTACCTTAGCACAAGCGAAAGGATATGACGCTTGAAGACTTGATCGTCAAACTGCGATCGAGTCGACGTGAAGAAGCAAGATATAAAAGCAAAAGGCTTGCTCGATGCGAAGGCCAACCTGTTGGAGAGAGGCGGTCCCTCCAACAAACGTGTTCGTCCCAATGTCCATGACAAAGGCAAATGGAAGGTGGTTGCCCGTAAGTTTGACGGGGACTATTACAATTGTGGCAAGCATGGCCACACGAGTAGGACCGCGTCCGACCTAAGAAGAAGGCTAAGAAAGTTGCCAACATTGTCGAGAAGGACTTCGACAAATGGGACAAGGATGACTTGGCTGCTGTGGTGACCGAAGAAGTCAACCACGTCGAGAATCAAGGTGGATGGTTCATCGACATCGGGCGCGATCATGCACGTCTGCGCCGAAAAGATGCGTTTCTCCACCTACAAGGCGTTGAGGGAGGAAGCTCAACATGGGGAACCAAGTCGTCCGAGGTTGCGGAGTTGGTGATGTGGTGCTCAAGATGTCGTCCGGCATTGAGATCACGTTGAAGGATGTGCTGCATGTCCGGACATTCGTAAGAATTTAGTGTCGGGTTCGATTCTAGTTAACAAGGGTTTAGACTAGTTTTGAGTCGGACAAGTTTGTCTGACTAAGTTTGGGAAGTTCCTTGGTAGGGGTTATCTCACCGGGTCTTTTCAAATTGAATGTAATGGTCTTGTAGTGTACCCAAGATTGTTATGAATGAAAATGCATCTACTTCCTCTTACTTGACTTAGTGCTCGATTTGTGGCATTGTAGATTAGGACATGTTAATCTAAATGCAATAAAAGATTAGTAAATTTAGATTTACTAAAGTTAAATGAAGTTAATACACAAACGAAATGTGAGGTTTGTGTGGAAGCAAAATAAGCTAGTTACCGTTTCATTCGGTGAGAACGGAGCACTAAGCCCCTAGAACTTATTCACACCGATGTGTGTGATTTAAAGTTTGTACAAACTAGAGGTGGTAAAAAGTACTTCATCACGTTTATTGATGATCAGACAAGATATTGTTATCTTTACCTTCTAAGAAGTAAAGGCGAGGCTATTGAAGCTTTTAAAACTTCAAGAACGGCCGAGAATCAACTAAGTTGTCGAATTAAGACTGCTCGAAGTGATAGAGGGAGAATATGTAGCTCGTTTGAGGCATTATGCAACGAAAGTGGTATAATACATCAAACGACGCCTCTTATTCACCTCGATCTAATGGCGTTCTTGAACGTAAAAATCGAACACTAAGGAGATGATGAATGCTTTGTTGATTAGTTCGAGGTTGCCCGAACATGTGGGAGAAGTTGTTTTGACATCAACTACATCTTGAACAAGATTCCACTTAAGAGTAAGGATGTCACTCTCTACGAGTTGTGGAAAGGAAGAAAGCCATCGTACAAATATCTCAAAGTGTGGGGTGTTTGGCGAAGGTTGAGGTGCTCTTCCAAACAAGTTACAATTGGACCTAAAACGATCGATTGTATCTTTATTGGGTATGCACTAAACAGCGCTTATCGTTTCGATCCACAAGTCGAGGTACGGATATGACCGGGGACGACGATTGAATCAAGGAATGTTATATTCTTTGAAAATGTTTATCCTTGTAAAGACAAGGATAAAAGTGAAGCCGATTCTAGCAATAGAGGCGATGGTGAAGCTTCGAGTTCTAAATCTTTGGAGGAAGAACCGATATCGCATAGCGATCGAGGTCGATCCGAGGGTCGAACCGAGACGAGGCGAGAGTCGAACGCCAAAGGATTTTGGTCCTGACTATATTGCGTTCATGTTGGACGAAGAACCAACTTCGATTAAAGTAGCCTATGCTCGGCCAGACGGAATGCTTTGGCGAGAGGCTGTTCAAAGCGAGATTGATTCCATTCGCAAAACCACACTTGGGTCTGGTTGATTTGCGGAAGGTTGTAAGCCCTAGGATGCAAATGGATCCTTAAAAGAAAGTACAAGCGGATGGATCAATTGAAAAGTATAAGGCCCGTTTGGTTGTCAAAGGGTTTAAACAAAGAGAGGATATGATTTCTTGATACATATTCACCGTGACGAGGATTACGTCTATTAGGGTGCTTCTCGCAATTCTTTGCTTTGCACAATCTTGAGATTCATCAAATGGACGTTAAGACTGCGTTTTGAATGGTGACCTTGAGAATGAGGTATATATAGAGCAACCCGAAGGGTTTGTTTATACACAGTCGAGAGGCGAGGTATGCAAACTCGTGAAGTCTCTATATGGTTTGAAACAAGCGCCGTTGAATGGCACTTGAAATTTGACAATGTAATGTTGGCAAATGGTTTCAAGATCAACGAGTGTGACAAATGTGTCACGTTAAGAACACTAATAATGGTTATGTTATAGTGTGTCCGTATGTAGATGACATGTTGATCATGGTAGTAATACTCAAGTTATTAATGACACAAAGCGCATGTTAAATAGAAATTTTGACATGAAGGACATGGGTTTAGCCGATGTGATTCTTGGAATCAAGATTCTAAGAAGATCAGACGGAATTGTCTTGACACAATCTCACTACGTTGAGAAAGTGCTTAAGAAATTCAATGCGTTTGATAGTTTGCCTGCTAAGACCCCATTGGAGCTCAATGTTCACTTGAGTAAGAACAGAGGTGAACCTGTTGGGCAAGAAGACTATGCTAAGGTCATCGGGTGTTTGATGTATCTTACAAATTGCACCCGGCCCGACATAGCTTGCTAGTGAACAAATTGAGTCGTTACACGAGCAATCCAAGCAAGGAGCATTGGAAGGCTTTAGTGAGAGTTTTGAGGTACTTAAGTATACTCAAAATCATGGGTCGCATTTTACGAGATATCCCCAAAGACTTGAAGCGGCACCTGTGATGCCAATGGATATCCGACACGAAAGATTCACTTTCTACAAGTGGGTACGTGTTCACGATTGGGGGAGGTGCTGTTTCTTGGAGATCCACGAAACAGACGTGTATAGCCCGATCCACCATGGAATCATAATTCATAGCTTTGGATAAAGTCGGTGAGGAAGCGAGTGGCTCGTAATTTTTGGAAGATATTCCATGTTGGTCTAAACTCGTGCCACCGTGATGATTCACTGTGATAGCCAAGCGGCTATTGGAAGGGCGAAAAGTGGTTTGTATAATGGTAAGTCTCGACATATACGTCGGCGACATAATACCGTGAGGCATTTGATCTCAAGTGGGGTTATATCAATTGACTATGTCAAGTCAATAGATAATCTGGCGGATCCGTTAACCAAAGGGTTGAATCGGGATCAAATGATCAAGTTGCTAGAGGGAATGGGATTAAAATCCACATCTTAAGAACAATCATAGTGGTAACCCAACCATGATGACTGGAGATCCCAAGAACTTGGTTCAATGGGAGAACTAAGCTATAGGAGTTCGTGTGTAAACACTCAAGTTAGTCTGTTCCCTAGAAAGCACACGAGTGTTAGAAAACTTGTCTAGTGGTGAGGTTGAGTCGTTGACTCTTAATGATTCCTAAGATACCTCGAGGAGGTTGAGTATGACAAGATACTCGGTAAAGAATCACCTATGTAAGTGCAGTGGGGCGCTTCAAACAAAACACTTATGAATCCAAAGTGGATGTCCATGGCCAAATGGAATCAAACGTGAGAACGGATGAGGTTGAGATGTTAAAGTGTTAATACCATTGTCTCGATTGCGTTGTGGGGGAATAGTTCAGCATCGTGTCCACTAATCCGCCTGTGTACTCGATGGTACTAACTATGGAAGGTTCAGGCCATAAACCACCGTCCAAATATTTTAACATTTCTTGAGGATCGAGCGTATCTGCATACATGCATATGGCTATTTCCACTCATGTGGGGATTGTTGAAATCAAAGGTTATATATATATTTATTATATATGTGGTCGAGTTGCCGAGAAGCTACTTTGACCAAGTTTTTAGTGACGTAACGTTTAATTTTATGAAATTAAGCGGCATAGGATCGATCTACGTTTCAGTAGATGATCGTAGTATATTCACATTCTCAAATCCGATTTCGGTGAGTGAGAAATAATGGATCAAAGTTGGTCACTTAAACATGAAGTTATGTGCTTAAGGGGATAAGCATGGATTAATTAATCCTTATCCCACATTGATTAATGTACATACATTAATTGTCTATATAAGTGGTTCATTGAACACTTAGTATAATTGTGCACAAGTGATGGGACGAAAAAAGCCCACACGCTGCGCCGGGCCGGGCCCGCCCGTCGAGCCCGCCCGGCCCGGTCCGGTCCGGTCCGGTTCGGTTCGCCCGCCCGCCCGCCCGATTCCGGTTCCGTGGATCGTGGTTTTTTGGGCTTGTTCGTGGGCTTGTTTCGTGGGCCTGGTTTCGTGGCCCATTGCCCGCATATTTTGGATCAATGTTTGATCGAGCCCAAAGATGGAGTTGGTCCGAGGCCCAACTCGTGTGGCCTAATCCGTTGGGCCTGCTGTGCACTTGAAGAGACGTTCGGATACGTCGAATGAACCTGGACGCACGCGTTGTCCAGATTCATCGTAACTGTCGGTAACGTTCCGACATGATGACTCTGCGGGAAACGTGGGACGTTGTCTCCAGAAACCGCCGCGTAACCCCTCTGCACTCAATGGGGGGACATAACTTCGTAACACCCGACATCAATGCGGGTGTTGACTCCAAAGATGCTTTCGTGAGGGACAACGCCTATAAATAGGACATGTCTCCCCAGCATTAATCACCTACTGCCAATCTGCATTCCATCATTTCAAAGCACTCTCTGCATACATAGCTAGTGTCCAAGCTCTGTCCTCGCCTCGTTCCAGTTCACCGGAGCTCGTTGGTCTGCGGTGCTGCCACCTACGAGACGCTGCCGTTTCATCTTTGGGGACGATACCCCAGAACCGAGAGCACTACCGGGGCATATCTCGTCTTGCGAAAAGAGGCCTCCTTGACTCGGCATCTGTTTACGGTTTTTTCCAATTTTATTGTATTTACGTCTGTTTCAAATTCCTTGTTAGTTTTGATCTCCTACCTTTCTGTTTCGAGTTGTAATACGCCCGGCAAGTTCTGTACTATTTTGTACCTTTTTTCCAACAATTATGAGTTGTCCGATCTTATTTAATCTAACGGTGGTTATTTGTTTTTAATTCTTATCTAAGATGTGGTTCTTTCTATAACCAACCCATATATATATTTGAACCCAATCCTATATATATATATATATATATATATATATATATATGAGAAAAAAATAGGCATGTGAGGAAGAAGAAGCGACATAAGAATGCATGATATGAGGAAGTTAATGTTTGGGAGTGGGCCTACAAATGTTGTGATGCTTAGTAGTTGGAATATGATTAGATCCGTTAATCCGTTTTGTAAGGGAACAAGATCCCCTCCATTATCAAACCGAGGCCTTTGTCTACCTATTTGTCCCTAATTATTCTTATTTCATCTTTAATTAATCATTTTGAATATGGTCCCCTCCCTCCCATCATATTATTTTCCCATCATTTTTTTAATCAAATGATGAATTCCGTTTTGGTGGTTTCACACTTGGAACATCCGAAAAGATATTAGGTGAATGAGGATCCTAACTGCATTACGACTCTACGCCTCGAGGGCATGCATTCATTCAAACTTTTTGTTACACTCGTAGAAACATCATTTACTTCTTTAAGGAACAACCAGCAACTTTAATGTTTTATTGTAGATATGTAAATCTTGTCGTCTTCATTGGACTAACAAGACACCCCAAAAACCATAGAGGTTTCTCAATTTCAATAATCTCAATTTCTCTTCTCAAACAAACTTAAATAATATCCATTCCGTTATTGTGGATTCATATAATAAACGTATTTGCTTCGTGCTAACTTTTCCTCGAGCAGTTCACCGTTTCTAATTAATACTTAATTTACTATGATTGTATGCGGCAATTCATTACAAAATCGGACAATTTCGGTGTAATTGATTCAAACCGAGAGTTAACTAAAAGTAATTTAAAATATTAATTTTTGTATGATCTAAGAGTGTCATAAAAAACATTAATGCCATATATAAGAAGTGTTCATGCATATATTACAAAATTATCAAACATGTAATATAAAAATATTCAAATTTAACATTTAATATTTAATATTTAATTTTAAAATGATTTATTTTATTACAAAATATAATAAATTTACTAAAATCTAGCTATTATTTTCTTAATGGATGAAGTTAATCAAATTAATAATATACTTATGTCTAATTAATAAGTATGAAATTATAAGCTAATTATTAATTTATAATTTTATGTTTTCAAATCAGTTCTCGCCTCTAGTGATAGGCTTGCTCGCAAAACTAACAAGTTGAGCAATATCGTAATATAAGCTTGCCGAGTTTATGTAAGCAAGACTTACTGAAACGCATGAATGAAATATTTTAAACCAACATGCAAACAACTTAATTATAACTAGAGCGATATTGATGAGCCGTGTTGCTTTTTACTAGACGCCAATAGTATATAAATTATATGTATAAAATGCATTGGTTCATATGTATGTACAAAAAAGAATAGAGTTGTATTATAATATATATATATATATATATATATATATATATAGGTAGCTAGTACTATATCCTTAGATAGTATGTACTACCAAATCTGAACACATATTATGGCATGTGGATGCACTAGAAATTGATAAGTGTCAGCCCCTTTTTAAATATTTTATTTATTTTCATTAGGGGCAAAGATGGAAGATGACAAACCTTTCTTCTTATTCTTTTGTTCTTTTTCATCTTCATCTTAGTGCACGAAAATGGAGAAACGACTTGTCTGGCTAGATACAGTGGTAATAGTAGTGGTGGACGGTGTGCGAGCGAAATTTTTTCAGGGCCCAATTAATTATAATTTTAAAAGATAATAAAATAAATTATAAAATAATAATAATTTAATAATATAATGAGTTTACTAATTCTTTTAGAAATTTGATTGGTAATATTCATTCACATATAAAACTTTATTATTTGCATATATCTTTTATTTTATCAATATAAAATAAATTATAGAAAAAGAAAAGAAATAACATTTTTAGCAATATAAAACAAATTATAGGAAAAGATAAAGAAAAGAAAGATAAAGGAAAGAAAAAAGAAATAAAAGAAAATAAGTATAGAAAAAAGAAAAAAGAAAATATGTAACTAAAATGAATCGAACCAAGATCTCCTAAATGAGAGATAAAAATCCTAACTCATTAGACTACAATAGATTTAGTTATTAAATGCTAAATATTTATAGAGAGCACACATGTTTAGCTAAGAATTAATTCATACATATTTCATTTTATTAATATAAAAAAATATATATAAGAAAGAAAAAAGGAAAATAGATCTAAAAATAAAGAGAAGAAAGAGAGAGGAAAAAAAGAAAGAAATGGAGGAAAAAAAGGAAACGAGAGATAGGGAAAAAAGGAAGGAGAGAGAGAGAGAGAGAGAGAGAGTAAGGAAAGAAGGGAAGAAAAACTAGAGAAGAGCCGCCTCTCAGGAGGATCGAACTCGGTTGTCCGAAAAATGAAGAAGTACCTTAACCATCAAGCTAGGCAACCCTCTTTAATATTGTTTTACATATTAAATATATAAATTTTTTTTAAAAGTTGGGGGCTCATGGACCCCAGGCCTCATATTAGCTCATACAGTGGTGGACAGCAACTATTGTAGACAATTTGGCAAATGCGACAAGTTCACACCTAAATTTGAGGAAACAAAAAAAAGGAATTTTGAGAGAAGATTGAGGGAGCGAGATAGATGGTGACTATATGGTGGTCTATAAAAGTTCACCGCTAATTGGAGAATGAGGTGGCGAGCGGTGAAGCATGATGTGGGAGAGTTTTGTTGTCCTAAGAAGAATTATGTATATTACAAAATGCAAATCATGCACACTACAAAATGGAAATCATGCATACTACAAAATGGAAGCATGCATACTACGAAACGATGCAAGACAAAACATAACGTACATATTTGCAAATATAAACATGCATATTACAAAACCGAAACATGCACACCACAAAACATAAACCTACATTCTTTAAACGAGAGAAGAAAGTCTGGAGTAATCAATCTTATATGCATATTTTTTATTCAACAATATGCATGTACGTGTTCAATTGTATTCATATTTTTCTTTAACAATCCGAATGTTTTTTTCCTCTATCACATATCAAATCAATCTACTATTCTTACTATAGCAAAATCAAAACTCATTAGCTTACAAATTTTGAAAAAATCTCTAATATAGGATCTATGAGACGAATAGATAAGATTGAGTACTACATATTAAATTGATTTTATCAAATAAAATTAGCTTCATATAAACTGAATATGTTAAAAATGGCTTGGTGATCATATCAAAAAAATTCGGAGTCATGTTATCCTGCACTTCAATTTCTAATAATCGCTCTAACGATGAAACACACATCACACACACACAATGCACAAAATGATGAAAGTAAGTACATACTTTGAAGAGTATTAAAAAATTTAGAGACAAAATCATGATCATGAAGAAGTTTTTGGGTGAGGACAAGTGAAATCCACCAACACGCGCGGTGATATTAACACTCATCATTGATGAAGTTGCAATCATTGTCAAGAACTTAAAAGATTAATGGTGCTCAATTATTGCAAATGTTGTATTCTTTCAACTTCTTAAGGTCGCTTTCGTTTCTTTTATGGTGGGTCAATTATAATATATTGTGTCCTGTATTTATTGAATAATTACTAGAAATGCAATATTGCATATTGGAGAAGTGGGATGGAAAATTGATGGAAATTCTTTAGTCTATATTGGTCATAGATTATTTTGAAGATTTATTAATCTTGTCGGATAGAAGTTACACCTCTAATTAGTGCCAACACTAGCTTAGTACTTTTGAATTATGTTCACCACGATGCTTCTAGTGTTGGTGCATGATTATTTCTAATCATGAAAGCCATTAGGGTGTTTAATTTTTATTTGTAAAGTATTATAAATATGTATACTTTATTTCTTCGAGCCAACCTACATAACTTCGAGTAAACCCTATCAAACTATTTGATTCGAGCGACTTAAACTGATTTAATTTCTCTAGCTATTATTTTATGTAAAAAGGATTATGCCATGCAAATTTCACTTCCGTGGTGTTTTTGCACTCTTTTTAATTAAAAATTGAAAGAGCATAAAGCTCTTGGAGTAATGAGTGACGTCCCATTAGGAAACTCCATAATAGATTAAAAAAAAATGGGGTGGACGAGCAGCGTATAATATAATAATCACTCAGAAATACATCTCATTTCTTAGAAACCTAAAGGCACTAATCATTGACCCGTTTTTTACAATGATTGGGCATGTAGGGAGAGGCCACGTCACCATTAAATTAAATAGCCTACTAATTAAATCCTTAGTTGAAAAATTCACAATTTATTAGCATTTCTTTTTCAAAACTTAGTTCAGTTGCACACTCACCAGTGACTGGTCAGTTAGGCTATAGTCGTATAACTGTTGTTAATTATATATTTTAATTCTATGAGGACGACCGAATTAAGTATTAATAATTGTACGATTGTATTGAAGTTTATGTAGTCCTTCACTGAAGATGAAAGGATCTCGATATATAAAATATATTAGTGTGAAAAATAACAGTTTGCTTGATTAATCTAATAATATGATTTGATAAAAAGAATTGTAATTATTTATTGATTGATGATTAGCTAGTAAACAATGTTATGAAACTTTCAGCAAAATATCTGGAAGTGTCGATCGCAATCTAGTAGCAAACTTTTTGTCTGTGCTGCTCTAATTTGGAATGGTTAACTGTTGGGGGCTGCTACCACCACCACTCCGTCCAATTAGTATGATATTGTCAGCTTTAGGCCAAAAGTCTGCACAGATTTGTTTTTTGGTTTAACCCCCAAAAGGCCTCATACTAATTGGTGGTGAGTTTCTTAATATATAGAAGACAATTCTTCTTCTTCTCTTCGATGTGGGATTGGGTTTGCACCATACCCAACATTAACAAATAAAAGCAAAGCTTTGGTGTACTGTATCGGTATCTTGAATCGATTGATGCCGTTAAATAATTATAATAATTTATTATGTTAATGGATAGTTTAACTGATCGAATAGATATTAATTAATATAATTGTATAAAAATTTGGCGACGACGACGCATACATATCAATAAAGAATATTTATGTGAAAGAAATTTACTATAGGTTACTTCAATTACTATTGAAAAGTTCGAAATTTGCATCCCATGTATATGTGTATTTGTATATATGTATCATGTACATCGCTTTGCTCATTTATTTTAATTTTAAATAAATAGGTGTATTTCTTGATCCCACCACTTTGTGGTGCATAAAAGAACTTGTCAGTAAAGATAAACGAAAGGATGTCAGATGAATTACTTTCTTAGGGCTAGAATTTCTTTGATTGAAAACATTTAAGAAATAACTTTAAGATGCAAAGAATAGTATTACTTAGGGGTGTCAACGGCGGATTTTACCCAACCGTAACCGGTAATTTAGTATTGGTTACGGTTGCGGAACCGGCCCAATAAATATTAAACCCGGACCGGATCCGGACCATTAAATTATGGATCCGGATCGGGTATTACCCATTTCTAACCGGATACCCATTGGATCTTAATTACCCCCAAATCCTTACTCATTTTCCCTTACTCTCCCGTCAGAAAACAAAGAAACGTTTACCTTCTTCCTCACAAACCTCTACCTTCTTCCTCACAAATCCAGCGAACACGTCTCCTCCGGCGGCTCGTCGTTCGTCTTCGCCTCGTCAAGTGTTCATCGTTGGTCTTGTTGTGTTCAAGTATGGGAAATGTGCGCGATAGTCGTTTTTCGTTTTCGCAAAAAAATCGAAACGTTTAGGAAGGTCATGCGCAATTGAGTCTTCTTTTTTTAGTTTCGTGGTTTTCAATTGTGGTTTATTTATTTATGTTTTCACTTCTTTTTTCGATATGGTGAAAAATGATTGTTGCTTTGAGTCGAGATCTTGAATTTGTTTTGATTATTGTTGGAATTTCGTATATTCCATAGCATTATAGAAATCGGTGGCTTTGTTATGGATTAAATTATTATTTGCTTGACGACAATTTATATTGTTTGTGTTGGGACAAAATAGTAGATATGTTGTTTGAATTGCATTGATATTTTGCTTAGTTCGAAAAGATTATTAGGTTTTGTGAAAAATTTATCGGTTTTAATTTACGTTTTGGTAAATGATGGTTTTAGTAAATTAATTAATATTTAGTAATCACACTCAAATGTAAAATGCTCTTACGAAAACATTTATTCTTTATTTTGAGATTAATTATGTATATCAAATTCAAAACCAACACCGCCATTAGTATAACCACGTCATTAATTTGTAATGAGGAATTCAACTTCAACTTGTACACATTTTTTTAAAGTACTTGTATACAATTAATTAGTAATGTAAAATACTTTTGTCACAATTTGTTTCTGACCCTTTGTTTTGACCAATAAAATAAATTATCTTAATATAATTAAATGTTCTTCGAGGTCGCATGTATAAACACAAATTTAGTTAGGTATCGATGTCCGCTTGTAATCAAAAATGGGAATTTCCATTATAAAAAAAAATAAAAAATCTAACCGGATTGGACCGTGTTAGAACCCAAGATGACAATGCACGACGTGGCATGCATTGTCGACAAGACCATCTTGTTGGAAGCTCTTTGCCAACTCAACATGAAGAACACGACGGTAGAATGATCTAGATGCTTGATGTGTGTAGCTTTGTTATTGGATCGTACATTGTATTAGCATATTCGGTTAGATTCCGTTAATTCAGGGTTAGAGGCGTGATATTGCTATATATAGCATGTTATCTCTCGTGGCGTAAACACACGTAAAATATGTTATCAATGAAAGCGTAATCGCATTTAATATCTTTGTTCTTATTATCGATATTTTCATCATGGTATCGAGCTAGCTATCACAGCCTATCTCTAGCTTCAGTTATCCTTTTTCTTTCTTTTTCTTATTATGAATCCTACACGAGATGGATATGTAACAGGAGTATCGAGCTCAACCATTATGAGCTCAGTTATATTCCTTCAAAACATTTCCACACCCACAAAGCTAAAAGATACTAATTACTTGATATGGAGACAGCAAGTTTTAGCCACTGTGAGAGGATACGGCTTAGAAGGATATCTCTCTGGATTTACCCATCCACCACAGATGTGGATAGAAGAAAATGAAGGAGCTACAACACTCAGATCTATCAATCCTGAATACACTATATGGGAAAGGCAGGATCAAATTCTTTCAGCTTGGATCCAGTCTTCATTGACTGAGAGTGTCATGATTCTAGTAGTTGGGCTTTCCTCTGCAGCTTCAATTTGGCATGCGTTAGAAACTCATTTCTCCAAATCAATCTCGTGCAAGGTAATGCAATATAAACTACAATTGCAGACTCTCAAGAAAGATAACTTAAGCATGACTGAGTATTTATCCAAAGTGAAAACATGCTGTGATTTATTGAATTCTGTTGGAAATCATGTTTCTAATGAAGATCAGATTATGCATATTCTAAATGGTCTAGGGAGTGAATATGATCCAGTCATGGTTACAGTGAGCTCTAAGGTTGAATCGTGGTCAGCTATAGATGTTCACTCTTTATTGCTTAGCTTTGAGAACAGGTTGGAATCGACAAGATCCAATCCTTTGAATTCAGATGGTTCACAGCCCTCTCTCAATTACATATCTCATTCTGCTCCTCAAAGAGGTGGCTCACACAGTTATAGAGGTCAAGGAACATTCAACAGTTACAGAGGAGGGGGCAGACATAACTCATATCGTGGTGGATATTCGGTGGCGTGGGAGAGAAGGAGTCCAGAAGCAAACCTACCGCCAAGTTTGTTATGTTTGAGCCACACAAGAGATAGGTGTTGGCATAGATTCAATCGTAATTTCATGCCCAAACAACAAAATCAACAAAGAAGAACGTTTACTCAAGGCCAACGATGCGAAATTCTTTCCACTTTAATCCGAGAGCTCATGTTGCTCATTTTCCTCTCGAACACAACACTCCAATTCCAATGCCTCTCAGTACACTACCTCAGATTTTAACAGTGAGAACTCATAGTATCCTGACTCGAGAGCCACTAATCATGTTAGTCATGATCTCTCGAATCTCAACTCTGCAGCAGAATATCATGGTAATGCTAAGCTTCAAATGGGAAATGGTCACAGTGTTGATATTGCTCACATAGGTAAAGGCCTCTTATCTACTCCTTCATCTCCGAACCTTTTATTCTTAATCATCTTTACATGTTCCGAATATTACTAAAAACCTTCTGAGTGTCTCTCAGTTTGCTCGAGATAATCATGTGTTTTTTGAATTTCACCCTACTTTTTGTGTGGTGAAGGATCAGGGAACACAAGCTACTCTCCTCAAAGGTTTTCTTAAGGAAGGTCTTTACCAATTTCCTCTACAAATCTTACATCATGTCTCCTCCAAGCAGATCATCCTCCACCCGCACTGCTTTCAATCAAAACCAGTTGTTTCTCTGCTGCTTTTGCGACCTCACAAATGCATTCTCTCAAACCTCTTCCACTCTTACCTTAGATGCTTGGCACAGTAGACTAGGCCACTGTACTTCTGAAATTGTTAAGAAAGCATTACTTTCTTGTAATCTTCCTTTTCATGAAATGAAATCTGCAGGTCTTTGTCAACCTTGTGTGTTTGCCAAAATGCATCGTTTACCTTATTCTCATTCCACCACTGCACACACTTCTCCCCTTGAGCTCATTCATAGTGATCTTTGGGGTCCAGCTCCTATCATAAGCTCCAATGGTTTTTCTTATTATGTTAGCTTCATTGATCACTCAAGTAGATACGTTTGGATATATCTTCTTAAAGCAAAAGTGAAGTCGTTCGTGTTTTGCAATTCAAAGCCTTTGTGAGAATCAATCAACACCAAAATAAAATCCATTCAATCTGATTGGGGGTGAATATAGGGTTTAACCGTTTTCTCTCGGCATGGGATTCAGCATAAAGTATCATGTCCATATACCCCTCAACAAAATGGATTGGCAGAAAGAAAACACAGACATATAGTTGAAATGGGATTATCTCTCCTGTTCAAATCTGGTCTCCCAATGCAGTTTTGGGATGATGCTTTCTCCACTTCAGTGTATCTTATAAACAGGCTTCCAACTAAAGTCATTCAGTTCATCTCCCCCCTTGAGAAACTGTTTTCTCAGAAACCTGACTATCCTTCACTTAGGATTTTTGGATGCCTTTGTTACCCTTTCCTTCGCCCCTACAATCATCATAAACTTGAACCTCGATCTACCGCAGGCATTTTCCTTGGTTATAGTCTCCATCATAAGGGTTATAAGGTTCTTCTACCCTCTGGCAAAGTCATGGTTACTCGAGATATTCTCTTTGATGAATCCAGTTTTCCCTACCTCTCATCCCCTTCTGCTTTGTCTCAATCTCCTCCTGATATTCCTATTATCTCACCTATTCTTCCGCTTCATTCTTTTCCTCCACCTCTATCTCCTACTCCCATACTCACATCTCCTCCCGATTTTTAGTTCTCCTCTTCCTGTGTCTCCTGCACTCCTATTTCGCTCCCGACCCCATTACCTCTCCCACATCTTCTTCCCTTCAACTCCATCTCCTAGTGAGCATCATATCGACACTCCCACCTCTCCTACTCGGGCTGCATGTACACACAATGATCATCCTATGATTACTAGAGAAAAGCGGGTATTTTTAAACCTAAGGCTTTTACTACGCACATGATATTGATGACCTCATTGATCATGAACCTACCAATCGTCTCTCGCCATTATCTAGCCCTCATTGGCGGGCTGCCATGATCAGTGAGCTCAAGGCTCTCTTCAAGAATCACACTTGGACTCTTACTCCCCTACCTCCTGATAAGCACTCCATTGGCTGCAAGTGGGTCTTCAAGATTAAGCGTCATGCCGATGGGAGTATTGCTCGTTATAAGGCCAGATTGGTAGCTCAAGGCTATACTCAAGAGCCCGGGTTTGATTTTACTGAAACTTTTAGTCCTGTGGTTAAACCGACTACCATACGGACAATACTTTCTCTTGCTATCCAACAAAATTGGGGAGTCACTCATCTTGATGTGGACAATGCTTTTCTCAATGGTTTTCTCGATGAAACAATATATATGAAACAACCACCAGGATTCGAAGTTGGAGGCCCTTCTCCTTTGGTTTGCAAGCTTAATAAGGCTATATATGGATGAAACAAGCCTCCGCTCATGGTTTCTTACTTTTCAAGTGTTCTTCTCACACCGGCTTCCTTCAATCCAAGGTCGACCATTCTCTTTTCTTCAAGAAAACTGATCATTCCACTGTTTATTTACTGGTCTACGTTGATGATATTCTTGTCATAGGTTCTTCTTTAGCTGCGGTTCAGTCTACCATCAGCAGCTTGGGCACTTCTTTCTCTCTCAAAAATCTGGGGTTCGTTCATCATTTCCTTGGTATTGAAATCTCTCAGACTGCTCAAGGCTTGCATCTTTATCAAAGAAATATGCTGTGGATATTCTTGCCAAGGTCAATATGACTGATGCTAAACCGTGCCCTACACCCATGGTTTCTAATCATCTTCTATCCAAATTTCATGGCGGCCCTCTGCCAAATCTTAGAGAATATCGCAGTATTGTTGGAGGCCTTCAATATCTCACAATCACACGCCCGATCTTGCCTTCTCAAAATAAAGTCGGTCGGTTTATGTCTAACCTCTTATTCCTCATCGGCGTGCGCGTTAAGCGTATCCTTCGCTATGTAGCTGGCACCTTGATCACGGCATTCACTTGGTTCGCAGAGCTACTATCATATTATAGGGTTTTCGATTGATTGGGCATCGGTTTGGATGATCGACGATCGACTTCCGCATGTATATATTTTGGAGGTAACTTGATCTCTTGGGTCGCTAAAAGCAACATATTGTTTCTCGATCCAGACGTAGGTGAATATAGAAGCTTAGCAAATGCAATGCGTAAATTTGTTGCTCACTTCTCTTTCGAGAACTCTCCATTCATATTGCTAAGGTTCCCACCATTTGGGTTGATAATTCAAGCACCATTTCTCGGCTTCCAACCCCATTCTTCATGCTCGCACTAAGCACATTGAACTTGATGTCCATTTTGTGCGTGACATGATTCTTGCCAATACTCTTCACGCGGCATGTCCTTCTCTCGACCAAGTTGTCGATATCATGACTAAACCTCTCACCTTCAATTCTTCACTGTCTCCGACATAAGTTGTTAGTTACTTCGTGACTCGCTCGAATTGAGGGGCATGTTAGAACCAAGATGACAATGCACGACGTGGCATGCATTGTCGACTTAAAACCATCTTGTTGGAAGCTCTTTGCCAACTCAACATGAAGAACACGAGCACCGAATGATCTAGATGCTTGATGTGTGTAGCTTTGTTATTGGATCGCATACATTGTATTAGCATATTCGGTTAGATTCCGATGTATCAGGGTTAGAGCGTGATATTGCTATATATAGCATGTTATCTCCGTAGCAGTAAACACACGTAAAATATGTTATCAATGAAAGCGTAAATCGCATTTAATATCTTTGTTCTTATTATCGGTATTTTCATCAGACCGGAACCGGACAAAACGGGCCGGGTCTTGACCGGTCCGGGTCCTAGCGGTTCTGGAACCGGAACCGGAACCGGAACCGTTGTTTTAAAATATAATGGGCTTTGAACGGTTCCGGATCAGTCCGGATAAAGACCGCTCGTTGACATCCCTAGTATTACTATACGATCTCCTAATCTTTTGTTTCGTTTGGAGATAATATTGTAATTTTTTATTTATTAGTAGTTATCAATTAAAGTAGTAGCGGAATTTATTCTAGTTAGGATTTCATTATTATTACAAAAAGTTGTTCCTGTCTTGATACTTCCAATCAATGAATATTATCGAGTTCTACAGTTTTTAAGATTTTAGCAAAGAACTCGCATGCGTCACATGTGTACGCTGATATGCATTCATATCAAATTCTCTACGATCAATAATACATCTATGGGTTTGAGCATGTCACACCTGGTTTTCAAGTGTGGTTTACCTGTCATGTGTGGTTTGCGGTTATTCACGTGAGAACATGGGGTTTCTGTTGTCTTGCCCAAGATAATATCATGGGTTCCCATGATACCAAAAAATATATATATCCCCAAAGGCTATGGTCCATGCCAGTTTATTATTCTAGCATTACAAGACTATTTTCTTAGTATTAGGCCTAAATTTGATTTAAATCCAATAATATTTACTATGAGAAATGACATCATAAATGTAGATACGAAGTAGAATAGTAAATGAACCATGAAAAATTACCCAAAAAAAAAAAAAACAATGTCCGAATAATTAAAAAATATACAGTCACGTAATAAATATTTTTAGATTAAATTAAGAAAAACGAATTTAGATATTGGTAGGATTCGCATTCCGACAAATTATTGTGCGAGTTGATATTCATATCATGTTGTTGTTATTGTTGTATTTCCCATCAAATTGTGTGATACTCCCTCTTCTTAGTGGGGCAATGTTGATGTTAACGTCATATGGAATATGCATTTTATTCCATCACACCCACATCTCATATACATTATCTAATCTATATATAAAAATTTTGACGTGGTGGAAGTCATCAGTTCGAACCTGATTATCCCTAAATCCAATGTAAATTTTTCTATTTGGATTTGCCTCTCGTCGTGATTCAATTAGAATGGATAAGAGGCTCGTGGAATTGACGTGAGGGGTCAGGGATGGCTATATTGTACATACATATATTAGATGGCCAAATTTAATTTCCAGTATATGACTCAGCAACTTGTTTGAAGCCGCTGTCGCGTCGTGGTCTAATAGAAATAATAATGTCAAATTAAATACATTTTAAACTATGATGGAGCTGCAATTTTGAGCTTAATTATATATACAGTGAATAATTTGTTTAGGATGCCAAATTTAATAATATGAAGGGAGTATAATTTAGAATTAAAATTAGAGGAGGGGCCCCAACGTCAAAGATACTCACAAACAAAAGCATAATTCAGCTTTATAAACAAACAAGGGGCCCAATTTTTTTGTTCTCTTTCTTTTCTGTTGTTGCTATAAAAAGTTGCATCCGCTAATTTATAGATGTATACTGATTTTAGAAAAAAGGAGTAGAATTCAATTATGTCGCATTCAACAAAAAAATTGAACCTAATGGCTAATTGTATGCTACAATACTTTTGGCGAACACAATTTGTGTCCCCGACCCTTCTACAAAAACCCTAGAGATACGTAGTAATATTTCATGTAAATAAATAATAGTATTATAAATTATAAAAAAAAATCACTAATTTTAATCCAATTTTGATTCTTGACACACTTAATAAAAATATTCAATCAATAGCAATTAGCAAAATAGATATAAATATTGTGACATGATTTGATGAGTAAGACAATTTTGTTTCCTTGGAACTTTATACCATAGTGTGTGTGTGTGTGTGGGGGGAGTCATATATGTTAATACATTTTCTAGTCTATTTTGCTACAAATTATTAATCTTTGTTGAAGCGATTTATAAGGTGTATTAAAACTAAAATCGTGCCAAAATTGGTGAATTTTTTTATAATAAAAAAAATATATTTTAATTGATATAGGTGACTTAAATAAACCGATGACGTGATTGAAAACTAAGAGCAATGTTCTCGTCGCTAACTACATCTATATTGATGCGATATAATCCAAAAATATATTTAATTATAAATTTATAATAAACAGTTTAAAGAGTCTTATTTTAGTTTAAACCCGACATTGGCCGCCTCTTTTTTTTTTTTACTGCCAAAAAACATAATTCTAGTTTTCTTAAAAGTAACATATAATTTGGAAGAGAATGGACATTCCGATCTTAAAATGAATGGATTGAAGAACGTAATAGAGGTTGGCAGATGAAAGCTGGCCGTCCACTACGATTTATTATTTCAACTTGATCTATATATAGAAGATATATGATTTATTACAAATTTAACTAAATCAATTAAATTAGAATCAACTTAATTTTGGATTCTGATCAAAGGTTAATTAGAAGTGTCTTAATTAGTTTGTGAAGTCTGAAATTAAATTCTACCATGTTCATATTTAACCGATCGATTTCATTATATAAAATATAATTGAATTTTAGTTGATTGAATGGATGCTCAGTGAATATATAGTACATAAATATTGATTAATAGCCTAACGGAAAAAAGAAAAGACCTCAACGGACAAAATTATTGCTAAAGTGAGAATTTTATGAGAACGATAAATATCCAAAAAAACAGAGGCGGATGATTATACCTTTTCTTTTTATTACACCTTGAGTGTTTAACTAAGTCAGTAAATTAAATTAAAATATTAATTAATTACATAATGATTTCAAATTATTAATGCAGAACTCCATAAATATATCAGAGTTACCTATTTAGATTTATTAGGTTTTACTACATCGCTAGGCAATTATTGGCTAACGAAAACATTGATCATATAACTGATGATAGAATGAAACAGTACTGTTAAGTTAAAAAGAGAGCAAAATTTGGTGAAAATTTGTCGTTGTTCCTTTGATTGATACCCTACTAACCACCTGAATCTTTTCGAGCTAATATTTTTGAAATGAAAATAAAAAATAATATGTAGTTTGTAATAAATAAAAATGTATAATTAAGTTCATGTAAGTCCTATAGACGTGTGGCGATTAATATATTTTATAATATTACAAGTCCTTATGATCTTAAGTTTGCCTCGAAAATCATTAATACATGTGAAATCCCAATAAATAATTCTACCATAATAGAATTCCAATAATACTCTATATCACTTTTGATGGACACGAGGTTTAATAAAATTGTTAATGAGTATTGTTTGAGTGTAGAAATAATCCCAATATGTGATAAGTTGTGAGTTGAATGAATGATTTTTGATAAATAATGAATGATTATAAGGTTGAAATAAGGAATAATATTCTAAAATGGAAATGATAAATTTTTATGAATGTCAAAATGGCAAAAGTGATAGACTTTCGTCGGCATTTACCAAAATACTAGTTTAATTTCTGTTGAAGAAAAGAGAAATAATATCAATCAGATGCTAGCCTAATTCCGTACACAAGGACCCGTCGAACAACTATTGGAGGAACGGATAATCGAGTTATTATAATCTCGATTTTGCCTCGGAAAAATATTGTGAAATAGCAATAATCCAAGTTTCCCATCCTTATAAAGTTAAGCCAGTTACTTTAAATACTGGATTATAAAAGAAAATAGAAATATTAGCAGAAATTATGTGAATGAGATTGAGTGGAATTGTTTAAGGGGACACGTCGAGCTAAGTATAAGAAGAGGAGGAGGTCCACATTTCACTTTCAAAGAATAGTGCGTAACATATGACTTGGCCCTTACATAATATAACCATGATTGATATATGTATATATATGGAAATTGTATTCACATGAACAAGAGAGGCAATCATTACAAATGGGGTCAAGAATCGTGATGGTAACCCTAATCTCAAGTTTACACACACACACACACACTTATGGAGAGAGGATAGCGTGAGAGATGGCGCTGCGCAGCCACAGCCGCCATTTCTTTCCTCCACTCTTGTCTGTAACGATGATCAATAATTAATTACTATACATTAGATATTATTATTGCTATTTATTTTTTGAGCGAGAGAGGCGAAGGGACATGCGGAAAAGAATAGACAAAGACGGCTCTTGCTAAAATAAATCGGACTACTTTATTATATGTGAGCAATTAAAGTAAGGTTAAAAGAAGAAATTCCAGGGGGTTTTGGTTTTTTCTACGAAAATCGTCCCAGCCCATATATATTTCACTTTGGTTTTGGATGTATCTGCAATAATTAGTAGTAACCAAATGCGGTTTTTTAGATTAAATTGGCATCTCTCTCTCTCTCTCTCTCTCTTCCTTTTATGGTATTGCATTTGTATATTTGAGGTTCAGTCCCAAAATTCAAGTATAAAAGGCGCACCAAATGGAGCACTTTTCCCAGAGTATGCGAAAGAGAGGGAGTAGTGAGAAAATGATGAAAACTACTACTATTGTATAAACAACGCAACGCCGCCCTTTTTCTCTTCCGATTTCTCTGTCTCGATCAGTTGCCTTTTTAGCTTAAAATCATACAGATTTTCCTCTGTGTTTGAATAAGATCTTGCAGTCCTGACTTCATATCATATACACGTTATCACAGCACCCTCGAAACAGCTGCCAACTCATCAAGCCTGTAAAAACCCCTCATTTCTCGTCAGAATCATCATATACTAGAATGGTGGCGGAGGGAGAGCTGGTGGCGATGGTGGTGGTGCGAGAGTACGACGAGAAGAAAGACTGCGCAGCGGTGGAGGAGATGGAGAATCGGTGCGAGGTGGGCCCCAGCGGCAAGCTCTCCCTCTACACCGACCTCTTGGGCGACCCCATCTGCCGCGTCCGCAACTCCCCTGCTTATCTCATGCTGGTAATTAATTATCTCTCTCTTTCTACTTCTCTTTTCTTTCTTTCACTATACGCGTTTCTCATGACGCGGCCGTGCAGGTGGCGGAGCTGGTGGTGGTAGGCGGCGGAGAGGACAAGGAACGGCGTGAGATAGTCGGCGCGATCAGGGGCTGCATCAAAACCGTGACTTGCGGCACAAAGCTCTCTAGAAACGGCAACAACAAACCCCTCCCCGTCTACACTAAACTCGCCTACATCGTAGGCCTCCGCGTCTCTCCTTCTCATCGGTACTTTCTCCAAACCTGCTCTCTCATCTTTACAAGGAAGAGGAATATCACTGGCCACGTACATATATGTAATTTTGAATATTCTTGTAATAATAATGTGAATTGATTTGCAGACGAATGGGGATTGGATTGAAACTAGTGCGCCAAATAGAGGAATGGTTCGTCGATAACGGCGCCGAGTATTCATACATGGCGACCGAGAGCGACAACCATGCATCGGTGAAGCTCTTCACTCAGAAATGCGGCTACTCCAAATTCCGAACCCCCTCTATCCTCGTCCAGCCCGTATTCGCGCACCGCGTCCGAGCCGACCCGCGCGTAACCATCATCAAGCTCGCCGCCGCCGACGCCGAGGCCCTCTACCGCAGCCGCTTCTCCGACACGGAGTTCTTCCCGCGCGACATCGACGCCGTGCTCAACAACAGGCTCAGCCTCGGCACCTTCCTCGCCGTGCCCCGCGGCGCCTACGACGCCGGGTCGTGGCCCGGAGTAGCCGGGTTCCTCGCCAGCCCGCCCGAGTCGTGGGCGGTGCTCAGCGTGGAACTGCCAGGACGTGTACAAGCTCGAGGTCCGCGGCGCGTCGCGCGTGAGGCGGGCCTTGTTTAAGACGACCCGTGCTCTGGACCGGGCTTTTCCTGGCTGCATATCCCGTCTGTGCCGCAGGTTTTCGGCCCTTTGGGTTTCATTTTCTATACGGGCTGGGCGGGGAGGGCCCAAAGGCGATTAGGATGATTCGGGCCCTTTGCGGGTCGGCCCATAACTTAGCGAAAGAAAGCGGGTGTGGGGTGGTGGCGACGGAGGTGGCGGAGAGCGAGCCGCTCAGGTTAGGAATACCGCACTGGGAGAGCTTATCGTGCGCCGAGGATTTGTGGTGCATTAAGCGGCTAGGGGAAGACTACAGTGACGGCTCTGTCGGTGACTGGACGAAGTCACCACCTGGCACGTCCATTTTTGTTGATCCCAGGGAGTTCTGACTTTTTGCTTTGGCTGGAAAAGGACGAATCAAATTTTGAGAGGGTGGAATTAAATCAAATAATATAATATAATAATATGTACTAATCTTGATGCATGTTAATTTTTGCAACTTCTGATAAAAATGGTTAGTGGTGGAGGAGATGGGATGGGATGGGATGGGATAGGAGATATGGATCAAACTTTTGTTGTCTAGTTGCTGTTGTAAAAGGTAATGAATATCCCTATCTTTTCTTGTAAATGAATGAAGTTCTTGATATTTTTTTTTCAGTTCTAGATTTTTTGAGTATTTTTTGTGATGTGGGATTTGTTGGGGTATGGCAATCTCTTTCATAATATATTCGAATGTGCGACGTATCATAGACAGGTGTAGGTGAATGTGGGCAATATCTATCCCTAAAAAGATGTCTTTGCTAGTGACTTGTTTGTTTGGGTAGTCGCTAGTGACAAACATGTAATGGGGTCGGAGAAACCACGGGCGGTCAAGCCCACAATCACACTTGTCACAAATTCGAGTTTCTTTCAAATACTATTTAAATGGCATTTGGATTAGCGGTAACATTCACAATTCTTTTTAGATATTCGTGGCCGTTATGATAAAGATTTTAAAACTTTCGTATGAGGTCGTAATTTCACTAATTAACATACTATCTATATAATTAGGGATAGGGGTAAGATGATGTGAGCCATGTGCAAATTTTAAAATTAGGCTATTTATTGATTGTTTAAGAAATTATAAAAAAATTATACATAAAATATTTCAGTAAATTATAATTTTTGTCATATAAAAAATTAAGACATTCACTCTTAAGTATTTCTCTACTTCACTTTTGAAAAGCTCATTTCTAAATCGTTAATTAGATTATGTTTGCAATCATCACAGTTGAAAAGCAACTAAACCGTTTCAAAATATTATTCTTGGTCCACCAAAATCGTTCATTGATTTTGGTGATGCAGTTAATAAATTATAATGAGTGTAAAATAAGTGGGTATAAAAAAGGTATACCATGAGGATAATAAATGAATATATTAATGGATATTGAGTGTAAAAGGTAGACCATAGGTGGTTTTTTGTAAATAAGTAGATAAGTTTAGGGTAAAAATGTAAAGTTGATGATTCCAAAAAAAAAGTGAATATTTTTAGGTGAATAACCAAACTAATTAAATACACGAATTTAGTGGACGGAGGAGTAATATTTTCCGAACTCCCACTTTTTCTTGGATAAAAGCAATCTAACTAACATTAACTCAATACACAAATAATATTCGATTTTGATTCTAAGTCAAATTGAGCCCATCCTTTTCTGGACCCTTAGATCTTAGTTAAGATGGAGCCCATTTAAATCTGAGCCGAGATGGAACCCAACAAAATGTTGCCAAAATGCTACACATGAGAGTCTAACCTATGGCCACATGGTTACAAGCCACACATTCTATTGATTATGCTAAGACAATTAATTGATAAAGGTCAAAAAAAAAAAAAACATAATAAATATATCTTTTATGGACCCAAATATTTTTAGGACCGTTATTTTTTGGGGTCCTATACAGTCGCGCACCAAACACACATAACCGAAAACCGCCCCTGTATATAGTACAAAGTTCGTTGATATTGATACAAATGCATCCATTACCTTTATAAGATCGTAATTCCACCAACAATTTATCTATATTGTAAAAATTCGTGTAATCATACGAATTCACGCCTAGAATCATTCTCCCTTTAGCTCTTAAGTGATTTTTGGCGTCGGAAAGCACAGTTGGTACCCGAAAATAACATAGGGAAAGCACAAGTCAAAAACGATGTTAGAAATTACTTACATGCTACATGTCATTTCTGGTGCCAATTATAATTTCGGAGCTAAAAATATATTTACGGGCTAAGATTGTCATAAATTTAAATCGTCATACTTGATAAGGTATTATCAATTTATTATTATTAAGCTAAATTATCACAAAATCAATTTATTAGACTAAAATGTATTTACCCTAACTTAAATTATAAATTCTTTTCTTCGAAAGATTTTACCTACACCATTTTGGCTTAAAGGTAAGCACTAAGAGAAAATGGACAGAATTTATGTATATAAGTAATGTTACACATATAGGGTGAGCACATTATATCTTAATTTCATTGGATAATAATTTCAAATAACAGATGACTGTTATAAACACTCAGCTAAGGTAGGGGTGAGCAAAACCGAATCGAACCGAAAAACCGAATCGAACCAAAATTAGCGGTTTGGTTCGGTTTGTCTGATAATTCGGTTCGGTTCGATTAAATTTTAAACCGAAATTAATTCGGTTTGGTTTCGGTTTGGGGAAAAAATTGGTTTCAAACCGAACCGTCTCAATTTTATTTTTATATTATATATATATATATATATATATATATATATATATTAAATATTATAATATTTATATTAATTATAATTTAAATTGGTTAAAACCGAACAACCAAACCGAATATTTGGTTCGATTTGATTCGGTTTGGATATATAAAACGGTTCGGTTCGGTTTGAGTTTTAAAAATTGATTTTTCGCTTTTTGGGTTCGGTTCGGTTTTGAACCGAATCGCTCGAATGCTCACCCCTAAGCTAAGGGGGTGATTTCGGCTTCTGAATCTTAATTAATTGGATCTCCTGCTCCATGCATTATTCTCCGTTCGAAAATTTTCAATCGAATCAATGATCGAAGCGGTTGTATTTTTCTTCTCTCACCCCAACAGACTATACTTTTTGAATCGTTGGGGGTAAAAAATAAAATTCGAACGACTTGTACTATTGGAACAATTTTGGTTTATTTAATTGATTTTTAAGCTTATTCCAACGTTCTAGATTATGAAATCTCTTTCTTTTTACTTTTGTTTATTGTTTTTGGTTCAATCCAGAGTCTTAAGGGTTTGGAATTTTTACATCCGGCCCATCTCAACAGCTTAGGTCATTGTAGTTTTTGTTTCGTTCATTCGATTTATTTTCAAATTTTCACTCCACTTACATAATTATGTGATATATGACGACTCGAGGGTCTCAATACTTAAGCTATAGGTGTTTTTTAATCATATGTAAAATTTTATTTATTGCATAAAATATGTATTATACGTACATAATATAATACTTCATGCGTCCCATTTCACTTGGCTCATTTTTTTTGGCACAATTATTTATGATAATGTTATAAAGTAATTAAAAAGAAAATATATATATATATGATTGTATTGGGACCAAGATTATTTAGATTAATTCTCTTTTGGTAAATTTATTTGCATTCGTCCTTTAATCTTAAATTTACTATTGAGGTTATTCAACACAATATATGAATATTTTTAGTGTGTGTGTGTTGGCCTAGTGGTAGAGTGGTTAATGCCCGAGGCCAAAGGTCTCGGGTTCAAGTCCACCGTGACGCAGCCTTTAAAATTTCTGTATTAATTTACCAAAAAAAAAATATATATATGAATATTTTTATATAAAGTAGTAGCTATATATGTTCATATCGAAGTTTTGGAGTGATTAGTAGTGTTTGTCTAATGCGTTCGATTCGATATATTGTAATTAATGTGCAGCTAGCATATATAACCATTATTCTAAGCGCTTATGATCACTATAAATTTCCAAATTTCAACAGTATTTTCCACTTCAACAATTAGAAGTAAGCTCAAACATTTTTTTTTTCTTTTGGTATCTGTCTCATAATAATTAGGAATAATTGTTAATCCTCGATAATATTCATTATCTACTGTGAGCATGACTCCACATGTTCCTTGATAACGTGACAACACCACATATAAAGGATTGCTTGGCCTAATTTTCTACCAATATATGTTTAGTTTTTAACCTAATTAATAGAGTTTAGATATTTCTTTTAGGGTCTCTTACGATCACTTATTAGTTAGTAACTTTTAAGTAGGTTTGATTATCTTTATTATCAGTATGCATAATTGTTTCTATTTTTTTAGTTTGTAGCACTGACTACAATAATTATTTAACAGTGTCACTATGTTATTATTATGGTTAATTGTTTCTTTTTTGGATTTATTATGTTCAACAAGTTTTTATTATTATTAGGCCAGACATATCTCTACTATGTGGTGTTGCTATATCACAAATTAACATATAAATAAAATGGTCTCGTATCGAATATCTTCAGATGAGACTTTGTTCACATAAATTGCGGTCATGGAAGGAAATCAATTTGTATGTAATAATATGAAATTTTACTTATATGCTCGTAACAACCATTTTAAAAATGACAAATACCAAACCTAATATAATAATTGACATTGCATAAAAAACAGTCGCTAGTCTTGTGAGTTTGGTGCATCGATGTCAAGTATGTGCATGTTTCACACACACACACACAACAAAACAAAACAAAAGAAAACAAAAATGCTTTCGCCCCCACATCAGTAGCGTGCATGTATATGCATTGATATACTAGCTCTAAGACTTCAAAAATTGAAAATCTTCAAAATTCATCTCCTCAGTTATTGTTTATCAAGTATGTGTTTGTTCTACTAAAAAACATATTAATTATCATTTTCATGAATAGAACATTCCATATAGAAAACCACTAGTTACTTCAATAATATAGAGTCGACTCTTTATGGGAGGATGTATATTGCCTAAATAAATCAGTTTGTGTTTGTGTGTGTAACAAGAAAATATCTTGGATTATATATGATAGAAGGCAGATGCATCGAGCAGAGTGATTCGATTATTTAAACTGTATGTGTTGAGTCCTAATTTGTGCCTAATTGAACACTGCAATTGAGATAGTCTTTCCCTTTTTGGGCTAATTCTGCAAATCCACTGCATTATCCACAAATTCAAGATAAACAATTCATCTTAACTCGAGTGGAGTGTATCGTATTTTAAAGTGGGTTAGGCAAATTTTGACTGCTAAATGCTATAATAACACATCCCAATACTTAGCCTAACTTTATCTAATTTAAATTAATGACAGTATCGACACATAAACAGAATATGTACGATTCTTCGTACCCAAGTTGAAAATATACCGATAAATCTTAATCTCGTCAGGTAATAAATGCAGTAGAGAACACGAGGAAATAACGTGGTTCGATCTATTGAAATAGATCTACGTCCATGGAACAAGAGAGTATATGTGTATTGAGAGTGTAAGAAACGATTACAAAGAGTGTAGATGATCAAGTGATCGATCTGAGTGTAGATGTCCCCTTCTTCCCTCTAATCTAGCCTCTATTTATATACCATCAAATAGAGTTAGACTCTAATACAAAGTCTTCTCTCATAAGGATTCTAATAGAGTTAGACTCTAATACAAAGTCTTCTCTCATAAGGATTCTTTTAGATATGCATCCGAATCTTCTACGTCTCCAATTGTGATTAGAGTTATAGTTGGTCGATGAGGCTTCTTGGGCCGAACTCACATAGGATGAGCTTAATGTCGGGGCCCATTTATATTGGGCCTGATGCTTGGGCCTAGTAGTTGGGCCGTATCCTATCATATCCCCCCCCCCCCAAAAGACGTAGAAGTGAGGTCATTTTGGATTGGGAGAGTGATTCGACATCGCCGAAATCCGTAGTCCGCGGTTGAATGTCGCTGGTTTCGCCGCCGGCGTTCGCCAAGTCGATGTCGCTTGGCTTCATCCCGTTGAGGCATTCGCGAAGTCGTATGTCGCCGGTTTTGTCTGTTGAGGCGTTCGCCGAGGTCGAGGCCGAGGCGAAGGCTCGGGATGCGCGAAGAAGGAGGTCGGGCTCGACGGAGGCTAAGGTGGCGGCCGAGGTCGGCGGCGGAAGGCCGAGGCGGCGGGCGGCGGGCCGAGGCGGCTGCGGAAGACTAAGGCGGCGAAGGTCGAGGCGACCTACGGGCCGAGACGGAGGCGACGGGCCGAGGTCGGCGGTGAAGGCCGGTGGCGGGCGAGGTGGGGCGGCGAGGCCGAGGTCGGCTGAGAGCCGGAGGAGGCGGCAAAGACCGAGGTCGAGGCGGTGAAGGCCGAGGTGTCGACCTGCGGAAGGCCGAGGTGGAGGCGACGAAGGCCGAGGCGGAGGCGGCGAAGGCCGAGGTATCGACTTGCGGAAGGCCGAGGCGGCGAAGGTCGAGGGCGACCTGCGGAAGGCCGAGGCGGAGGCGGCGAAGGCCGAGGTCGAGGCGGTGAAGGCTGAGGTGTCGACTTGCGGAAGGCCGAGGTCGTCTCCCAATGCAAGGAGGATGAAGATGCCGATCTTCAGAAACTCCTTGCCGAAGTGCGGACTGAAGCTGGCGATGTTGGGCCGAGCTCAAGGCTTCCATCTGAAGGGCAGGATGGCGAGGTCAGGGGCAGGAGTTTGACCTCGGCCCAAAGGGTATCCATCTCAGGTCAAGGCACCTCTGCGCCTGCTCAAAGAGCCTCGGGAGTAGGTCGTGACAACGCCGATCTCGTCGACTGGGTGGAAGGCACCGAGTTCATTTCGGGTATTCACCGTCATCCCGGAGATTTTGTTTCGACCTGGTGTAGCTTTAGCGAGTTTTGGCGAGGTGCTGCTCGGAAACCCATATAACTTGGTTTTTAGTCATAAATGTATTTAGACTGTGTAGTCGTAAATGTATTTAGACTGTGTACCGAAGTGTATATATTCTGTATATAACTTGGTTTTTAGTCGTAAATGTATTTAGACTGTGTAGTCGTAAATGTATTTAGACTGTGTACCAAAGTGTATATCTTCTGTATATAACTTGGTTTTTAGTCGTAAATGTATTTAGACTGTAGTCGTCAATGTATTTAGACGTAAATCAAGTGTATATCTTCTGTATATAACTTGGTTTTTAGTCGTAAATGTATTTAGACTGTGTAGTCGTAAATGTATTTAGATTGTGTACCGAAGTGTATATCTTCCCAATGAAGAGGTATAAATTGCACGAGATCCGATTTGGACGTCGTTTCTATGTAGATGTTCAAATTAATGAGTAATCTGTATGCCTTGCACGTAGATGTTCAAATTAATGAGTAATCCGTGTGCTTGCCTTATTTGTCGAGAAATATCGAGAGGGGTGGTCCCCTGGAGCACGCTTAGTTTGAGTACCCTACTTTGTAGGTTTGTTATCTTCGCTAGGGCGTCCCCTTTTGAAGGTAAGTTGTGTTCATCCGAGGTGAGAACGGATTTTCACATAGATATAAGATGGGACGAAGTAATCCACCTCCTCAGGTGAGTAATATGCCAGGTTCGGGAGATAAGCGTACCGGATAGGTAAGCAAGCTTATAGGCCCCTTTGTCGAGGTCCCAGTCTAGACTCCATTGGGCCTTTTTGATTCTCGTCAAGGCACTTGCGATCGGTGCCTCTTCCTCGATCATCCGGCTTCTTCTCGATTTTCCGCTCGTCCATGTCTCTCTCTTTACGATCCGACTCGTCCCTTTAACATAGTTATCCACCAAGGTCCAAAGGCTACTTGCCGTCTTCGGCTTCTCCCTGGTGATTTCTTTGTTCAGTGTGCCAGGTCGGATCCCATTTTTGAATGCGTTGATGATGTAGAGGTCGTTGCTCTCATCGATTTTGAGGGATTCCTTGATGAACCTTGAGACGAAGTTTGACATCGTCTCGTCTCATCCTTGGCGGATGGTGAGTAGGTCTGATGAAGGTTGTTGAGGTGGCATCTTTTGATAGAAGCGCCACTTGAATTGATCCATGAGATCTCTGAAGCTATGTATGCTGTTTTGGCGAAGTGAGGTGAACCAACGTCGGGCGTTGGAGACCAGCACCTCGGGGAAGATCTTGCACATGTGAAAATCTTCCATCCCCTGATTTGCCATGTTAGTAGTATAGGCAAAAAGGAAATCTGAGGGATCTCCAAGACCGTCGTAGGCGGCGATGTTGGGTGCTCGATATCGCTGCGGCAGGGGTGTGTCCAGGATCTCTCTGGAAAAAGGGGAGATGATTCGTCTGTGTCGGTCGAATCCTGGGAGTTCGTTGTCATCTCTCCCAGGAGGTGTGGGAGACCGGTAACGACGTCTATCATCTCTCTGAGGAGGGGATCGACTCCGCCTCTCCTCTCTTCGATCCCGTTCAACCGCACGGTCGTATCTGGGCAAACGACTTCTGTAGTTGTGCCGAGGTGACCGACTTCGCGGGTGACGCCGGGATGAAGGTGACCGACCTCGCGGGTGATGCCGGGGTGAAGGTGACCGACCTCGCGGGTGACGCCGGGGTGAAGGTGATCGACCTTGGACATCATGCCGAGGTGATCGTTCTCGGCCATTTCGGAGAGGTGAGGGACCTCGGGTGCCCGTGACTGCCAGTCCGGGCGTTCTTGAGGTGCCCACTCCGTTCGTCCTCTGACTCAGAAAATTTTGAAATTGGCTGATATTGGCGTTGAGGAATTCAGATACGGCTCTGCCGAAGACCTCGTGAGATTGATTGGTCGCTTGTCCACCGGCGTTGAGGTCGGCTTCTTCCTCTTCGGTAGGGAGACGATCCTGAGGGTGTATAGGTAGGGTTTCTATGTAACCCTCAGGCGTTGTGTTGTTATTGGCAACGACGATTTCTTTTCCCTACACGCAATGCACCTGGTTGGGGTCTTCATCCGTCTGCTATCAAAGACCAACGGCGACGCTAAGATTTGCACGAGTCCTTGCCATTGATTTTGCGTAGAAAACGAAGCTTTTTGTTCGAGTTTCCCACAGACGGCGCCAATGATAAATCTTGTGTGTGCGAGATTTATGAAAACAGTAAAGAACACGAGAGGCTTTTATGTGGTTCGATCAAGGAAAAGATCTACGTCTACGGAGGAGTGATTCCTCAATACTTTCACTATATGCGATTACAATGAGTGTATCTAAAAGCTCGAGTATTCAACTAGTTGCCAACCTTTCTACCTTTAATCTAACCTCTATTTATACATGTTGTGTATCACTATAGATTACTATGGATCCCTTGCCTTGTGTGATCCGATCTCTGAAGATAGACTTGATCCTTGAATATCTCCTCCAATATCTCCTTCCATATCTGATAGGATATGGCTGATCTTGAATAGGGTTTAGGTGCTGGGCTTTGGGCCAAACCGCGTAGGCTGTCTATTAGGTCAGGCCCAGTTCAATTGGGTCTGCTATTGGGCTTGAGCGGTTAGGCCATATCCCATCATATACCGTAATCATATGAAAGAAAATTAAGAAAGCGACCAAGATGAAGTAAAGTATAGAAAATATGATTTAGAATCACAAATTCAAAACTTTTGGAATTGATGACTAACCCCTACATATATGAAATTGATTAGACTTGAAAAAAGATATCAAATTGTGTATCAAAGCCCACAAAATCTAAAAATTCATAGATGAAATTTGACAAAATTAAATATTTAAATCTCAAACTGTTTTTTGTTTGATTCCTATAATATAATAACAAAGATTAAAGACAAATGACCCCGAGTTTGTTAATGATGTGGTCGGAAAATTTGGGCCTCCAAAAAAAATATTTTCTAATAGATTAATTTGGGCCTATAATATTTAGCTAAGTAGGTGTTTAGGTTACGACGAGTGTTGCAAACTATACAGTCAAAAGTTTAATGTCAAAAGTTTAATTTGACATTATCACGAAATCTTCACTAATTGTTGGAAGTTCTTCAAAATACATATTTCAAGAATCTATTATAAAAATTAATATTCAAGAACCGTTTCAATTATTTTTACAAATCAATTTGAAGAAGGCAATTATATGTAGATCTTAATGCAAATAAGCGGACTAAAAGTATGCTCAACAGATAAGCTAAAAAATAAGCAGCACTATAAACATGGTTAACTCCAAGGACTAAGGTATTACATTTTCAGCCTCATCCTCATTAATTTGCATTTAGTACATAAATTTCGTTATGTAGAAAATCAAGACCCCTATTACATGATTTAGGAATATTGTGTCCACGCAGCGTGAATTGATTAATAAGTGAAATTGAAGACTTTGATATAACAAATAATCAGAAATAACAAACATTTATCTAACATAGCAAGCTTTATTTTCCATTTTGGACACCAAGCATGGAATTCCTTGTGTTAAAGGAAGAAGAGTTCTCGAATTTAGTAACTGCTATTTTCCATGTGTGCATCGTAGATGGCGAGTACGGTTCCCCATGATAAAAAAATGAAAGAAAAAAAGATGGGGGTAGAACTATTGAAAGATTTATCGTTCAGCGTGATTTAAACATTGATGGAAATATGGAGACTATTGTAAAACCAAAGGATTCGTCTAAGCTGTCAAGGTAGGAACAATTGGGCTTTTATCTCTGAGGTCCAATAAGGTTAGGCAGTGAAGGATCAATTTGATGATTTTCATCGAGACTTTTTTTAGACTTTATTTATTCTTGAAACTTTAAAACGTTTGTTTAATTATTTATTTATTTTTTTAATTCTACATTGAAATTTTCAAATCATGTATTTTTATTTATATATATTAAAAATTTATTAATGGGACACTTTATCACATTGCAATCGGTACCATTAAGAAAGAGGAAAACTTATTGATCATACACTTTTAATTTGTTCAAAATTATTGTTAGTTTTTAAATAAGACAACATTTTAACTTTTAATCTATATATTTTTTTTCAGAACAATTATCGTGATGGGTATTAAACTAAGTTTCTATATCTCTATGTGTTTATTAATATTTCAAAATAGTTTAGTTTTACTAGAATAACTTTTTTATCGATATAGGATTTGTATTTCGTTCTTCTTTGTCGGTATTAAAATATGGACAATTTCGTTTGGATGTATATGTATTGTTCTTACTTTTCTAAATTCGTTTCATTTAGGAAAAAAATATACATTACTTTTTATTTAAAAATACATTAAAATGAAAGCTCTGAAATGATTAAGATGTTTAACTTCTACTATTTTAGAAACTTCAAAAAAAATTAAATTTTTATTTGTCATAAATTAAGACGAGATCTTTGAAATGATTAAAATACTTGGTTACGAAGCTTACCCTTTTTTCTTCTTTTTTTTTTTTTGTATATACTGCCAATATTTTCTAAAACATTGTCAATTTGTGGTCTTTTTCTAGTCTCTCATGTTAGATATGTTTACAAATAAAAAAAACAACATAGTAAATAATCAACACAAAAGAATAAATTATAAAAATGAATGTTTAGATTTGTGATGAATTCTCGATTCATCGATCTTTATATCTTATGTTCTTCAAATATTTTTTCCAATCATTTTAGTGTATATAAAAACCTCACTGTATCTTAGTTATTGTTTCAGCTTTAAATTTTATTTATGTGCATGTATTGGGCCTAGTGGTAGAGTGGTTAATGTCTAAAACCAAACTAAAGCTCTGGGGTTCAAATCCACTGTGACGGAAACTTTGAATTTCTATATTAATTTGAAAAAAAAAATGAATTATGCTTAAGGTTGATGATATTGGGCTAATTAACTTGATTCCCACCCCAATTATAAAGTATTCATTATAGAAACGGTATTCCACTCAAAATAAATTAATTCATTATTTTCAATTGAATTTTTTTTCATAATAATTAAGTAATATTAGTAATATAAATTATGAACTCTAACTATTAAGAATGATAAATATTATTTTACTCTCCAAAACTACCTGATCTATCGACTTGCATCAATTGTGTTGTTCGTCCATTTTTTTACTCCGAAAATTTTCGTGGGTCACCAGATTCCCGTAATGTATTAACAATATCTTTGAAAACTAACATGGTAAACACTGTGTGGCCGGATTGTTATACACACCGTGGCAATCCAATGAATCAAATCATTTTTTCGAAGCCAAAGAAATAGATCGAAGACAGTTAATTCAAATTCGATAATTTAGGATTTGATTTTATTATTATTTATATATTTTGAAATTTAATTGATGGAGCCAAGTAGTTGGAATCTAATATGATACTTATTAAGTAGTTTCAATAGTTATACACAAATGGAACAATAGAAACAATAGGGTGATCCGTCTAATGTATAGGAATATACATATCATAATGTAAAGCCTACTATCACTCGAGACTGACCTAATTGACAGAGAGCGTGTAAAGGCAAAACTCAAAAACACAATAGAGCAACATCAAATTCTACCCCACCCAAGACTTGTTATTATCATCATTCACACTCCTTTTAGTGTTCCAAAATTATGATATATGTGCCTTTGGAATTCTAACAAGTCAAAGTAACAAGAAGATACGATCTTACAAGTTTGATAGCAAGTCTACGACAATGCGCGTCTCCTACTTCTCGGGCGTCGATCTACTCTCCTCGAGGCTCCCGACGTGTCGCAACTGCTGTTCTCGTTCGACCACAGCTTCGACATCTTCTTCGGTGCCAAGGCACCGACCTTCTCTGCACTTACTTTGGCGTCGCCCTCACCTCCTTTGTTTTTCAGCCTCAGAGAAGCCAGCTCTGCCTTCAACGATCTGAGCTCCTCGGACGTCTGCTCACCATCCCAGTCGTCGTCCGTGTTGGTAGTAGCGGACCTCGAGCTCCCATACGACCCTCCGGGAAGCAAAGCCCTAATCGAGCCGGTTAGGTCCGGCATTGTGTGATCACCACCGCCTCCAGATGCTACTGCTGCTGCTCGGCTATGCTCGAAGAAGAGAACCTGCATAACAACCCGCAACGGGAGCCTCTCGTTTTGCACGACGTGTGCACACGCCTCGCCTGATAGCTTCCTACAATCCATCAACCGGCACATCTTCTTCTTCTCGCTCTTAGTCATCTCCGGGTGCTCCTGCAAACGAGAGCAACAAATCGAGTACAGCTCGTTTAAGTGGCAAGCAAATGCAACAAAAAGAAGATGAAGTCGAGAGAATATAGGGACAGACCTTGAGATACATGTCGATAGCACGGTAGATTCGATCGTGCGTCTGTCTTGGAAAGCTCGAGACCATAGCCGCTAGATCAATAAATCTGGACAGAGGCAAGGAGGAGTCTCGAGCAGCTTCAGCCAGATAACTATCGACCAATGCAGCCACGTTAGCCTTGGAAGCATCGGACGATAATCCCTGATACAAGTCATGGAACTCGGTATCAAGAGAGCAGTCGGTATGCTCTTGCATCACAAACTGCTCAACCAAGTCATAAACAATGTCGATGTTATAGAGGGCCATTTCACCATTAGACGAACGTATCAGAAAATCAGCCACCGTTGCTTCCCCAAGCTGCTGCGCGATTTTCTGCATCAGCTCCCGTCTTCCCGACTCTCCACATTCTAACACGAACGACGCTTGAAGCAATTTGAGCAAGAAACTACAAGGCACGGAGCTTATCTCGGTGGGCAGCAATTCTGTGATGGTTTCAACCAAGTATCGATATTTCACAATATTATCGCCTGCTCGCATAGCGCCTTTGCTGAAACCGGGGAGCCTTCTTGTAACATAAGATTGCAACGAGTCTCCAATTAAATCAGCGGAAATTCTTCCTTTCGCTCGTATCGTTGAAACAACCCGTTTGTACAAATCTATCTGAAGCTCGCAAAGCTCCTCGACCCACCAGTCTTTGGGCACCGTTTGCTGTTTCCTCACACCAGTCCAGAGCGGATCGTGTTCATTCTCGGACGGGAGCTTTTTACGATTATAGGTATACGACCAGTCAACTTTCAAAGGCTCGATGGAAGCTTTTGAAGCTATAGAATCGAGGCAGTGGCTGACTATCTTCAGCTCCTCGGACCAGGGAAGATGAGACTTTGTCGTTTGAAGAACGATTATGGAATCTTTCCAGCTTCGAAAAATGCTGGAGCTGAGGAAGACGTCAATCTTGTATATGAGATTCCCTTTCTCGACAGTCTCGTACATTTCCAGATGCTCCGCTGCGCAACGTGCTGCTACCACATTGTAAGCGTTGAGCGTGGTGACCATGCCGTAACAGAACTTGGCGCATATTTCGAATGCAGTAGGTCCGCCCGGAATGTCGTCTATGCGGATTTCATCATTTTCATCGTTTGCAGTGCCAACGACCTTCTGAAGGTGAGAGCTCTTCGAGAGAAGAGGAAACTGCAACGAGATGAACGATTCAGTAGAAGAATATGCCTTTGCTAAAGGCTACAAAATGGGACTTACAGATTATAGTAACATATAAGGCACAAAATTATGCAAGTTGCAAAGAACAAAAGAAACTCTACAAGTCGAAAACTTAACAAGAAATATTGATGGATTTCCGAGTTTTTAACATCAAAATGTTGCAGTTTCCATCGACGGACGAAGCAGGTGGGAAATAAAATGAATTGGTCTTTAGGTTAAACAATTGAATTAGCAATATGTTCGAGTCGTTAATGCTGAAAAAAACACATCAAGCAAGAAAATGGATATACCTTGTGGAGATAAAACTTGATTTCTCCAACATTGATGATTAGATCAGTCGCCAACTCCGTAGCTACATATCTGAAAGCAAATTTTCGAGCAGTCCGTTTTCAGTAACTCTTGTTTTCTGCAACTTTATATATTGAACATTGAAACGAAAAGAGCAAGTAGAAGAACCCTATGAGAAAACCAGCAAATGTATCATCTCGTTGTCTTGTGAGATGTGTGACATTTCATTGACTGCCGTATAAAACAATCATTTGTCATAAACTCTTTTTTTTTTTTGGGGTCAATTAATACAGAAATTTTAAAGGCTGCGTCACGGTATACTCGAACCCGAGACCTTTGGCCTCGGGCATTAACCACTCTACCACTAGGCCAACACACACATGTCATAAACTCTTCTAACTCATATTGTTGCACTAACATGATGGCTTTTCTTTACGACTACCCTTGTCTTATTAATTGTTCTGGAATTCAAAATGTATGTTAGAATTTAAGGAGACAGGAGAAGATAAAGTGGGATCATTGAACTAAAAATAGACGTCAAAACTACCAAGCCACCTCAGGAAGATTGAATTTCATCCATTTTACCATGGAGAAAACATCAACTATTCTACTTCCATTTCAACACGAAAACAAATCCATACTAAAACTCGAGATTTCCATGCCATGAGTATCTTTAGGTTTGTCATTTGTTGACAATTGGGATATTGTTCAAGAACACGACGCAATATAAACAGCATATACTATGCAATGAAAAATTGCAGCTCGGCCTACAACTAAAACAGGAATAGTTCACATAAAGATCAAAAAGGTTAATAGTTAACCTGACATTGTCCCCATCAGTCTGAAACTGATCTGGCTTGGATCCGAGCTTCATAAACTTCATCGTGGGAGACGAATATTCGCTCAACCTCCGATATATATCTCCTACTGCAGGTAAGCAACTTATCACTCGACACCTCAAACTCTGGAAAGGAAGTAGCAAGAGCAAATTGAGCAAGAAGATAAAGCTCTCAAAAGTGAAGCTCAATAACAGAGAAGGCCTACTTGCCCTATTATTTTCCTATCTTAAACTTCCAAAACTTATTACAACTTCAATAAAAATGATTTTTTTTATTTTTTTATAAGTCAAACCCAAGAATCCACATTCCCCAAACAAAGATTTTTTGCAATCAATGAAGTTTGCAACAGCAGTCAAAGCCAGCACAAATCTTGGTATGAGCAAGGAGCATCACCAAAATCACAGACAACAAGCATCAACTAGATTTGGAGGGTAATGGAAACATATCTACCTAAATCACTCCAACCAACATATTTGTTCCCATGCCCACATAAAACTTAACTTCCCAAAACAAAAAAATGCATCAAAACCAATGAGCATACTCAACTAGTCATAGAAACAAAACCAAGTTCACATTTTAATTAGTCACATCACAAATAGCACAACATAGTCAACCAGAAACCAACAAGAAAAATAAAAGGAAAAAGATACAAGCTTGTTACTACTCACCAAATCAAGAAGGTTCAAAGAGTAAGCAAAACAGTGTGCAAAGATTGCTAGCAAAGTCCAAAGACTTTTGAGAAAGAAAAACAAGAAAAGCGAAACAGCCCAACAACAAATGAAAAAATAAAAAAAAAGATGAGTAGTTGCTAATCTTTGCCAGCCACCATGGCAACATAATGTCTCGCAAAAAGCCAAGCTCAGAATGTTCCCACAGTCATCTCATCTCATCCCTTGAGAATCAGCACCACCGCCCACACCACCACTGCTGCCTCTTTCTCTCATCCCCACAATAGTATAACTTTTTATTCGACTTTCCCACATATTTATGCAAAACTATGAAAAAAATTATTTTTACCTTGGAAAAATCAGGTTCACTTTTTCAACTACCCTTTTTTTTACTTCTGTAAATCAGTAAGGGGAAAGTGAGGATTAGCTTCTTTCAATTAAAATTATGTATTGATTCATCCAAATATTTGAATTTCAAAGTGGTAAATTTTGCTATAGTAATAGTATATCTTAGTATGTATGTTTTGGAGAAATGCCAGTTCGATCTTTTTGAATGAATAAAGAACTATATAAAGTGTACGGTGTTAGGCACGCCAAACTGACACTGCTGTTGCCTCCATTCATCACATTCATACTTTACACTTTTTTTTTTCTGTTTTGGAGTTTAGTCAAATGTTTTTAGTACTATATATTCTTTTGGAACAAAAAATGAAAAAAAGACCCGCCATCTTTTATCTTTCGTACTTTGATAATAATGACATCCATCTTCATTCATGTTTTTTTATGTGAAAAGGAAATATGATAATCTATTGATTAAAAGTAACATAAATTTGCTGCTCGGATTTCTCAACAATTACATTAATATGAAGCAAATAATAATTGAGTTCACAAGACTACTTTTGGAGACATTGTCAAACCACTGATATTACGTTAAATAATTATATGAGAAGAGAGGGTTAAATATAACAAGAAAATAGCCCTAATCCGACCTAATAAAGATCGATCCCAAACTAACAAAATAGGCCATTAATGTGACCGGACGCTCAAATACTTTCAGGTTCCATAACTCAACAAGTGACACACGAGACTAAACTACAATAGCTTCACTGACATCCAATGCTTGCTCTTCACAAGACTGAAGCTAAGTTGTCAATATCACTAACATATGTAAATTCATGTCTCAAATCTACTATCGCCCACAAAAATTGGTCGTTAATTTTCTTTAAATTTTCATTGCAATGCTAAAAAATGTGTTTGTCATTCACTTTATAGTGTAGGATAATGATTGTAAGTATTTGAATGGATCGATCTCACACTACCACAATTTCAAAAGATATGTATTTCAAAGCCGAGAAGATGACAATGAAAGAAAAAAATAAGTCTAAAAAAAGACACAGATGCAAGGGACAATACTTGGTTAAGTTCTATTATTCCCATTAGTCAACCAACAATAGGAGATGTTGGTAAATTAATTGTTGGAGATGTCAGTGACGTTGCAACATCTTTATTGTTTCTGATTATACTGATTCAAGTGGGAAAGTAAACTCTAAAACTACCGGTAGTGAGGAGTTGGATGTTGCCACAAGCGATTTATGATTGAAAATATGATCTAAGTCACTATAATAAAATCTATGGATATATTTCAGATAGAAATGAATCTTCAGTCGAGATTTGTTCAAATCCAAAGCAAAATGCCATTATTAATACATCATCTGACGTGCAGACAAAGAACTGGAATTTGAAGTGGACAAAATCTTCAAACATAATTAATTAATTGATTATGATATACTACTTAATTAATTGGGACTGCTGAAGCAGCGAATATTTGAGCAGGAGATGTCGTTTGAGATTGTCTGAAAGAATATAAGATGAACTTAGTCTCCTCCTATTTGAGCAACTCAAGCGTGGCAGCACGTGCGACGATGCAGGAAATATATGTTTTCCACAAAATTCAGATTCCTTTCCGAATTCTGCATTTTTTACAAAATCTAAAGGCCCATAATTTATTTTATTTGTTAAATAGGTCAGATAGAACATAAAAGAATCTTTTATTTATTGTTAAATGAGAAGTAGCCCATCCCAGTCTATTAATTACATTAGCTCTTACATAAGAGAAACCAAAAATCAGAAATTCGAGATATGAATTATGGATTAATAAGGATCTTGTTTCGACGAAGTTACCAAGTAGCAAAGCAAAGATGCATTTTTTTACCTTCTCTCACCATAATGCTGCATAAAACACATCAATGAAAAATAAAAATAATGTTTAGCTGCTAATAAAATATAAATCAAAATTCAAGCGAACATACGGAACACTGAGATAGAGATCAACCATACCAAGAAACCAGTAATATTTTAACTGGAAATCCAATTCCACCACGACCTTTTATATTAAACAGTATCAAAACTTAAAAAACTTTCAATATATTAGATCGACACGGCCATTTCTTTAATCATCACTCTAATAGGCCAAGCAAAATATGCAGGTACCAGTTCTCTCATTGATAATATTTCCTTTCAAAGGTGTGAGAATCTCGGGGTAAAGATTTATCATAAATGCTCTTTTAACAATGATAGGTAGATACAAAACAATGTCAATATGTTTGTGTGTGTTGGCCTAGTGGTAGAGAGGTTAATGCCTGAGGTCAAAGGTCTCGGGTTCGAGTCCACCATGACGCGGCCTTAAAATTTCTGTATTAAATTAACCAAAAAAAAAAAAACAATGTCAATATTCCTTATTAACCAGTCAAATCGAAAAATATTTAAACCAAGCAGTCTAGATCTACAGTTCTACTCAGGAGTGCCTTTTCATCTAAAGTCTTATTCCAAAAACCAATATAATTTATAGATAACAAATATACAATGTGTTATGGTGAGTCTCAATAGGCATTTTGATTCTGAGAGAGAAAAAATAATGTCATTCCTTCACTAGATAGGCATGCATTAAGTTCACCATTAAAGTATGCGACCATAAAGCTAAATCAATGTACTATGAGTACGCTTAGACGTGTGTAATGTGTATATATGTATAAGGCACAGATAAAATAGATGAACCAGCAGCACTATTCTATCCACTAGTAAATAAATAGAAGTTTAAGGAAACATCATCACACCATTTCTTGAATCGAGGATAGTTTAACGTTTCACATGCAGCCTTTGGACAAAATTGAAATGTGAACAAATTCAACCACTTCTCTTATAAGCAAGTAGTTTCATGGCCCAATTTACCATACAGTTATGAGAAGAAAAGCCAAAATGCCAGTGTAAGCTAGCAAAAGACACAACATATCAGAAACCTAGATGGCATTTGCTTCAAGTTCTCATTGGCATAGTTCACAAAGGTGTTTGTGAGGCGCATCCCTGTGCGAGGCGCCTGGAAAGCGCCTTTGAGGCGGTGCCTCGCCTGCTGCTAACAAGACAGACGCCTCGACCGTACCAAGGTGGACCAAGGCGCTGCGTGAATCTAATATTCATTTTGCTTCTCATTTTATAATGAATTTCAAGCTTATAGTAGTCTTCTATGCTCGATGTGGGACAACTAACTCTTAACTTTATTACTTTTTGAAAGGCTACTACCACTAACCTCATTATTCTTTCAACTTCTCTTTTTAGAGTCTTTTTTCTTTTCCTTATTTTTTTTGGCAAATAAGTGTCCATAGATATTTGATTATGGCTAATAATTATTAGACTTGAGTTTAAGATTTTAAAGACTTGTAAGTAATTAATTATGAACTTATGTTTTTTTACATGTTTTCATATATATAATATATTCGTTATATTTTTTGCTTTTGTTTTTATTATATTAGTTATAATTTTTTATGATTTATGCCTCGGGCTGCCTCAAGGCTTAAAACGCATTTTTAAACCTTGGGTGTTGCATAACGGAATGTAAACATAATAGTTTTGAGCTATGCATAAAATCAGATGGCCCAATTTAAAAGGTATACTGTTTCACCGATATAAAATGATGGTTACATGCAATGCAGAATTTTGTTCAGGTGTTTAACCTGATAAAATGCTTGCCTACTATTCAAAAGTGTCTGTGTATGCAAGAGTGAAATCAGCTGGGTCCAGCTAGAGACTAAACCAGCAATCCAACACTTGCTGCACTGTTGTTACTTTCCATATGTCATCTATCGTGATGAAATTTGTTGTTAAACAGCAAACTAGAAAAAATAGTTACTGATTTCTTATGCTTATTGCCTCACCTCAATTAGTCCTTCTCCATCCATCATTGCTCTAGGTTGTCATATAATTTAAATTTGGCTTCTAGCATATAGCACTTCAATTACAGGATTAACAGCTTATAAGGGAATAATAAGTACAAGAGAAAGGCTTTGATTTTGATTTTCCTTCATGAATAAGATAAGTCACTAAGTCAGCTATTTGAAGCATGATTACTTATTTAAAGGACAGACAAATTAAGCATTATGCTAGAAATTAGAATGTACAATGCATCTACCACTTGTATGAGGGATCTGATTATGTCTCTTCCAGTTATGTAACTCGTTAATTATTAAACTTCCTCAGAAAAGATATGACACAGTGAAGCTTCTATCATCAGTATCAAATGAAATCAACTTGCTACTGTCACTAAAAGATAATAAAGTATGGGAACATGCTTGGAACTGAAAGTCAAGATAATTGAACTTCACTGATAAATATTAATTGGAGCATGCTTGCAACTGAAATGTGCATTAGTATTTTTTTGATGATTCCTAATCAATGATATTAGGATACGAAACACATATAAACTACTAAGAGTAAGAATTTACCTGTGCTGCTCCTATTTTGTGGGCGTGGTAAAGTTGGACCATCTTTATATTCTCCATGCCAATAGAAAGTCCTGCTTCTCTCATCATACAGAATACCGCCTCCATGTGCTTGAATAGGTGTCTAACCAAGTCACCATATTCGCCCAGGATGATAGTAGAAACTGTCATTTCAATAACCTTCATGGGATCTACAGCCATTTTCATAGAATGAAAAAAACGTGCCTTATTTGGGAAGATTCATCAAGAGATTCATCTATCAAGGTAGTAGACTGCTTAGGTTTCCTCTTAGCAGTACGTGGAGATCACTTCCTTGGTGGAGGCATATGTATATTTCCTCCTCAACCTCTTCAAGTTCACTTATTAGTAATTAGCGGGTTGTGGCCTATACTGCTGTTTGCCACTTTACTTTGCATGTTCGTATGTGAAACTAAGGTGTACAAATGAAGCATAATAAGGATGTCCACTAGGCTCCACACCACAGTCGACATTGTGCATTTGCTCCCTGCAATGCAACGTAAAGTAGTTGGTTTCCTCTATTTGTTCCTTATCCTCACTTTGATGTCATTTTATCTTGAAGAAAATGCTGCATTTTAAAACATGCAACAGGTCAATCCGCAAACTATAATAGCAATACCCATCATCAGGTTTCCTAAAATGTTTCCTACACAGGATTTGCAGACACAACAGTCAATTAATTAGTTTATGTTATCCCCCCATAAATAGTTCTTCATTAAGTTGAAACAAGTAGTTGGAAAATCCATTAAAAAGTCAATCATGTAGAAAAATAAACAGATCATTGCAAAGCGCAGCCTCACAACAACTGAACAAAATCCCCTAAAAGCTTGGCGGGTCGAAATTTCAACGTTTGAACAAATAAATTGCCCTATGCTATGCATATGTAACAGTGAACTCAAACCATAAAAGAATTATGAATAATTAAATAAATTGCATAATTAACAAACACAAATGGATCTACAAGGACAAAATACTGACAACTCTATGAGGCAATAACCCCAATACAATTTGGTTTAAGAAGATGCATGATTTAGGGTAGAGACAATAGAATAGCATAGAACTTCCCCAACTATGAATATGAATATAAATTCATCAACAATCGAACAGTGGTAAGTGTTGGGTTGGTACATATAATAACTTTAAAATGATATGGGGAACCAATAGTGCACATAAATAACTATAAAAGTTTCTAGCCGTATAAATATATAAAAGTGAACTTATTAATTTACAAAGATCGGTGATACTTACAATTCCTTTAAAGAGTACCACCAATCTTTTAACCAACACTGGTGCTCTGGAACCTTGTCGCTATAAGAGGACAATAGCTTATCTGAAGTTAAGAAAATAAGTTCTTTCACTTACTTTACTCAACACACTGAAACAATATCATCGAATTCCTCATCAGAGTTTGATCTTCCAAAGTCCACAACATTCACATAATCATTTGATGAACTGAAACTAGCATAGGCAGTAATATCATGTCCATTAACCAACACCACCTCGTCCTCTTTAGGCAACAACCCCGAATTTCTCATCTCAGAAAAGAGGTCAGCTAAAACTGAGTCGGGAAAGTCACAAAGAAGTTTTTTCATCACTATGAATTCATGGTACTCCATTGTAATATTTGCATCAATCATTTCTTTCAGGATGTATCTAACCACATGAATATCCCTATCCTTGCAAAAACCAGAGAGTATCATATTATATGTGCGCTGATTTGGCACTACCCCTATCTCCTTCATTTGGGTAAACATACTATAAGCTTCTTCTATCCGACCATCTCTGATTAGTCCATCAATGGCAACATTGTATGACACAGCGTCAAGTGGGAACTTTTCAGCACTAGCTTTTGTGAATATTTTTAAAGCTTGGTGTAAACTACCTGATTTTGTGAGCGCATTAATGACTATAGTGTGGATGTGAGCATCAATACCTGGATAGTTGTGAATAATTCCATGGTATACATTCACTGCCTCATTCAACCTACCCAACCTGCACAATGCACTCAGCATCCCAGCAAAACTATATTTGTCTGGCAGAAACCCTCTCTCTATCATGTCATCATAGAACTCGATAGCACCCTCTGGATAACCAGACTTGCAGAAATAGCTTAGGAGGCAATTGCAGACCACCAGGTCGGGTTGCAACGCAAGTCCACTCGTAACTAAAGGTAGAAGAACATACTGTCCAGACAAATTTATTGCAGTTACAAGAGACGAATAGGTGTAAACATCCGGCTTCAAACTTAAATCTCTCAAACTAGAGAAAACTTCAAATGCACCCTTGTAATACCCAATCTTAGATAGGCAATCAATCAATACATTACATAGCACAAGATCAGGAAAACAACCTTTTGATTCTAGAATGCCAAGGAGTTCAAATGCCTTTCCAGGCATCCGAGATTCTAAAAATGTTTTGATCAATGATGTGCAAGCCACAATGTTTGGTGAACAACCAACGGCTACCATTTTCTCGAGAATATAAGCTGCAACATTGATCCAACCTGACTTGCAGTAACCATCAATCAATATGCTCCACACATTCACAGAAACAGGTGCCCCCAAAACCACCATCATCCCAAGAAGCTGTGATGCCTCCTCCAACCTCCCAGATTTGCAGAAACAATTCAACACCAATGCATAGGTCTCAGGGTTCATATAATACCCTCTCAACAACATACACCTTAAGACACTTTTAACCTTATCAACCTCATTGAGCCTGCACAAATTACAAATGGAAATGTTGAAGCTCAAAAAATTCGGGGCCCGAATTCCCTCTAAAAAAGTGAGGGCTGCATCCACTCTCTCAATCTTGAACAGGACATCCACAACAATGTTTCTTACATAAGTATTGGGAACATAACCATAACCGCACATCACTTCAAAAACCTCTAATACCATATCATACATGGCCCCACGCCAGTAAATCCTCATCAAAAGCAACAAATTCTGTGCCTTTGTGTAGCAACCGATGCTCTTCAGTTCCTCAATAATGCATCTCACAGTCCCATATTTGTGGGTCAAGTTAGATACCACGCCCACCATATGATGAAAACCGGGCTTATCATGAAAGCAGTTTGGCTGACGCGCACACCATAGAAAAAAGCTCAGAGCAACTAAATCAGAAGGGCAGTTTTGCAGAGTGGTCAGCACGGTTTGAGGAGAGAGAAAAGTGGTTTTAGCACCCTGCTTGAGTTGTTCTTGATTGATAGAAGCTTTGAAGGTCGACTTTTCAGGATTTGCATCAGTGGGGCAGTTAATTGGGGCAGCTAGTTGGTGGACTAAAGCGAAAGAATGTAATTTGGACGGAAATTTGAATCTCCGTCTACATATTAATTGAATCATCAGTGAAACTTTCCACTTTTACAAAATGAGGAACAGGTTTCCAGCGAGTTGCAGGCGGAATAAAGCTATTGCTAGGGAGACAACATCAGTGGGAGGCAATTGTCTGGGAAACTATCATAGAAAAAGAAAAAAAAGAGGAGTAAAAAAAACTGGTGCTTTAGATATAAACCAGGCACGCTTAGAGATGTGTTCAAATATGGAGTTAATACACGTGAATAAGTTGTACCTAACATATCATTCTCAATGTCAACCCAGCAATAACAAGCAGAACAAGAAACATTCATTCCAAGAAATTCTGCAGAATTGAGGAAAACTAGGGATGAAGCAATTGAGATACACGCAACAATCCAGAAACAGAGCGTGTTCAACTTACCTAATCTCCAATGGTGGCGCCGGCAGACTATTGAACGGCGGGGGATTAGCAGAAGCTCAGACGTGTGATGGGAGCGAGTTGTGAACTGGGCGAATCTCTAGAGAGGTAGTGTTTGGAGAAAGACAATGCGGCGGCGGCGGCGGCGGCGGCGCCTCGCGTAGAGCGTGGAGGCGTGTTTACTTGTTGTGATTTGTGAAAAAGACGCAATACGATTATGGGAGTTTGGCAGTCTGGAGACGATAGAGCCGCAGAGGAGAAAACCTTTAAATGATTAATAATAAAATAAAAGAGTGAAAACCCTACATAAATCAGAATCCTAACCCCTAAACTTTAGAAATCAGATCCCTCGCCCTAAACCCTCTCGCACCGCTACCGCTGCCACTGCCGCCAACCTCGCAGCTCGTCTTGTCGCTCGCCCTGCCTAGTGCTTCCGGATTGACAGCCTCGTGCAGCGCTCACTGGTTCGTACAGACAGACCTATTTCAAATTTATTGTTCAATCTGCATATAATTGTATGGTAAGATCATTACGCATGCATAGGAATGAAGCTAAATATTGAAGTGATTAAGCCTTATCTGATCGTGCATAGTCTCGTTGTGAATTTTGCTATTTGTTGTTGGGAGTAACAAAATTAAAGAATTGGAGGATTGGATTTGGGTCAGATCACAAACTAGTTCAAATTTAGGCGAAATTTTCACAGAGCATCATAATTCTAGTGACACTTTGCTGAAATAATTTTCAAAGATCATATTACAGTTTCACAGTTATGAGTCAGTCCAATCGTCTCTCAGTTTTATTAGAAATTTCCAAACCCAAAACCGCCTCTCCCTTTCATGGACCGCGTTTTACCCCCCAGGCCCAGCCCATTAACATTTTGCATAATCTCTCTCTTCTCTCGAGATTTCATCTCTTACGAAGGTGCAGCGTATCAGTTCTCCATAAATTAAAATTCCAGAAGCTCGGAATACTACCTATTCCCTATCTCACCGCAGTTTGTCTTCTTCAATTCTAATTTCTCGGTCCCATAACTTTTTTTCAGTTCCACGTTTTTTTTTTCACACAAATAAATATGTAAAATTAAATAATTAGAATTTTAACACGAACACCACTAATTATTTTAAAATTGCTTTTGCAGTGTGAGCTTTCTTCAGGAGCTTGTGTTTGAATCTCTAAATGGATCCTAAGCACTCAGTAAACGTTCTCAAGTATATCTTCTTTGCCTGATCAACCCATTCTTTGTTTGCATAATATCTTGTTGTTATGATAGATATCTGAATTTTTTTATATGTATTTTAAAAAAAAATGGTTTGTAATGATTGGCAGGCATTTGGAGAAGCAAAAGGAACTTTTGATGGATGCATACAGGTCAATGTCTCATGAATTGCACAGAATCCAGGTACTCTGTTTCATCTTTATTTCAAACTTTGCTTCTCCTTAACATTACTCTGTTTGTGGCTGTAATTATTTCCATACATATTATATTCTCCATGTTATTACAAACTCGGCACTAATTTGAATGTGAGTCTTGAAATTATATGTTGTGTCATGTAGGCATTGATGCTATTAATTATGGAGTGTTATATGTATACATGGTAAAGAAAAGGTGCTGACTTGTGTTGTACCTGTAGGTAGAGGAAGAAATGTTAATGCGCAAGTATTATGAGTTTATGACTGCTCAAGAGAAGGTATGTTTCTTGCTTCCTTCAAAATGAATTATTATTTTGTGTTCTCATATTTAATGAGTAAAGATCTTTGGGAAGTTCTGGATTATATATTGCTTTAGGTGTTTTCCAGATTGCTGTTATTACATATGGAACTTAATCTGATCGAAAAATTCTTGTGTGGTGAATCTGGTGATGAACTCAGAGAGCAATAATGTAATTGTACTGCATCTTCAATTTTTTTTGCATAGTATATGTTCGTGGTATGAGCGCAGATTTTATGCCAGTTTTTATTTCTCTAATGATTTGGTCAAGTTATTGTGCTCATTAAGATTATGCTTCTGAGTTCTCGTGATGCACCTTTTCTTGATATGTTCAAGAATCTAAATCACAATAATATTGTTGCAGTTTGATATGAATGAGGGCAACCATCATAAAATGAACTTTGGCAGAAAGACAAATGTATCCCTTCTCCTTCTCTAAACATTCGGCCAAGTAAAGGAGTCTTGAGAGAATTTGGGGTTAAATGCTGCTTGCACATGGCTGAGAAACTTTTCTAGCTCAAGTAGGTTAGAAATGGTATATTGAGATCCAAATCGGACAATAACAACTTGTTTATATGTAATTAGGGGAACACCATAATTTGAAGGCTGGCAGTTGAGAGTATCTCCTAACTATTCTTAATTTATGTTGCACATTTTGAAGTGATTTTTAACTAGCATTTTAACACTGGTGGAAAAATGGACTTTCTGCAGAAAACTAGTGCCAATGCGAAAGAGAACGAAGAACCTAGAGAAGCTGGAGCATTGGTTGTCGCTAACAGGGAAGAGCAATCATGAACCCCATCGATATGTTCTGCTTCGTTTTTGGGTGATGTACTCTTCAGAGTAGTGTCAGCTTTGTAACCTAGTTTACAAGCTTGTTTCTTTGCATTTAAAAGTGTGTAATCCCTGTTCCAGTTCTTAGAATGTTACAAATCAAACTAGAGTTGTATGCTTTTTTAACAAGACAATATAATTTTGACTTGCTTTTGCTTTTTTCTACTTTTACTTTGTTCCCAACTTCATTGTAGTAAGCATGTCATGTAATCGACAAGGAGAAATTAGGTTGCTGCCATAGAAAATGTGAAAAAAATTGTATCATTGGATTCATTGACAGCTACTATACTATGTTGATTTTAGTTAGATAACCATTGTTCCTTTATCCATAATAGAACAGCTGTGTTCGAGGAATTTTAGATATATTTCATGGAGCCAATGGAGAGGCAAAATGGAGCACATAAGAAATAACCAAGTAGAGAATGCATGATAGAGTTAAATCTTAGTTCCTGATGCCACACACAGAAGATCAAAAGAATCCTAAACTCTATAATATACTGATGATTCAACTAAATACTGCAAAAGGAATCCTACCATCTTTGATTACTAATAATTCAACTAATACTGCAAAGGTATCATCAAAAGTCTGCAACTCCAAATGCAGAAAGACAGAAGCCGACAAATCCATCTCCACTTCACTAGGTAAGGGCGAATGTGCAGTGACCGTAACCTGCAACAACAGAATCATATGCAGGTAACTAGACTGTATCTTTAATTCTTTATACTAATTTACTTGTTCAAACATTTCTGCTAAATAATTTATTAATCAGGTGCTTACTCGGATCGGAGGTGATGATCATGGCCGTGCCGCCGAAACCACAGGTGCCGCCATTGGTCTTGGTCTTCTGCCAGTAGCTATTGAACGCATAAGAGGCGTGCGCCACCAGCGTGTCGGGGTAATAGCAATTCCCGTCTTCCTTAATGGCTTCGCAGTCAGCATCCCCTTCCCCGCAGGCGTAATCCAACGCCTCCTGCAGCGTATCCACCGGCACGCTGGGTTTCGCCACGCACCACGTCCCGTGGTGCTTGTGCCCCCCTGCCGCCGGCGCCGCCCCCGCCGAGTGAGACGGCTCGCACGGCGGCAAATGCGGCCCGTACGGAGGGCTAGCGGGGTTGGCCATCGGCGCAATGTGGGGCAGAAACGGAGGGCTGGTTGGGTTTGACTCGGGAGCCGGCGTGTGGTAATTCGGCTGAGGCGGAAGGGCTCCTACCAACGGAGGCAGAGCAAATGTCGGAACCGACAGCGAACGAGACAGGGTCGAACCTACTGAGGTCGGCCGCGGTGGAAATGGGTCCACCTTGTGTGAGAGCTTTCGCCTCGCATTGGTCAGGATCATATGCATCGTCCTCGTCTCGGAAACTCCAAGATTCATCATTGAATTGGAGTGCGATTTCTGCAGAGACGATCGGAGAAACTCGGGAGGCGGGTTCACCACGTAAGGCGAGCCCACGCCGTGCAAGAAGGTGAGCAGCGGTTTGATGTAGCTTTGTGCCACATCGTCTCTGTAAGATTGCGACACTGGATCCAAACAGTCGGAGGAAAACGCAGCAGCAACTTTGATGTAATCGTGCAAACCCCATCTAGTGAGAGAGTGGTGGAGGTTCTTGATTGCTGGCAGAAGCAAACCGAAGCTGTGTTGCTGGTCTCTGCGGCATAGCACGGTGCAGCCGACGATGATGGTGGTTGTGTTGGTGGCTGGGTAGTGAGCAAGAATGTGGTTTCTCAGCCAGTTTTCTGCGGCGAGAACGCTGGCTGAGACGTTCTTGAGATGTTGGGGTTCCACGTGGACGACGGCGGACGGCGGCACTTGGTCTGCAGAGGGTGCTTGGAGGGGTACTAAGTGTAGAGGTTCTTGACATTTAGCTGCAGAGGAAGAAAACGAGTTATTGTAGTATCGTATGAAATGCCTGCTGTGAAATGTGAAGAAAATTCTTACCGGTGAAACATAGGAGGGAGAAAAGGAGAGAGAGCAAGACAACCATGTTCATAATGATCGGCTGCAGGATTGAGGACTAGATTCAACTGAGAAAGGCTACAAAACTCTTCTCTCTCATTCAACACTGTCCTTTAAAACGAAGGTACGATAATGTAAGAATGGTTGTGGAGTGAGGAAGCGGAGGGGTTGAAAGTTCAAATTCCAAATGGTAAAAATGTTGGATATTTATTACTTTCTGCATGCAAAGTAGTCAAAGGACCAGTGATACACTAATAATCGAGAAATAATAAAAAGTGGTGTGGCGGTAAAAAGACTAAACGAGAGAGATTTGAAGGGTTTTTCACAGAAAAAATTTAAATAGTGTCAGAATGCAAAAGGACTAGCCTTTGGCTAATAGGATTTCGGGAACTGTAGAGGAAAAGACATCAATTTGGGAACAGTGTCAATGCCCAGGGCCCACTGCACATAAAATGTAACTCAGGCCCAAAACATTAACAAATATGTATATTGCACATATAAAATCTAGAATTAAAAATTAAAAAGAACATACGAAAATTTTCGAACGTTTAAATTGTAATATAGAGCCCAACTTGAAAAAGTGAAAGTCTTGAGTCGATTTTTTTAGATTTAGAAAACATTCTCAAATATACATTTATGGTTCAAATACTGTTCATATGAGTTTTGTGTGCTTGGGATTATGAATTCATGTATTATAGGGTGTGACAAGTCAATTTTTAAAATCTGAAAATTTGACTTCATACATTTTTGTTATATTAGTCAAAGGATGGATAGCAAAATTGTAAGATTTAAATGTTAGGATATTTTTTTGAAAAATAAAATATTAAATTTTTGAGACATTTTCGTATTAAATAAAAAATCCTTGGTATATATTGATTATTGATTTTTATTTATCTTCTACTAAAGCCAATATGTAATAAACGAATTGAAAAAATTCAAATCTGAAAATTACGTGAAGACTGGAGATGGGTCCGAGTGAGGGATGTCTTTGCAATGTAAAAGCAGCATGCACTAACAAAAGATCCCTATATCTCCTGTTCAAAAAGCGGGTTATGTCGGAACTAATGTGGTCCCGCTTCTCTACACTTTGGACCCTGATTTTCTTTATCTTTTATTTCCACAGTATCATCGTGTATTATGTTTGGATTTTCGATATCATTCAATTTAATCTATACAAAATATGGTTAGTGATGGGATATGGCCCAACCGACAGTTCACCTAATGTGCCCAAACGAGCCGGGCTAACGTTGATAGCGGGCCCACGCGGTTGAGCCCAAGGCGAGCCCTAATCGGCCTCCCAAAACTCTAGCCCCTGGGCCGCCACCGGCCAACGGAGGACACGCCCAGAGCCAAAGTAAGGCCACCCTCGCCAATGAAGGACACGCCCAGTAACTGTCGCGCCACCTCCACGTGGCGCACGTAAAGCGAGCGTCCCCGCCCGCCAATGGAGGCACGCCAGAGGAAGAGTCACGTCACGACCAATGGAGAGGTTGAGCACGCCCATTGCGAGTCGGGTTGTATAAATAGAAGAAAACCGACAAGAAGGATTGGCAACTTATCGAATACTAAGAGCTTGTAACTACACTCATCGTATTATAGTGAAAGTATTGAGGAAACACTCCTCCGTGGGCGTAGATCTCATTAACGATCGAACCACGTAAAAGCCTCGTGTTCTTTATCGCTTTACATAAATCTCGCACACTCACTTAACCGTGATTTATCATTGGCGCCGTCGTGGAAACCTCGAACAAGAAAGCTTCGCTTTCTACAACTTAATGGCAAGAACACGCACAACCGCCGTCCACGCTGCAACAACCGTCCGAGGACGACCGGTGGTCACTCGGCGTCGCGGGAAGGAGATCGCAGACGCCACAGCGCCGCACTCACGAGGGCAACATGGAAAACGTCTCCATACACCCTCGTGACCGCCTCCCTAACGTAGGGAAGATGCCGACCTCAACAAGGACGAACAAACAGCTCACTCGTCCCACGAGGTCCTCGGCCGAGCCGTGACCGAGTTCTCAACGCCAATCTCGCTAATTCCAAAGCTTCTCAACCGAGGACAAAGGAGCCGCCTCGCGGCCCCGAATCGAACACCACGGCCGCGAGGCCGCCCTCCTCCGACAGCTGGCCACCTCGGCGTGATAGCCGAGAACGCGATCACACCCGACGTGCGGAGCCGCCACCGCGGCCGAGCCGCCCCATTCGCGGAGCCGCCACATGACGAGCCGCCACCACCGCCGCCTCGCCATTCGTGGAGCCGCTCTCCACCTCGTCATGCCGATCGAGAGCCGAGCAAAACAGGAGGAAAGAAAGACGAGTCGAACTCCTGAGGAGGAGCGATGAGCGCCGCTATCGATCCCCACCCTCCGTAAAAGATAGCAACGATCTCCCGGTTCGACCGGTGCGGAGAATCATCTCCCATTTCTCCGTGGAGATTCTAGACACGCCCGCCCAAATGCACGGGCACCCAATATAGCCGCCACGATGGCTAGGAGACCCTCCGACTTTCTTTTCGCCACACTACCAACATGGCGAATCAAGGAATGGAAGATTTTCACATGTGCAAAATCTTCCCGAGGTGCGATCTCCAACGCACGACGCCGTTCACTTCGCCCGCCGTAATGTAAATATACACCGCCTGTGACCTTATGGATCGCTCAATGGCGCTTATCGAAGATGCCACCCAGCAGCCTTCCTCCGACCTGCTCACAATCCGCCAAGGGCGGGACGAGACGATGTCGAACTTCATCTCGAGGTTCATCAAAGAGTCGCTCAAAATTGACGACAGCAACGACCTCTACATCATCAACGCTTCAAAACGGATCCGACCGGCAACCGAACAAAGAAATTAACAGGGAGAAACCAAAGACGGCGAGTAAGCTTTGGAACCTGGTGGACAACTTCGTCAAGGGAGACGAGTCGGATCGGAAGAAGAGAGAAATGCAGGACGAGCGAAGTCCGAAAGAAAAAGCCGATGACCAAGTCGAGGCGCCGATCGCAAGCCCCCGATGTAATCAAAAGAGGGCCATCGAGTCCGTGCTCGGACCTCGGCCCAACCACGGCGCGAGCGCCTCCCGCCAAATCAAGGCGGAAATATTCGAGCTCCATGCCGAGCTCTTCCAAGCCCGCCCTATGAAAGGAGGATCCAAGAAGAGGTCCACAGAGGAGTATTGTGACTATCACCGCGGGTATGGTCATGATACGAGGATTGCGTAAACACGGCTCGCAGATAAACGAGCTCGTCAAAGGTGGAGCCTCAAGAAATACCTCGGCCGGGGGGTCGAAGCGAAGCGCAGGGAAGAATAACGGGCAACAATCATGACCGACCTCGACGACGACCCGACCACGAAGACGACGAGGACGAAGGTACCAATGTTATGGGCGGTCACGTTATAACCGGATCGCCCATCGAGCGACGAGGTCATCGTTAAGAACGGCTCGAGGCCGCCACCGAGGAGCCAAAGAACAAGCGACTCCGGACGGCGAGGACATAGTGTTCTCCATGGAGGATCCGGTACCCAAAATCATGCCGCACAGGACGCCATCACCATACAGCCGTGGTGGGCAACAAGAACGCCCATCGGGTCTATGTCGACATCGGGGCCTCGTCAAGATCATCTTCCTGAGCTGCCCGGATAAGCTCGAGGTCGGAGGTATTCTGTGTACTTCCCGCCGTCCCAACTACGGAGCTTCACCCAGAGGCGGTCCAACCCGAGGGCGTCATTACCCTTCCTGTTACCGTGGGACGGGCCCTGTGTCGATCACCAAGGCCATCAAATTTTTCCCGGTCCAGCCCCTCTCCGTACAACATCATCCCGAGGAGATTGGCTATACCCCACCAGGCCGTCTGCTCGGCCCACCACCACCGTCAAGATTCCCACCCCGCGGGAGGCTTAGCATCCGAGGCGACCAAACGGCGGCAAAAAGAATGCCCACGAGTCTCCACCCAAGACGCGGCCTCGCCTGTGCATAGCAATTACAGAACCCTGAGGCCGACGCCCGGACGACTGACCGGAGCCTTCGACTATGCGGCGACGATCCTCGAAGGTCATCCGTCGGCACCAGGCCCAACCGACATCCGACGGCGTGTCATACAACCGAGGGAATATAGGGACGTGTTTGCGTGGTCCCCGCCGATATGACCGGAGTGTCGCCCGAGCTCATAACTCACGCCTCAACATCGACCCGCTACCAAGCCATCCGCGAAGAAAAGGATATTCGCGCGTAACGCAGCCGGTCATAAGGGACGAGGTGACTCAACTTCAAGGCCAAGATCTTGTTCGAGGTCAATACCCGACACGGATGGCTAATCCAGTCGTGGTCCGCGAGCTGAGGTGGCGCGTAAAGCGTCGATTATACCGACCTCAACAAGCACGCCTAAAGATTGCTACCCTCCCGACATCGACGAAGGTGGAGGCATTGGTGGGCCACGAGATGTTCACTTCCTAGATCATACAAAGGGTACCACCAAATCGATGAGTCTTGAGGACGCCCAAGACGCATTCATCACCGACTTGGCGTGCTTTATGTCGAAAGATGCCTTCGGCTGAAGAACGCCGGCTACTTACCGGAGGATAGTGGATGCAACATTCAAAGACCACATCGGGAGATCATCGAGGTCACGCCGACGACATCGTAGTCAAAAGTCGAAAACGGAGAGCTGCGCCGATGACCTCAGACTATCCTCCAACTCCTCGTGTCGGCCAACCTCAAGCTCAACCCCGTAAATGTACATTTATGGTGAAGACCGCAAGTTCTTGGGATGCTGGGTTTCAAGAGGGCTGAGGCCAATCCCACCAGGTGAAGGCGGTGCTCGACATGCGGTGCGAAGGACCATCCGTGAGATCCACAAACTCATCGGTGCCTAGCCTCCTCAGATTGCCTCGAGCCGAGAAGCGGCTTCTTCAAGATCCCGAGGAGAGCTCCGGACTTCGCTGGCGGGAAGAACACCAGTGTCGCCGCACACCGGAAGGAGTACTGGCCGACCGCCGACCTGTCCGCCCGGCAAGGTGAATCCTCTCTATACTGGCCGCCTCGGGACGAGGCCATCAGATCGGGATCTGGTACGAGACGGGAGGACGACAACCCCATCTACTTCATTAGCCGAGCTCTCGGGACCGGAGACGAGGTACACCGATCTCGAAAAGGTAGCACTTGCCGGTGAACGCCAAGCGACGCCTCGACCCTACTTTCGGGCTCATTCTCCTGTATTAACCGACCTACCTTTGAGACAAGTCTTGTCCAAGCCGAGTCATCCGAACGCATAGCAGTGGGCATCGGGCTCGGCGAGCACGACATCTCGTATTCCCGGGCCGGCCATCAAAGGGCAAGCTCACGACTTCCCGATGGAAGCCAACCACCGAGGTCGGTTCTACCAACAAGGTCGCCCCACACCCGCCTCACCGCGGAGGACTCCGTCCCGCACCGCCCGATAGCGGGGCGGATGTGCGTGGGCGGAGCTTCATGCAAATGGACAGCGAGCAGCATTCTCCTCCTCGGCCCGGACAATCAAGAAGTGACCTCGCCCGGTTTACCTTCCCAACCACCAATAACGAGGTGGAGTATGAAGGCCGATCTCGGGACTCCGCCGCAGGAAGAATTGGTGGACCATGTCCAGATCTTTGGGGATTCGGTCGTGGTAAACCAGTCCTGGCGATCTGGCCAGGAGGACCGAATGAGCAGTACTGAGAAGGCGAAGGAGATGCTTGCCTCGTTCGGTACTCGATTCATCGAATCCCACGGGCGAAACAATTGAGGTGACGTTCTCAGCAAGTTAGCTGCGTCATCAACAAGTCCTCCTGTGGAGGAGGTTCATTCCAGAAGCATAGAGGAGTCTCACATCGGCATCATCACCGAGATGGAGCCGAACTGGATGTCTCCCATAAAGGCTACTCGGAACATGGCGCACCACCTCAAGATCGGCTCGAAGCCAAAAAGATGATGGCGAAATCCCAGAAGTACCTCATACACAAGGGCGCGCTCTATCGGAAGTCTTACCTTCAGCCCCTCCTGAGGTGCCTCGGGCCGGAAGAGGCCGACTACGTGCTCAATGAGATCCACAGAGGGTCTTGTGGAAGTCACATCAGCTCGCGAGCTCTCTCCAAGAAGACGCTGAGGTCGGGATATTACTGGCCCACCCTTGTTCAAGATTCGGTCGAGCTCGTCAAAAAGTGTCCAAAGTGCCAGCTCCACTCCATGGTCAAAAAGCTACCGCAAACCGATCCGGCGGCCTGCAGAGCCCGTGGCCTTTCATGCAGTGGGGATCGACATCGTTGGTCCGCTCGACCGAGCACCGTGTCAACTTCGATACTTAGTCGTAGCCATGACTACTTCACAAAATGGGTCGAGGCCGAGCCAACGCCGATCCTCACGAGCGGGAGAATTGCACTTCGTGTGGAAAAATATAGTCTCGCTTTGGCATACCGCATTTCTCGTCTCGGACAACGGCACCCATTCGTCGACAAAACTTCAGGAGTGGTGCGATGAGTTTCATATCGATCAACGCTTCACCTCGGCCGCACACCCGCAAGCGAATGGTCGATCGAGGTGACGAACCGCACGATCGCACAAGGATTAGCTAAAGGCGATTGGGCTGAAAATCTCCTCAAGTCCTCGGTCCCACAGACAACACCTCGGACCTCGCACGGAGAAATCCTTTCACCGGTCACGGCATCGATGACGGCCGAGATCGGCGCGCCAGCCCGCGCACTCTTCACTTCGACCGGCCGAACGAGGAAGACCATGGGCCAACCTGACGCCCTCGAGGAGAAGCGAGCTCGCTTCATAAACGGCCAAGCTGAGGCCTAGGTCGCACGGTATTACAACAAAGGGTCAAAGCCTCCGCCCAAGTAGCGACTCGCCCTACGAAATAATGAAGCCGTGAGCCGAGCGTCTTAACAAGCTGGATCCGACATGGGAAGGCCCATACCGCGTTCACGAGGACCTCGGCAAAGGGGCTTACAAGCTGGCTCACCTATCCGGTGCACTTATCCCCCGAACTTGGCACATTACTCATTTAAGGAGGTATTTTACGTAGCTTCGATTTAAGGTCGGCATCATGTTAGTCCCTTAATTGTCTTGCCAAAGTACGATGTTGATTACATATTCGATAAAACATCTGTTTTTCTAATGAATATTTCACTTCGTCTCATACATATGTGAACATCTGTTTGGATACACCACATTTAAACCTTCACAAGGGGCGCTCACGAAGATGAAAATCCCCAAGTAGAATGCACGATCTGATTACCCATTAAGTTGGGCGTCTACATGCAAAGCATCAGATTACCCATTAAGTTGGACGCTACATGCAAAGCGTCAGACACCCATTAAGTTGGACGCCTACATGCAAAGCATACAGATTACCCATTAAGTTGATCGCTACATGCACGCGACATCCGGACCGATCTCGCCAACTTATACCCCTTTATTTGGGAAAATATATACTCAGATACAAGATAAATACATTTACGACCAAAACGAAGTCCTAAGCTATGTTTGTACCTCTCAAGGGGGAAAATATACACTTCGAAACGAGTCTAAATACATTTATATCTACATACAAAGTCCTACACTATACACAACCTCATTCGGGCTTCCGGGCTCCGCCTCGCCAGGACTTGCCGAAGCTGCACCAATTTTGCACAAAATCTCCAGGCCGACGGTGTATGCCTGGAACGAACTCGGTGCCTTCAACCCAGTCGATAAGGCCGGAATCACCACGGCCTACTCCCGAAGCGCTCGGTACGGGCTCGGGGGCAGCCCGGACAGAAGTTTCGACTCCAGGGTCACCTTCACCCACTCCTGGGACACTTCGAAGCGGCGCAGGCGCCAATACGGGCATTCCGGGAATGGGATGCACCGAGGTCACACCCGGCCCCGACCGGATACTGGCCGAGTACGACCGCCCCCACCCGCCGCCTTCCCCGCCGACTGAGGTCCTCGGTCGCCGTCCGCCCCAGAGGATCGCCTCAATGATCCGCCTCACCGACCCATCAACCGAGCACTTCGCATGATCGGAGTAGCCTCCTCCGCGGGTTCTTCTATGATTGGGCACGGAGCCCGCTGCGGGGGCCGGGCATGCGCGCTTACGGACGATCTCATACATCTCCATATACTTCACGATGGAGTTGACACGCTTTGAACTTCTTCTCATTGGGCCCCACTCATCCTCAAGCACCATACCTCTCGCCAAGAAGCTCGAACTCGGTCGTCGGCTTGGATAGGTAGTTCTACCAGCTCATGGATTGCCTTCTAGACCGCATGCTCCTCCGATACCCGAGCTAACCTCTCCGCAGCCGATTCGAGTCGCCTCACATCAGATCAAACGCCTCGATAGCGCCGGCAGATAAGTCCGCCTCGGACTCCGTCCCGCATGCGATCCTCAACTTTAGGGCCTCGCTTCGCCACTTCCCGATCGCCTCGTCCAACTTCTTCTTGGTGTCGGCGACGCCGGCCGACATCCATGGTGACCAAAACTGGGTCATTCGGTGAGACCGGCCTCCGAAAAGCACCTCTTCGTCCTTCTCGCCCAGGCGCCTCGGACCTCTTTTAACTGTCAACAATTCATGATCAAGTCCGAGCCATTCAGTGTGGAGTATCAGAATAAACAAGACAACACAAATTTTAAAATGTTGCGTTTATTACTCAAAATGGGAAATTATTACAAGGACCTGTGGTCCTATCGACCCGGCGGTTCAAACTATTACATCAGTCCATCGACCTCAGCCTATGGCGGACTCGCCGACCTCTTGATGCTCCCCGGCGGCCACCTCGGTAGGGAGCTCCAACACCGCCTCCCGCTCACCTCCTCCTCCTCCTCGCCGGCCCGCACCGGTAAGTGAGCTCCTGGCTCGCGATCTTCGTCCTCCTTGACCGGGCGACGACCTCGGCAGTCAGAGGGTAGAGCTGACGCCGAGCCTCCAAGACCGGAAGGAGCCAACCCCGAGATCACCCGGCGTAAGCTTTGTCCAGCCTCCGAGGTCGACCTCGGTCCACCCATGCTTGACCTTATCGAAGTCGCATGGCGACCGCCGCTTCCCGTGTGATCGACACCACCTTCGGCTTTAGACGGCGGCAAGATCGGCAATAAAAGCCGAGAAGCTCGACTCGATGAGCTCACCGCAAAGGCCCTCGCAAGGGTCCCCGGTCGGCCACCAAGACCCTCTCGTCCATGAGCTCCTTCTTCGCCTGCCAACTCCTCCTAACCTCTTCGACCTTCCCTCGGCGGCCTCCAGTGCCCAATGTCTCTTCTTCTTCGTATGGCCTCAGCAGCCCTCCCTCCTCAGCAGCCACAGGGCCTCGGCCAAGAGCCTGGCCTCCTCAGCCCGCCTTGCCGCCACCATGGTCTCAAAGATCCGCCCGCATGTAAGCTCCCGCCCAAGACCTCATACTGGCTGAGCTCTCGGCGGCAAGCCCGTGCAGTGACTGCAGCTCCCAAAGAACACGCTGCAGGGCCCCATCACGAGCTCCCACCGAAAAAGAGCAAAGACAAGTTAATAACAGATCGCAGAGCGCATAAATCTAAATATGAAAGAACCTTTGTACCTCGGGGAGGGGTGCGGCTAAGCTTGAGGGCGGTACCCCGTGGACTCAAGGCGGCCCTGAGGCCGAGACTCCGATGCCGGGCTGGACCCGGCCTGAGGCCCACTCATTAGTTGGCCCATACTATCGACCTTCTTCGGACCCAGGTAGGTCGGCCATCTTCTTCTTCTTCGCTGGCCTGCTCGGCGATCGTGAGCCGCCTCTTGTCCACCAACTTCACCGCATCACGTAAGAAAGACACATTAGCACAAAGCAAAATCGGACGATAAGGACTAAGAAGATGGGATGCCCTCACCCGTCCCGCACCCGATCCCGACGCTTCCGACCCGTAAACACTCAGTCCGGCCTTCTTCAGGTCGTCCTCGGTGTAACTTATGGATAAAATCTCACCAAGGCTGCACAGCAACTCCTCCATATGGCCCAAGGGCTTGATTTTCGGTCCGCCACCGCATCATGCCCCACTCATACCTCGGTGCCCCTCACCCGTAGAAAGAAATACCTATTCGCCAATGGGACACTTTGGAGGGGCACATTTTAAATTTCAGCCGGGAGACAAATAGTACACTCCTCCTATGGTCTTCACACTAAAAGCGATCGGTACCTCGAAGGAGAACTCCCGGCAATACCATAACAAGAGAGCCCTAGCCCCACCAACGACCTAATGGAATTGAGGTCAATTGACAAATAGGGATCGGAAATACTCTTGAAGGCTAAGATAAGCGGGGCGGAGGGTACCTAAGACCCGCCTCAAACTATCTACATAAGCGGTAATAAACCTCCTGGAGGGCCATCGCCTCTATCATCCGGCCTGCGGCACCACCACGCATCCTCCGGGATCCGGTATTCCTCACGACTTCAAAAGTTCCTCCAGTGTCAAGCCCGACCGCCACGCCCACCCTCGGTCCATCCCATACCGAGGATACCGACGGAACCTAGAACTCATCCCCATGGACCTACCGAGCCATTATAGCACATATAGTCTTTCGTCGGGGAACTCACGGCGGAACCCGGCGTAAATGGAACTTTCGGGCGAAGAAGATGAAGAAAACATACTTACTTTTCACGCGAGTATATGGCTCCTTCAGCGAGATCAGGATCAAGTCAGAAAATTTCTCAGAATTTTTCTCTCTCAAACAAGGCGTCGAAGGGGAAAGTGAACAGTTGCCTCGTTTGGGCCTATTTATAAGACAAAGGGTGCCTAAAAATGGCCGTTTCAACTTCGACACGTACCTACACGTGATTGGATGTGGAGTCCACGCCACAAGCCGCTGCTCGAGTGCCCAACTACCGCCTGCACGTATGACGACGCTAGCGTAAGATAGACCGCCATCGACCTAGCAATCATCATACGGACCCCGGCCTCCGGATGACGGCGCCTGTGTCGCACCCCGTCCTTCCCACAAATAACAAGGGATCCAGATCGGACCTCGGCGTCCTATCAACGAAGCCCCTCACGGAAAGTCTACATCCGTGATCGGATCTCGGCAAACCAGCCCCAGTTCGGTGCCGCCTGTATGCACCTCGACATCCCCGAAAGGCGGTCTCTCGTGTCGGACATCGGCACCCACCACAGAGCAACACCACTCTGATCGGACCTCGGCGTAACCTACGCAGAGGGTCGATATCCAGGTCGGACTTCGACTTCCTTCGCACCACATCCTTTTCCAAGCGACGGACAAGCACCACCCAACTCCGTTCGGCACCGGATCGCCAAATAAACCCTCACATCAAAAAACAACACCTTCAACAAACAACTTGACCGAGCGCACCTCACCGACGAAGCGCTTTCTTCTCCACCTCGGCATCATCGCCTCGCTATTCGGGGGCTATGATGGATATGGCCCAACCGACAGGCCCTTCACGAACAGCCCAAACGAGCCGGGCCTAACGTTGGTAACGGCCCACGCGGTTGAGCCCAAGCGAGCCCTAATCGCTCCCAAAACTTCTAGCCCCCGGACCGCCACCGGCCAATGGAGGACACGCCCAGAGCCAAAGTAAGGCGCCACCCTCGGCGATGGAGGACACGCCCGGAACTGTCGCGCGCCACCTCCACGTGGCGCACGTGAAGCGGCGCCCCTCCCGGCAATGGAGGCACGCCAGGAGGAAGAGTCACGTCACGACCAATGGAGAGGTTGAGCATGCCTTGATTGCGAGGCTCTGGGGTTGTATAAATAGAAGGAAAAGCCGACAATAGAAGGTTGGCAACTTATCGAATACTAAGAGCTTGTAACTACACTCATCAGTATTATAGTGAAAGTATTGAAACACACTCCGTGGGCGTAGATCTCATTAACGATCGAACCACGTAAAAGCCTTGGTGTTCTTTATTGCTTTACATAAATCTCGCACACTCACTTAACCGATTTATCACTAGTGATACAATTTAAAGTAAAAGACTACTTAGTATTTGTTTTTTGATTTTTTTTGTTGTTCGAGCAATGAGGGTAAAGGAAAGAACATGTTTTAGTAACAAATTCTAGTAGCTCATATCTATTTGGCCGTGGATATCCACTAATAGGTAGAATTTATCGTATTCCTCCGAGTTTTGATTAGATGGCGTTTTGGTTTGGTGGATGAGATATATAAGATTGATAGGATATGATATAATAGGATGAGATTATTTAGTTTTGCTTTTAGATAGATTGATTACATTGTAAGATAAATTGAAATATTATGACTAAAATATAGTATAATCTGAAATCATTCTTGTAGTATAGTAAAATACATAAGATAAATTCAAAATGATCAAAAATAATTTTGGTGATGGTATTTTGGAATTTTGCATTATTGAATGAGGATGATTAAATAAACAATCCACATTTAGGGTGATAAATTATTACTCAAATAGATGATTGGAGCACGGGCGAAGATTATCCATCATGACTTAATCATGCAAATCAAACATGTGATAGAGTATGATTACTTCATCAATCATGTTTTATCAATCAAACCAAACACATCCTTACTGTATTTGGTGTCTCAATATGGTTGTTCAAGACTTTTAGATATGAAAAAACTTACTCTATGAATTCAAATTTACGGTACATCTATTCTAACTAAATTTAATTATGTCTCATTAATATCTATTATGATTTATTAATTTTATTTAGAATTTATCAATCTTTAATTATGATTTATTAGTTATAATTATAATGGATGCCTCGTATATTCGGATGCAACGGAATATGTCTCTTTAATATTGATAAAATTGAACTATCGGGTTGTGTCTTTTTTCTTTGTTAGAAGACAACGTGAGTTGCTAAAATATTTTTATGTTCATTCGGTTTAACATGCTACATCGTTTCTTTTAAGTGTCTATTACCGTTAAATTACATTTACCAAGTAAATTTTATAATCTTATTAATTGCTATGATAAAAATATACAAACAACTAATTACCAAATTCTATAAATATTAAATAAAGATAAGATAGAAAGTATATCATAATTACAAATTAAGACACTTATTAAAAAAATAAGATAAAAATAAAAAGATTACATTTATAAAAAAATGAAGAGTGCATGTAATATCAGTGATTATTTTACGTTTGAGTTTTTTTTTTGGTCAATTAATACAGAAATTTTAAAGGTTACGTCACGGTGGACTCGAACCCGAGACCTTTGGCCTCGGACATTAATCACTCTACCACTAGGCCAACACACACACTATTTTACGTTTGAGTTAGTGACTAAACAGGTAGATATGCCCATAGAAAGATGCGAGGGACAGAATTATCCCTTCTCACTTATCCTTAGTATATCCAAAGACACTTGAGATGTTTTTATTAAATTTATCTACTAAACATTCGATTCAAAAAATTCTTCAGATTAAACAAATCCTGTGATAGGATACGGCCCAACTACCAGGCCCAAGCATCAGGCCCAATACAAGTAAGCCTGACATCAAGTTCGCCCAAGAAGACTCCTAAAACCAAGGGGAACGCAGGCTCGGCCATATCTAAAAGAATCCTAATGGAGAAGACTTTGAATCCTAATGGGAAAGACTTGAATCCTAATGGGAGAAGACTTGAATTGAGTCAAACTCATTATATTTGTGTATAAATAGAGGCTAGATTAGACGAAATAGATCATTCACACTCTTTGTAATCACTTCTTACACATTCAATACACGAATACTCTCTCTCTCCCCGTGGACGTAGATCTTATTCATAGATCGAACCACGTAAATCTTTGGTGTTCTTGTGCATTTATTTCTCTTACGAAATTAAGATCGATCACTGGCGCCGTCTGTGGGAAACGAAATTTTGTGTTTTCGATCAACCATTGTTTACAGGGAATCAATCACGACGATGTATACCAGAAGTCATGCATCCAGAATCGCCGCCGGCGACAACAGCAACAACGGCGGCAGGATGCGCCGAGCTCGGCTTGGAAAAAGCCCGGTCCTAGAATCGACCCCCGAAGGGCATGTCCAAAGCCTCGACGAGCAAGGTGATCCCATCCTGCATGAAGAAGCAGAATACCAAAGCGAAGGAGATCGCAACAGCAACCAAGGAGAACCTCCAGCTCCGCAGACGAACCTTGACGACGCCGTCAAGGGGTTTCTTGAGAAAAACAAGGAGAGCTTCCTCCAATACCTCAGCCAAGCACAAGGTCGGCCGCATCCCGAAGAAAGGAACGCCGAAGCCTCGTCTAAACACGAGGCACCACTACGAGGTGGATCCCCCAGCATCCAAGTCATGGGCGCTCATACCTCTGCACGAGTTGGGGCCCAAACCAACCGCGCAAGGGATGAACATCGCGGGAAAGGACGTCGTGACCGCCGTGAGGTCGGTCCTGGTCATCAAAACGAGTTCGGAAGATCCAGACAAATATCGGGTGCCGAGCATCGCCCCCTATGACGGACTAAGGGACCCGCAAAACTTCCTCTCTCAGTTCCAGTACAACATGATCAATCAACGTCTCAACACCATCCACATGTGCAAGCCGTTCCCGAGCTACCGATCGACAACGTCCACGGTGGTTCGACGGTCTACCTCCCGAGATTGGATCTTCGAAATCTAATGGAAGCCTTTCATCGAAGGTTCTTCCAAAAAGCCGAGTCCAAGACCACATCGGCTCATCTCCTCACTGTAAGGCAAGACCGAGGTGAGTCCATCAGCGACTTCATGGCGAGGTTCAATAAGGAGAGCCTAAAAGTCGAGGATGTAGACGACCTCCTCATTATCTCGGCTTTCCAAAACGGCATCTTACCTGGGGCCCTATACAAGGAGATCGTCAAGTACGAGCCCCGCACTGCGTCGGAGCTATGGCGCATAGCAGATCGGTTCGCCAAAGCAGACGAAGCGGACAAGAGAAAGCGCGAAGCTGACAAGGTGGAACCCTCGGCGAAAAGAAGAAGAGGATGATCGAGGAAACCGAGGCGTAATCCCGTAGAAATCGAAGAAGGAGACCTCGCCTATATTAGAGAAGCTCGGTACAAAGTAGCTCGGTATTATAACCAGCGTGCCAAACCCCGACAATTCCAAGTAGGCGACCTCGTACTTCGGAGTTGAGGTACTTTTGTTACGTCGTTTTTCATGAATAAAATCTTTTTATTTATGTACTTCGGAGTTGAGTCTTGCATATTTCATTTGTCACTTATGCATACTGCGTCTCCCCCAATATACTATACCCTCTACGGAGGATGAACTATACCCTCTACGGAGGACGAACTATACCTTCTTCGGAGGATGAACTATACCCTCTACGGAGGATGAACTATACCCTCTACGGAGGATGAACTATACCCTCTACGGAGGACGAACTATACCCTCTAAGGAGGAGAACCCTCTACGGAGGAGAACCCTACCCTCTAAGGAGGAGAACCCTCACGGAGGAGAACCATACCTCTAGGAGGAGAACTAAGCGTGCAGTGGACCACCCTCCCGATGATCTCGGCAAAAACAGAACCATTCCTACATACGAGATCGATTACCTTCGTTTATTTCAAGACGGTACTCTATGTAGACGGCGTAAGGGACCACCCCTCCCGATGACCTCGGCAAAAACAGGAACCATTCCTACATACGAGATCAGATTACATTCGTTTATTTCGAAGACGGTACTCTCTATGTAGACGGCGTAAGGGGACCACCCCTCCCGATGACCTCGGCAAAAAACAGGAACCATTCCTACATACGAGATCAGATTACCTTCGTTTATTTCAAGACGGTACTCTATGTAGACGACGTAAGGGACCACCCTCCGATGACCTCGGCAAAAACAGAACCATTCCTACATACGAGATCGACATTACCTTCGTTTATTTCAAGACGGTACTCTATGTAGACGAGTAAGGGACCACCCTCCCGATGACCTCGGCAAAAACAGAACCATTCCTACATACGAGATCAGATTACCTTCGTTTATTTCGAAGACGGTACTCTCTATGTAGACGACGTAAGGGGACCACCCCTCCCGATGACCTCGGCAAAAAACAGGAACCATTCCTACATACGAGATCAGATTACCTTCGTTTATTTCGAAGACGGTACTCTCTATGTAGACGAAGTAAGGGGACCACCCCTCCCGATGACCTCGGCAAAAAACAGGAACCATTCCTACATACGAGATCAGATTACCATCGTTAATTCCGAAGACGGAACTCTCTACAAGGACGAGCTACCTTTCTACGAGAACGGATTCCTTCGTTTATTTCGAAGACGGAAATCTTTACGAGGACGAGCTACCTTTGTACGAGAACGGATTCCTTCGTTTATTCCGAAGACGGAAATCTTTACGAGGACGAGCTACCTTTGTCGAACGGATTCTTCGTTTATTCGAAGACGGAACTCCCTTCAAGGACGAACTACCTTGAAGGACGATCAGAAATGTATCTGGAAATCAGCGGGCCGACCTCGCCTTCGTCACCTCGATCGCCACTAGAACATTCAAGGATAAAGGTGACCTCGGTGCTTGCTACCTCGACCTCCGATACATGGCCGCCCGCCTCCAATGGCCGACCTCGGCCGTCACCCTCGGTCGCCGCCAGAGCATTCGAGGATGAAGCCAACCTCGGCCTTAGCCGACCTTGGCCTTCGCCGTCGAGCCCGGCCTCCTTCGCCGCCGCGTCCCGAGCCTTCACCTCGGCCCGACCTCGACACGGTTACATATTCGACTTGGCGGGGTGAAGCCAAGCGGCGTACAACTTTGGCACAACGCCTCGGAAGGTGAAGCCGGCCAAAGACCTCGGCATAACGCCTCGGCGGTGAAAGTCACCAAAGATCTCGCATAACGCCGTCGGTGAAGCGGTCAAAGACTTCGCATAACGCCTCGTCAGTGAAGCCGGTCGCCAAGACCTCGGCTTAACGCCTCGGCGGTGAAGCGGTCGAAGACCTCGACTTAACGCCGGTGAAGCGGTCGAAGACCTCGCTAACGCCCGTCGGTGAAGCCGGCAAGAAGACCTCGCTTAACGCCCGTCGAAGTTGAAGTCGATCGAAGACCTCGCCAACGCCCGTCGGTGAAGCGGTCGAAGACCTCGCTTAACGCCTCGTCGGTGAAGCCAAGAAGAAGACCTCGCCTAACGCCCGTCCGGTGAAGCGGTCAGAAGACCCGACACTTAACGCCGTCGGTGAAGCCGGCGAAGACCTCGCTAACGCCGTCGGTGAAGCGGTCAAGACCTCGCATAACGCCCGTCGGTGAAGCCGAACACATTGGCAAGAGATACAAACAGCACACGTGACCTCGGTGACGCCTCAAAGCACGGCATACGATATACGACGTCGGAAGCATTGACACGCACAAAGTCGTGCCCGAGAAGAATGTCACTGCATCGCTCACGCCCGCTCGTTATAAACAACCCCAATCCAAAGACGACCTCGCCTGCGTCTTTTGGGGGTTGTGATAGATACTGCCCAACTACTGGGCCCAAGCATCGTGCCCAATACAAGTAAGCGACATCAAGTTCGCCCAAGAAGACTCCTAAAACCGGTGGGAACGCAGGCTCGGCCATATCTAAAAGAATCCTAATGGGAGATGACTTTGAATCCTAATGGGAAGACTTGAATCCTAATGGGAGAAGACTTGAATCCTAATGGGAGAAGACTTGAATTGAGTCAAACTCATTATATTTGTGTATAAATAGAGGCTAGATTAGACGAAATAGATCATTCACACTCTTTGTAATCACTTCACACATTCAATACACTAATACTCTCTCTCTCCCCGTGGACGTAGATCTTATTCATAGATCGAACCACGTAAATCCTTGGTGTTCTTGTGCATTTATTTCTCTTACGAAATTAAGATCGATCATCCTAATTTTGAATATTTTTCTAGACTTTTGCATCCCTGGCTAAAACTGATTTAAAGAACGAACAACCCTGGTTGAATTTTAAATATCTCTCGACTTTTCAATATAAATTTTAGTACGACTCAGTTATTGATGCTCGAGTGTTGTAGGAGACCTTGGAGGATTCTATGGTTATTGGTGAAGAACTGAGGGAGGTCAAAGATATATATGGTGTAAGTCTTGAATATTTGTCTTATGTTTCGATCTGTGAATCGACTAGCTCAATCATTAGCTAATTTAAGGTATATAATTTTTTAAGTTCCGTTGTTTAGCAATAAATGTTATATAAGGTCCATTGTATAAATAAATTTTTATTTAATAATAAATATCATTAAAATAATAGCATTGACATTAGAATATAGATGATGGTAACTTGGTAAGGGTGAGCATTCAATTTCAACTCAATCTTTGCACAATCCAAATCAATCCAAAAATTTGAATTTGAAGAAAAAAATCCTAACCAAACTGAATTATTTGAAACTCCGAATTCGAAAATCAAAATTTTTTATAATCAAACCAAGAAACTCAAAAAAAATCTAAAAATGCAAAACCTAATTTTCAAATTATTATATAATATATATATACATATATATATATATATATTAGAGTTATAAATATTTTAAATAGAAATATTGTATTTAAATATATATCTGAAATTCTCATTGTGGTGAAATTAGAATTACGGTAGAAATATTTAAATAAAGTATTATCATATATATCATATAATTCGGTTAAAAATCAACATGAACCGAAGGTAAAATTAAATTGAATTTCATAATTTGGCTTGGTTTGATTAAGTTATTCAAATTTGAATATTTTACTCACCTTTACGTTTAAATGATAGGACATAAAATTGGGATAGACGATCTGTCACGACCCGACTATTTAACTACTTAATTAATCAAATAATCAAGCCGTGACTGGTTGAATCAACAATAATCTTTCAACAACAAGTGATTTAATGAGTTTGGTTTTTGAAACAAACGGACAGCATAACGTTTGAAAATGAAATAAGTCAACCTGCACTCAGAGAATATCTAACCATAATATAAACACAAACGAGGGCACAATCTCAAAATACATACATAAGAGTTTTCAAAAATATTTACAATGTTATCAAAAGTACGGTTTCAATGTTTCTAGGTCTTAGCAGCGGAATAGTAATGAATATCATGTGTGAAGACAAGATATTCAAACACATCTAATTTAAGTAAGCAAGCAAAATAATATTTATTTCACCGTTTCCGCCACATCTCCTTTATGCTCAACCTGCATCAGAGAACCATTTTGGAAGGGTATAAGTACCAGAAAGTACTCAGTGGATAATGCCAACATATATTTTTCGAATTTATAACTTCATTGAAAGAGGTATATCCTTCAATTAACATCAAGAAAACAGTTGATAAATCATGCATAAGAATTTCCATCATAAGAGAAAAGATCACCACATTTTATTTTTCGAATCTTACCGGCATAACATACCCGAGTTGGTCCCGAAGGATCACAACTTCGGTCATACCCTATCTACGCCATTTGGTAAAGGGAAGTAGGCCTCCTCCCCAATACCATGGCCGGCCTACATTTGCAAGCTCACAGCCATCTACCTGTGCACAGTAATTCGCATTTCCTACCGCAGATAGGTAATTGCCGTCATACCCACAATGTGGTAAAACGTTCATTTTCAACATACTCATCATGTGGTGATTATATTTTCATGACAAACAATTTCATAAAGCAACATAAATTTTGCTTTTAAATAAACTTTGTAAAGCATTACCCACCTCGTGACGTTTGATTTCACGGGTTCACTTCTTCGTCCTTTACTTCTCGGTTTCCTTTGCTTGATCCTTAAAACATAAAATTATGATAAATCTTTAGAATTTTCCCTTCTAATTTAGCTATAAGTTAACAACTATTAATTAACATATAATTTTAACGTCTAATTCTACCAAAATTTCGGCAGAGTAACATCTGTAACATGGACATCCCAAACACACCAACTACTCCAATATCATCCCAAACTCCCCAATATCATCAACATACACTTAAATATACATATAAGATCTTAAAAGAAACTTGTACCTATTTATTTATAAGTTAATCGCCTAAGGCGATTTAACTATACATTTCAATATTTTGAATATCTACAGCCTATTCAACCTCAAATATCATATAATTGTACCTAATTAATATCATTGATCATTATTTCATCATTCATTCAAGTCTTACTTAAGAATTCTCACATAAAATCATAACTTTAGTCTTAAACTTTAATTTTATAACTTTTGATATCTATGTTCAAAAATTCCCATAAATTATACTTAAGCCTTATTTTTATCATAGATCTTAAATATCAACTCAAATTCATCAAATAAAATCAAGAAATCAAAGTTCAACATATACCCTTCATTTTCGAAAACTTAGGTTTATTAGTATATGGTTGAATTAAATTCCTATAAATTCATTTTATGCATTATTCATATCTCTAAGCATAATTATTAAATCAAATAGATCAAATAAAATCAAAATCATTAAGTTCCTACACCTTAGGATTTTCGAAATTTTCAACTATTAAACATGCATGGTTTAATTTTTAATTTCTTCATTTATATGATGTTTATAATCATCCCTAAACATGTATTCAAGCTTAATTCAATCATATCTTAACATATGAATCATATTCAAAATTTAGAGTTTAGGTTAGATTCTTTAATTTTTCAATCTTCATGAATTTAAACAATTTAAACCATAGAACATATTAATAATACATAATAAACATACTTAAATCAATAAACATAACAAAAATTAAACAAATAAATCATGAATTTAACCTCCTAATTTTCGAAAACCCTAGGAGATTAGAACATGATATTTATCAATTTAAATAACAAAAACTTAGATTAAATGAAGTAATTACCTTACTAGGATTGATTATCTCTTAAATTCACCCTTGATTATGGATTAAAATTGAAGATTAAAATTTAGTGTGTGCACTAGTGTGTGTGTGCCGAAAATTGTAGGAAAAAAATAAAGTTGAAGATGATTTATTCTTTGTATTATAATTCTAGAAGTTTAATTTGAATTTAATGTGCATTTATTTCAAATTTCAACACAATTAAACACTAATTTCAAGAATTCTATAAATACACCTCCAACTTTGCTATTTACATACTTTAGGTTAATTTAATTAATAAAATTTTATCTTTGATAGCTTATAAAGTATGATACAAATTATATTCATAATTAAATTTAGATTCATATAGCATAATTTAAATCACTTTATTTAATAAAATTCAATTCACTTTAAAAAAATACTTCTTAAATTTCGAAAATTTCATAAATAAATGCTTTAATCATTAATTATTACTAAAAAAATTTATTCAAAACATTTAATATTCTAAATAATATTTTATCTCATTTTATAAGAAAAATAACACGTAAAAAGAATTAATGTATTTCATAACATAATTTCCAATTAATAGCATTTTTCATGCAAACAATTATAAATAAACACATAATTCACATTTTATCACAAATAAACTCATTTCTAAAAAAAATCTCTACTTTTCTAATCTCATATGTCCCAAATCTTAAATTAATTAAATTCATGCCATTTAATATTTTATTATATTGAATTATATAAATTCTTAGGACTTAAATAACTTATAAGCCCTTAATTATATCTAATTAAACTTAAATAATCACTATAAAATTTTCGGGCTACTACACGATCTCATCCGGATCTAATGGCACTTGCTATTCATCGATCATCCCAATCTTTGTGTCTTACTGTGTCTCATTGTCGATTTTTAAGTTTTAATCGTTTTTTTAGACTTTAGTCTCTTCTACTTAGTTTACTTTTAAAATTATTGATTATGATCAATTAATTCAATTAATGTTTACACTTACTTTGAATTTATAAATTTTAATTAATAATTGATTATTGGGGTTGATTAATTCATAACTAGAGTGTAATTTGTTAGTTTAATTTTTGACTAATAAATGATAATTATGATTCATCATATAACAATAATTTTCCTATAATAAATCTTTTTAAAATATTGAGATTAATAGTGGACACAAAAAATTATACTCATTTGTCCCTCCCTAAAATGTATTCATAGTTTTTCTTTTTGGTACGTCCCGCAAATTTGTTCTCTTTTCATCTATGAAAACTATTACACAATATACTCTCTATTTGTTACCCTTAATAACATCTTTTATTTCCATATTTACCACTCATGTTTCACCACTATCCCTACTTATTACCTTGATAATACCACTTATTTACACATTTTAACATTCATGGTCCACCACTAATTTATTTAACACTACACTAGTGTAGATTCAACTCCACTCACAAAAAAATCAACAACTTTTAATGAAACCAACACCAAAAATTTCCAGAAATATATTTTAGGGATAGAGTGAGTACTACAAAATATCCGAACCCGGGAGGCAGGGGGTGCTAGCTTGAGCTCTCCCATCAAAAAAACGTATTTTAACTTTACAATTTTGATTATTTTTTCCAAAAAAAAAAATTCAATAATTACACCTTTATATATGAAAATTTTCAATTTTAGATCCCTTTAAACTATATTTATAATTCCGTTACAGACTTGAACCGAACCTAATCGTAGGTGGTCCCAAGATAGAGGTCCGAATCATGCATCTAAGATTGAATGTGGTTATAAACGGCAATGTGTGTAATTTAAAATAAAATATTTAAAAAACAAAACATGGAAAAGAAAAAAAGAAGGAAAAAAAAAAGTAAAAGAAATTGTCGGTGGAATGAATATTGATTCGCGTAGGGACATACTAAGCATAATCATGTACAACCTATATTAAGTTGCTGCTTTTGGCACCAACAATTTTTAAGGACGTCTCGAACAGCATAAATTTTGTCTTTTATGTTCTTGTATTTTTATTTTTATTTTGTAATTTAATACAAAAATTTTAAAGGCTGCGTCACGGTGGACTTTGGCATCGGGCATTAACCACTCTACCACTAGGTCAACACACACACATGTTCTTTTATTTTAACTATATAAAGCACTTCACTTGAATAGAGTGAAAATTACGCGTAGACGTAATGAATTCTTATTTAATAATACGTAGCTAACAAGCGATCTTGGTCTCCATAAGAATCGAAAACAAAAAAATTATATTTTAAAATGCATCAACTATATATTTGGTTTTGCATAATCACTGCTTATTATTCTCGACATATGAGAATCAAGAAAAACTCACCGAATACTAAAATAAAAATATTAATAAAATGTAAATGAATAATATTCTTTAAATTATTTATGTTCAAGAGATATCAGAGCAGTTTAAAATCTGAAATAATTCTATTATTAATTAGTTTTCGGTCAATTACATTTTTAAATAATAATTTATTGATTTCAGTCATATCTTTATTATGTGTAATATTTATTTATTAATTTATTATTAGTTACAATTATTTCATAATTTAGAATATATTAGTTATACTATTCTAATATAATTATAGAATAAATATTATTAAAATTATAAATTTACTATTGCAATGTGTACGAATAGGATAAAAAAAATTACAGGTCCGAGGATTCATGTTGCAAATTGTTAACATAAAATCATTGAACTCAGTCTTTCTTCAAACTATCTGATGTCACAGTGATCACCAATTCTCGTGACTATTCAAGCTTCTTGAATCTTTCACTGAACTCAATATTTCTAACAATAAATCTTTTAATATTGAGCTCTTTCATCATGGTGCTTTGAGAATGACTTTAAGCACATTGTTTGTTGTTTCTGACTTCGACAACTTGTTCTGACTGTTTTAGAGCTTGAGACTTAATTTTTTGATGAGTCAAGTGGATCCATTTGAATAAGTTTCTGATCGAACGTCTTCAACTTGGTTCCCCCTCAGATTGAGACATGTCTAAACTAAATTCAACTCCCTAAAAAATAAGTTAATTCCAATACACAAATAACTATTATTGCATAGATATAACTTATATTTCGTAATTGTCAATCCACAAATATATAGATTCAAGATATGAAAGTGTGGGAAACATTAAATTCCACGAAACCAATACTTTATACATTTGGCATTAATGAATAATGATAGCATAATATTGGTTGATAGTCCGACAAATAAACGTATCGTAGAGTATAACTAAACAATACTATATGATTTTATATTCTTCAGCTATTTGATTGTACCTCTTGTGAAGGATAATAATCAAGATTATGCATGGATCGCCATTATTATATATTGAGACAAAATAAGTCCCATTTTTAGGTTAAATCTTCTAGTGATATTTAGTCTATGTTAAAATTAATTACTCATTACTGAATTGTGGGTTTAATACATATTGTACATTGTAAAACTGGTCCGTTTGGTTGATTCTCATTTCGAATGTTACAAATAAAAAGACAAATATTTTTTTCCCAGGAACATAAAACATTTTGTTTCTTGCTAGAGTTAATATAGAAGTATTGTACTTAGTCTTTCATGTATGTTCATTCTACAATCGCTTCTATCCCAAACTTACCATTTTTCATATAGGAACTGAATTAAATATTACTCCATCCGTCCACCAAATATATTCATTTAATTTCATTTTGGTCCTCTATAAAAAATGTTCACTTTCAACATCAACTTCACATTTTTATCATAAACCTATCTACTTATTTATAAAATAAAATAAAAACATTCATGGCCCACCTTATTACACCCACTATCCATTAATATATTCGTTTAATATTCTCATGATCCACCTTTTTGCATCAATTTACTTTACACTCATTACAATTTATTAAAACCCTTGCCACAAAAATCAAGAAACGAATTTGGTGGACGGATGAAGTAATTTATTTATATATAATATATAAATAAATTCTTTGGAGGTGGCAAAGAAATTTTGTCGACTTAATTTCAATACCACTAAGATATAGTATTACTTTCATAGAAAATCTAATGAAAGTTCTCGCTCTCTTTTAATTTTTGGCGGAAAACTACTAAGATAATATTGCAGAACCAAATGTATAAATATAAAAAAGTCCGGACGAAAAGTCTTATCTTTCAGATCATTAGGTTACGAGAAATCTGCATAATTAGCGAGATAATAATTAAGCTGCTTAATTAGGTTGGAGCATGAGAAAATTCCCAAAAGCACATAATTCTTCGTGTGCACAAAGGCATCAAAGAGTTCACCACACACCGAGTCCGTACTTTGGTTACTATGAGTCTATATGATATTACCGTCTGCTTCTACTCATATATTATAATTTTCTATTTTATTCAACTCGTGCACATCAATACAAACTATTACTGTCTTTATTATTTATATACTAAATGAAATATAAATTATAAAAATCTTAAAACTAGCATTGCAATATATTCTCAAGCACGAAAACTGATATGACATCAATTACTTAAACTTTAAACATTGATTTGATACATGAACAATTTAGTAATCCTCGACGTGAATAATGAATAAGCAATAGTAATATATATATATATATATATGAGGAGAGATCATGTGAGAATAGATATTTTAGTGAGAAATAAAAATGAATTTCAACCATTAATTAGGATAGATTAATGGTCTAGATTTGATTATACTAATATTGTCATCATTAAAAGCGTGTGCTATGATTCTAGTTATTTTCGAATATAATAAGGTTAATATTGTAATATTAATTGAGAGAGAATATAGTGATTCCTAATTATAAGGGATATACACGATTTGATGAATGGATGTGGTTATTTTTTTTCTTTGCACGTTCACTTTGCTTTCTCTATATCAGAAAAAACCCTAATAACTTTCAATATATATATATGTTAAAATTATTTGATATATTAGATATGTATTTTACAATATATCTAATATGTGTTATTTATATTTATCATTGTGCTACATAACGCATCAAATAATGCAATGTAGTATACTAATCATTATATGTTGATTTATTTTATTTATGAACTATGTATTTTACGATTTGATTTCCACCTAAAGGCGTGGACACTAATACAAATAAAGAAAGGCTTTTTAAGATTATAAAATATTAGATTTATATTGGGCGCCTTATATATCGAGTGTAATACTCTCTCCGTCCTGATATTTATGGCTCCTTTCTTTTTTGTACGTAGATTAATGAGAATTGTGTCTTGTATGTAAAGTAGTGGGTGGTACGAAATTCGAGGCACTTTTTAGGGTAAAAAGTGATTTATTTTTGAAAACGAGCCAACTTAATGAGACAACCCCCAAAAAAAAGTGTCATGAATATTAGGACGGATAGAGTATATGTTTGCGCATGTGAACAAACGAGGTATACTAATTTAGCGAATCCAAAAATTATGCCGCTTTTAATTTTGACATATTGATGCTGAAGTATGTGTGTTTTTTTTTTTTGGAATATAATAAATACTACTCCCTCCGTCCACCAAAAACGTACATTTAATTCCTTTTCGGTCCGTCCACCAAAAATGTACACTTTCCTTTTTTAGAAACACTAACTTTACATTTTTACCATCAACTTATTTACAAAAAAACACTCATGATTCACCTTTTTACACTCACAATCCATTAATATATTCATTTATTATCCCAATAACACATATTTTTATACACATTTACTTTACACTCATTATAGTTTTTTTAAAACCTGTGCCATCAAAATCGATGCACGTTTTTGATGGACGGAGGGAGTACTATAAACTAATGTGTAAAAGAAAAGATAGACCCTACGCTAGATTTGTGGAATAGTTTGGAGGAAAAGGAGAAAAAGGATACTGCTGTCCATTTCAGCATTCCACTTACACGAATTAATGTGAACCCAATTACCATAAGAAAAAGAAAAGAAAAGAAAAGGTTCGTATATTGCCAAAAATACCCTTGGAAAAACATATCGGTTTTGGTGTTTATTTATATAACAGAATAGATGGATAGTATGTTAATATTACTTTATATTCTTATTTTTCACACATTTTTTAATTCTATCACAACTTTATAAATTTATCATTTTTCTTGGTCTTTTTAATATATATATCAATTCTATTATTCGGAACGATATATAAGACTTTTGAAATTCAATATTTGTAGAGAGATTTTGAAACTCATGTTCTAGATTTTTGCCCATGTTCTTAATTATTTTTGTCGGACGTTATTTTCTCCATTCCATAAACTCTTTGGCTCAGTTACTTTGTTACCCGACGCCCAACAATAAAATTGAAGACATGAATGCAAAACTCAGACAATGAGCTTCAAAAATCATCAATCAATTTTATCAAAAGTCTTTATATTAATCTGGGCAAAGAATTGATACATATGAAAAGATCACGATAAAATTTCTAGATTTTAAAGATTGGGATATAATTGAAAAAAGTGTCAAACGTTGGGATAAAGAGTGATATCAATCAAAAATAATATAGATTGATCTATCATTTATTTTGATGGATTGATTCTTTTAAAATTTGTTGAATCATTTAATCTTTCAAATACTGAATTATATATTTTACCAATTTAATCTATCTTACAAAATAAACACTTTCTTTTAAGTGTATATATTTATACTTTCAAACCACATCTTTTATTTCTAATTTCGTCTTTTCGCTCGAGTGAACTTTACTTTTCTATCCTCTCGCGTTTTCCTTTCATTGTATAATAATAATGTACAGCAGAAATTGTTGCGATCGTGTAAATAATTTGTTTGTTAAGTGAGATGATATCTTTTTCAGTAAAGCCTACTTCTCGAGAAAAACTAAAAAGTTATCGTCAAGATGAAATGTGAAATTAATCATTCAACGTTGGAATTAAAGGAATTAAAAAGGATATATATTGCGCGCAACATGTCGCTATCAGTCACTGTGCCATTTCATATACAAGTACAACATCATCTCTTTGATCTAATGTGTGGTTAGTTATTTTCATATCATTTAATTTATTCGGACAAAAATTAACATAAGCTTTCGGTTCCCAATTAAATTTTCGATGTTAGAAAAACAGGTATTTCATAAGAAAACAATATAATGAAAATTAATAACTTATTAAATATACAGAACGTTCATGAAAAAAAAAAAAACATATGTTCTTTAAGTTAAAAAATGATACTCATCCTTTATTACGTGTAAGAGGCATCATTACTGCGGCAACGGTATAGATCGATATGAAAATCAATGAAAAAGTAAGAGAATATTTAAATAAATATAAAAAAGAAAGCAGAAAATGAAATGTGATTGAATACGGCATGAATAGGGATGGCAATGGGTCGAATTTGGATCAAATACAATTGAGTCAGGATCAGGATCCGATTTTTTTGCTTTGATTCGGATCCGTCCAGGATCCATTGGGTCCAAAAAATTAGATCCGGATCCGGATCCATAAGATCCACGGTCCGTGGTCTAGATCCGGATCCATATGTTTCGTTCTAAAATAAATTCTAATCAACTATAATTCACAGTAACACCATAATAATCTAAATGCATAATAATACTATAATAATTATTTAGAATTTCTACAATTATCACTATATTGGAAGACGTTATTCACAAATTTATTATAAAGAAGGAAGCAACAAACAACTCGATCGTCGGTGATATAAGTGATGCGACCCGCCGTGAATATCGATAGATACATAATTGAGAGTATTTGAAATGAAATTGGAACATATTTGTTTTGAAATAATTTGAAAAAGAAAATTGAAGAGTTTTAAGTTGGGGTTATATATTTAATTATAATAAAATAATATATATATATATATATATATATATATATATATATATATATATATATAACTAAATAGATTTTGGAATGGGAAATTGGGAATGACGGCGATACGCACGAATAGAAATTATTTAGGTTAACTAATTTAATTATATATATATAAAATTGGCGGGTCCACGGGCCGGATCTGGACCGAATCCGGATCTTAAAAACTAAACTCCAGATCCAGATCCGAAATATTGATATATGTTCCAAATCCGATCCAGATCCATCGGATCAAGATCCTTAAAAATGAATCTGGATCCACGATTTGGACCGGGTCCTAGATCCGTTGCCATCCCTAGTCATGAACAAGGAAAAAAGTGTCGGCCTCGGCAAGCACGAAAAGCATCAAAATGGCGAGAACATAATAACAATACATTTTAAACAAAAAGAATAGAGGCAACTCCTACGCACTCATCTTCCTCCATTTATTTCCAAAAGCACGAAAAAAGGATCATTCCATCCATACCCCATGTGACTTTCACTTAAATACATATTTTTTTATTTGTTTCAATACCACATATATAAATCAATTTTACTAAACAACATTATTCTACCTCCTTAAATTCAATTGTAAAATATTTATACGAGAAAGTGCGGCTACTGCTGACCAAATAGCATCTGGATCTTGCAGCACTCCGAAGCTTCTCCTTTACAGCCTCTCTCTCTCTCTCACTGAGAATTTAGGAAGAAAGCCAGAGATGAATAAGGTGAGAGAAAATAAAATAAGAGAGATCACACGATGAAAGCCAATTCTATGATAAGCATTTTCTTGATCCTATCATTTGTTGCAGACTCCCAATTCATTGGTGAAGAGAAAAACGACAGGAGGATTCTGCACCAACCACTCTTTCCATACACTTCATCACCACCTCCTCCCGAATCACTGCCGCCACCTCCACCGCCTCCGTCTCCGTCTCCGCCCGCAGCTCCAGACCAAAACCAGCCATTTTTCCACCAACTCCCGAATGGACAGCCAGCGGATCCGGGGCAGCAAGCTCCACCCGGCAGCAGCAGCAGCACGTCCGTGGCAGCTTCAGCCGCCCCTCGACAAACAAATTCAATCAGAAAACTCGCCATCGCAGTCTCCTCCACGATGCTGTCGCTGGCATTGCTGTCGGCAGTGGCGTTCCTTCTCCACAAGCGCCGCATCAAGCACCGCGACGACTCACAGAAGCTCGTGGGCGGGAATTCACAGAGGATCAATGAGGAGTCAAGAATGCCGCCCTCCAATTTCCTCTATATTGGCACGGTGGAGCCATCCGCCACCAGCATCACGAACGAGGCGAACGACGCGGCCGCCTCGCCCTACAGGAAGCTGAATTCGGGCAAGCGGTCGAGCCGCTACCGCCCGAGTCCGGACCTGCAGCCACTGCCGCCGCTGACGAAGCCACCGAACATCCCTTCTCCACCGCCGATGTCATCCTCCGACGATGAGAGCCACGACACCAACTTCTACACTCCTCAAGGGTCATCCATGAGCAACGAGTCGCCTAGCTCACGCCACAGCTACTTGAGCAACAGCATTAGCCACACCAATCGAGTTCCTCCTCATTCCAAGAGAACTTCACCTAAATCTCGCCTCTCGGCATCATCTCCGGATACAAAGCCGGTGATAATCCCCTCAGTTAAGCAACTGCGGCTGCCTTCTCCACCGCCACCACCGCCGAATTCCTCATTGGAGCCCAACAAATCACTATCATGCACTCCCAAAAGGACCAAATTTGCACCACCCCCTCCACCACCAGATATGGCACGGCTCCAATCAATAAGCGATGATAATAATGATCATCAGACATCCGTGATCTTGGCTCCACCACCACCACCACCACCGCCTCCTCCGCCTCTGCCGCCACAGCTGTCATCAATCCCAAGAAAATTTGGAGATGTACAACAATATACTCCTCCACCAGTTCCCAATAAAGTGATAAAACCACAGTCAAAAAGTCCTACTAAAGATGTCAGTTCTACAGTGGAATTAGATGTAGAGGACAAGAATGGATCCAAACCGAAACTGAAGCCTCTCCACTGGGACAAAGTACGAGCCACCTCGGACCGAGTCACAGTTTGGGACCAGTTGAACTCCAGCTCCTTCCAGTAAGTGAAAAAATGTTTCCTTTTTAGGTGTAGGACCGATACTTATGGATCATGTACTGCAGGTTGAATGAGGATGCCATGGAGTCGCTTTTCGGATTCAATTCTGCGAATTCAGCTCCGAAAGATGCAGCTAGAAAGTCAGCTCTACCTGCCATTGAGCAGGAGATCAGAGTGTTGGATCCGAAGAAGTCCCAGAACATCGCTATCCTGTTACGCGCATTGAATGTGACGAAAGAAGAGGTTGCTGAAGCACTTGTAGATGGTATGCTACACTCTTTCGCCTTTCTGAAGTTAAACAAGTGGATTCAATAAAACAATTAGTAGGGGAACTGAATAAACTATATAGCTTTTAATGGTTAGGTGAGAAATAAAATTTCATATGTTTATAGTAAAGAAAGATTTGAGCACCAGGGATCTACCGAGATATTTTCTAAAGAAGGCATATGCAGTCATAAGAGAGTGATATAAGCACGAAAAATTAGCCCCTCATTGTTGTTGCCAGAAAATTCATGTTCAGTATCAAAGCATCATTCTTTAGTGAATAACATGCTTGCTGGTTTCATCTTTTAACTAGTGACTCTTTCAGTCAAACAATTTATAGCTACATTTTTGTTCATTCATTCACTTCACTTCTCCCTCTCCCTCTCCCATCCACCTAAAACTTTTCCTGTGAGCAGATCTTTGTCGCTCTCATAGAACCTTCATTATCACTCACAGGAGAATGAAAAGGCTCCATCCATATATGGAACTTGATGCTTCACAGAGAACTAGTAAACTCTGTCCTTTGTTTCTCAACCTTTTCCTGACATATGATGTGGTTAGAGCAATAGAATAATAAGCACACAGTGAATGATAAGAACTAGTAGAATAATAAGCACACAGTGAATGAGACGACTACCAAATTCTGGCTGGATGGATATTCGAATCATGGAAATTTAGAATTCATCATTATACACCAGTAAATGTTATTTTGGTGCTGCAGGAAATCCAGAGGGATTGGGTCCTGAGCTCTTGGAGACTTTGGTGAAGATGGCACCAACCAAGGAGGAAGAGATAAAACTTAAAGACTACAATGGTGAAAGCTCAAAATTGGGGTCAGCAGAGCGATTCCTCAAGGCAATTCTTGATATTCCATTCGCCTTTAAAAGAGTAGAGGCCATGCTTTATAGAGCCAACTTCCACACAGAAGTAGCATACTTGAGAAAGTCTTTCCAAACACTAGAGGTAAGAGAATGTTCCGTTTGGCTATTGCAATAACAAGTTATTGAATAAGTATATCGATCAACTATATGCATTTACAGAATTTTAATATTTATAAGTCCAATAGATGAAGAATCTTTCCTATACACGGCTCATTTCAATATGCAGGAAGCAAGTGAAGAATTAAAGAATAGTCGCATGTTCATAAAACTTCTAGAAGCCGTTCTACGGACAGGGAACCGCATGAACGATGGCACAAATCGCGGTGATGCGAGAGCCTTCAAATTGGATACGTTGCTAAAACTAGTAGATGTAAAAGGAACAGATGGTAAGACAACCTTACTTCACTTTGTTGTACAAGAGATAATCAGGGCAGAAGGAGCAGATCCAGATCCAAGAACTGAAACTAAAACGAATTTCAACTCTAAGGAAGAGGAGTTCAAGAAACAAGGATTGCAAATTGTGTCCGGGCTAAGTAAAGAGATCAGCAGTGTCAAAAAAGCAGCAGGAATGGACTCGGATGTACTGAGCAGCTACGTCTCTAAGCTTGAAATGGGACTCCAAAAGGTCAAATTGGTCATGCAATGCGAGAGGCAAAGCACTCAAGGCAAATTCTTTGATTCAATGGAAGAGTTTCTTAAAGAGGCTACCGAGGAAATCACGAGAATCAAGGCCGAAGAAAGAAAAGCCTTGTCGCTGGTGAAAGAGGTAACAGAGTATTTTCATGGAAATGCTGCTAAAGAGGAGGCCCATCCTTTCAGGATTTTCATGATTGTGCGGGATTTTCTCTCTATACTGGACAACGTGTGCAAAGATGTGGGAAGGATGCATGACAGAGCAACAATGGGGGCGGGGAGATCGTTCCGGATGCCAGCAACTGCATCATTGCCAGTGCTCAATAGATACCACATGCGTCCAGACACAAGTCCGGGGGAAGATTGCATGTAAATTAGCATCTCTCAATCGATCAATGCCAATGGGAGCGGAAAACAACAAAGTAAAACAGAGTGCCGGAACAAGCATCATGTACAGCCCTACTCTCACTTTCACAGCCAGCTCCCACCTGCCACAGCCCCAACTGCTCAATAGACAATGAAAGTGCAAATGCTACGTCGGAATCTACAGAAGGAAAGAGCTCAAACAAGCAGCTGGGATGTGGAATTTTGAACGATAAATAGTACAATATCTAGCAAGTATGCCAAAATGATAGCAAAGAGTGGCTTTAAAAATTAGTTCACTTTTTTTTCTGCCAACAATAGGGCTTCAGATGAACAGTCTTCTTTCATTTATATACACAAATATTGATCTTGAAAACAGATGCATGGCAGGCATAACACAAGGCGAGTCAGCTTATTCTCAGTAAAAAAAGTTTCCTTCTTTCTTCTTATAAACCAGTCCAAACATACATTTCCATTTCAATTGATCAGAAGCAAAATCACGAAAACGGTAAGGCTAACGTAATTTGTAGAGAAGCCAAACAAGTATGACCTTAAGATGTATGATAAAATGCCGCAGTTGGAATTGCAGAAAAAGCACCGCAAATTTGATCCAGACGGTGAATGGCAGCAAATGATGAGTGAATCAACGTGGATGTGTGGCTGCCCGTGGAAAGGATTAAAAATGGAGATCTCAATCAAGAATTGGTGCTAATCGAATCGCAGAGACTGTTAACATTGGATGCAATGATTACGCCTCATATTTTAATGACTGTTTCTGTTACAAGGGCCTGCAGAATCCATTGTATATTATTGAACCAACAGATAACAGATCATCGCAATCAATGCCCTTTGCCTAATGGGAGTTATGCCTTAGTTTTAGAGGATTGATGAAGTGAAGAAACATTCAAGTTTGAGGAATAAAGTGTGATAATTAGAGTATGGGGCAGGGCATACCTATAAAGCTTGTTTGCTACAGCTCATGATAGTAGTATCGCATGAATTTTATTATGGACTTCCAAATATATTTATAATGACAGCAGTTTCAATATAATTTATTATATTACAAAGCAAATTATATTTTATGAGTAATTTAGTGTCATTTTACTTATGAACATATTTTTTTATTTGATGAGTTAATTGTAGAATAAATTTCAATTTTTTGACTTTTTTGTTAAAATGTTGCAGTAATGTCTTAATCTTGCGATTTGTATCGTCACTTCTAAATTTTTGATTATGACCTTCAAAAGTTTTCAATCATTTTTGAGTTTCGAGATCGAATATATGTTTAATTATCAATTCCAAACTCTTGTAAAAATTTAAGATTTTGAGTTCCGACGTCAAATATACGTCTATATATCAACTTCAAACTCGTGCAAAAATTTATGAAAGATAAATTTATCACAAATCGAAAGATTGAAACATTATTGTAATATCTTAAAATTAAGTTAAAGATATTTAATTTGCAACTAACCCCGTGTTATCTATAATGATTTTTGCACAAACACCAGTAATTAGTTGATTAATTAGTCGTTCGTTTATTTATTTAATTGTGGTGTAACCCTTTTGCAGTGTGACCTTTCTCCATAGCTTGTGCTTGTGTTCGAGTTTCTAAATGGATCCTAAGCATTCAGGAAACGTGCTAAAGCATATCTTCTTTGCCCGACTGCGTTCTATGTTTGCATAATTATTTGGTTGTTACAGTCAAACATCTTTATTTCAAACAACCTTCTCCTCAAGATTACTTCCTCTTGTTCATTTCGGACGGCTTAATAGTAAAGTAAGTTCATGTGATAAAAATGTTATATATTTGAATCCCACTAATACCTATATAAGTCTTATTCAGTATATACCTAAAATAAAGTTGTAGGTTTCCTATGAATTTAAAAAAAAACACTCACTCTCCCTTTGTTTTCCATGAATTCTCCATGAATTAAAAAAACAACAACAAAAAAAGATTACTCCCTCTCTCTCCATTTTTGCAATTTTGTTAAATAATGATATTGAAATATTTCCCCCAAACTTTTGTCATCAATTGAAAAGTCCTCTTCATCTGTATAATCATTTTCTTCCTATCGAAGTTCTTACATTTGTGAGTACCAATACCTATATACAATGTATGTGCCATATGTTGAAGAAATAAACATAGCGTGATTCAGCTAATTCAACTGAACAAGCATCTACCCGTTCTTATTGGACTCGTGAAACGAAAGATATATATCAATTGGCAAAAGTTGTGATAAAATACAGAATGAATATATACATATATATAATTGAGAAGGTATAATCACCAATTCCTGTGCTCTTTTCCCCCAGGTGAAAATGGACCATTTTCTTCTTTACAAAATAGTAAACAAAAATGAAAAAGAAAAAGGATTATGTATTCTCATCTTCAAAATTCCTTGCATTATGTTGAATCCAATGAGAAGGAAGGTGCTCCAGTTATACTCTTTGATCTCACTATTTTCTTCACCAAAATTCTCCATCTAACATCTTCTTTCTTGTTCTGTTTCCTTCTCCTCTGCCTAAAGTTTCTGCAATGCCAAACTCCAATATTAGGAGTAGATACATATAAATAACAAATCCAATAAAAACAATATGTAGTAACATCATCCAAGAAAATATGAAGGGGTAACAAGAAATAGACCTGCACAAAGGTACTTTGCAATCATCCGAATTAGGGCAAAGACGCGAGTGCAGTTCCAAGATTTGCCACATCCGCTTGCAATGGATGCAGCCACCGGGGCCTCTCATCTTGCATCCAGCAAAGTGGCGAACGAGTGCTTCAAGGCCCTTACAAGCCGGGTATTCGCACGGGTCTTGATCATCTCGTGGAACCTTGTCGCGTGGTCCAATTGTCCGACAACCATCTCTACATATGTGGACCAACGCCTCCATTGCTTCGTAAAGCTGCATGTATATTTGCCTCTCCTTCTGCTTCCTCTTCCTCTCCTTTTGCATCTGCACAAATTTCAAATATTCCTTGTCAAACACCAAACAGAAAATATCTCTCATTTTGTGAGAATTCCTGATACTTACAGCATCCTCAGTGGCCAAGGACTCTAGTAGCTCCCTCTCTAGGATCGGATGGCTCATTTTCATGTCGTGCCACCCATCCGTGGCTACAACTGCCTTGATGTTTGACACAATGAAGCGATGGCACATGATGCTCAGCCGTGGAGAATCACATAGCAAAGCAAGTTGAAAAATATCAACTACGTTCTCGCTATTCATCAATTTTTTCTCCAGCCAACACTCACATAGACACTTTAGCTGTCCAACGGCGTAGGCATGTGACAGAACCAACAAAGGCAGTGCAAATTCCCTCATCTTTTCTTCTTCATAGCTACAACAGTAAAAGAAATTGCTGAGCAAGGTGCAATCAATATACACATTAGTTTGTTTTTTTAAAGTAAAAAAAAAAACTGAAGTTGCATGTCATGGAACTAAATATCAAAATTCATCTAATTTTTGCTCATATCTCATATGATGAGTTCAGTTGGAGGCTATCCACAAACTAGAAATGCCAATTTGAGATTATTCAGATGGAATGAAATGAAGAAACCATTTAATCAAGAAATACTCTGATAAACAGAATCAAAATTCACTTCATATTTGCACTGAATGGTTGAAGCAACTATGCATAGAACAGCAATGATGAATTGACGTGGAGTTATTTACCATGATGAATATAAGAATCGGATGAAAACATGAACTGCTTCAGGCAGAACTCCGCGAATTGATATTGATCGCTGTTTACTCTGACCTCGCCCCTTCAATTTGGATAGGATAGCCTTGAAGACTGGAGAAGCATTTCCCTGCATTCACCAAATCAACTTCAAAAACTTACACATAACACAACCATTTAATAAGTGTGTGTGTGTCTCTTCTCTTGAAAAACTCACAAGAATGCTGGCGTGTGCGTAGATGACTCCGCCATCTTCAGTCAAGATGGAGATATCAGCTCGATAAGCCTCATCGAAGAGACGATCCAACGAAGTATTCACAGTATTGTGAGCACAGAAGCAAGTCTCCCTATTTTTCAATCCACTTGTTAACAGCTTTTTTCTGTGAGAGGGCAATGGAGGTGGAAGAGGCAATGCCTTCTTCAAACATTCTTGATTTTTGCAATTCATTTCACTTCTGCACAAGAGAAATAACTAAAAAATTCAGCTTATATAGTGAGGAAATTCAGCTCTTGTGATCTATTATACAATCATGAATTTCAGCTCAAATTGCTATAACAAATCATATTTTCAACCCCATCAGATTTCATACATTTAGATTGAACTATTCTTCATCTTATATCTGCATTCATACTAAATCCATATTGCAAAATTAAATTACAAATGTAACCTTGATTCAATAGAACCAGAGTTTTCAGCCGCCGACAAAACCAGAATCAAAATTACAAAATCTCTAGATCTAATTCATATCCTAAAAGAAATGCGTGTGAATTATAAAATCATGAATTACTAGGAAATGTTTTTGGAGAATGTACCGATCATATAAAACAAAAGGGAAATTCCAGCATTACCTTTCTAAATCCTTGCAGAGGAGAAAATATATATAAAGTGAATAATCCTCGTTGTTGATGATCAAATTATAATGTGATGATCGAAAATTGCTGATCTTCTACAATCTTTCGAAAAATCAAATAACAAATCTACGTTAATATTCTCCAGCCAATCCCTCAAGAATCCAAATAAATATATTAGAATTTTGTGTTAGCACTCTATTCTTGCAGCAATGGGATAACTGGTTAATTGTTGCAAGATATAGAGTGGCAAAAATGGAGTTCGTTCTATAAAGTAAAAGAGAGTTTGCAAATTCAAAATTTGTGAATATATAGATATAAACACACATACATACATACTAGAGAGAGAGAGGGCATATGAATTATGATTGACATAAATGTATTGGCGTGTGAATAGAAGAAGGATAAACTAAAAAAATGTGGAAATGATGTGGCAATTCGTCAGCTCCAACAAGGATGTTTTTCCCCTCACAAAAAAACGTGCTACATTTTTGTAATTTTGTGAATTTTCAGCACCATAATTCCTAAAAGAAAATTTCAGATTTATTTATAATTGTGGTGTGTTATTCTTTGAGCTTGCCGAGAAGCTGTCACATTTGATGCCCTTTTGGAGTTTTTCTTCTAAAATTGTGGATTTATTTATGGTACAATCAAAGCCAATTGATTTCGGCTGAATATAGGCCATAACCCATAAGCCACGTCAGAAAATCGGATGTCCACTTTAAAAAGTCGCATGAATCATGCAACTTCAAATTGTGGTATCAGTCGTTCAGAATGTGGAAAATTTTTATAGCATGTTATTGTTTTCTGGATTTTAGAAAATAATATCTTATTTCCTTTTATTTTAATCTTAATTGTAATTTTATTAATTCAAACAAATCGAGATCTGAATTAGTTTATATTAGAAATACTACTTTCGACAAAGTTTTGTGATGCAATTTGCACATATGAATTTTTAATGTTGAGCGTAATCCATCTATTTTCTTTTATCCTTAAATTAGTTTTGTTAAATCCGTGGTAGAATATTTTATAGTTAAAAAGTTATATATATATATATATATATATATATATATATCTTAAGGAAATGTTTAAATTTTATGATGTTATATTGTTCACTTCAATTTAGTTTGTTAGATCAGTGCATTATAAAAACTATATATATGTGAGGTAATAAGAATGTTGTAATGTGAAACTAAAACTACGAAAATTCTTTATAAACAAAATGAATTTCTTATGAAAGTTAATGAATCTTGAGAAATTCTAATCAAAATTCAAAATTTTCACTTTGAATCCCATGAGATCTGAAATTTCATTTTATTAGAAATGCACTTTTCATCAAGTTTAGTCAATGTGATTTTTTTTATATTGTCAATGAAAAATTGGTTCTCACGTTAACCTCCCATATATATATATATATGGGATGGTTCTAATGAGAATGGAAATAAGTGTAGGAAATAGATTGATATGTTTAGTCGCATATCTTTCATATTTGTGTAATTGGAGAATTACTTATGTTACATATTAGTTTTGATATTTCATCTTTCAGCATATATGCTAAATATATTAGTTTAGACATCCTTCATCTTATTAAAAGAAGGGTTCTAGTCTTAATAATAATCCGCTTATTTTCTAAATTATAAACTGTATCCTCTTAAATCTATCCAAATGAACTATTCAACTTATCATTCCTACCGAGAATATATATATATATATATATATATATATATATATAGTTGAGAGAGAGATTCTAGTGATGAGAATTTGCACATATGAATTTGCATAATGTTGATGCAAAGCGTAATCCTTCTAAATTATTTTGTTTATCCTTAAATTTTAGTTTTGTTAAATCCGTGATATCATATTTTATAGTTCAAGTAAAAAGTTAATATATATATATATATATATATATATATATGAGATTGATCACGTGAAAATGCAAATATTTGTGAGAATAAGAATCGATTTAACGTATAAACTTGTTGCACTAAATGTATAAATTTGTTGATCAAATTTAACATATAAAGTGTAGCACTGCATATAAAGTTGTTTATATCAGTACATTATAAAATCTTCGATTCTTATTTATATATATATATATATTAATCATCCCATATAGCGTGTTGATAAATAAATATTGTCGAACTATGTATATATATGTCAGAACGATAAACACATAAACACATGATTACAAATTTAGTACTCATTTTGAAATTATATACCTCGGCATCTAAATAGATAACAAAATGTTAATTTAGTATATATATGTACTTTATTACAAATTTAAATTTAAAATCCCAATTTAAAACTAGATACATTGGTTTAGTGACAATTAATGGAGGTTACCCTTTTATTTTTATTTTTATTTTACCCTTCAACCAGTTTATGATTGGCGGTAACATTACCTTGGTCTCATTGAGTTAGGGCCACATGAGCTATAGAATTAGAAAAGAATTATTTCAGATGGTTGAATAAATTGAAGTTGTAAACCATTTGCCAAAATAATAAGACCATTATTGATCTATTTATAATCCAACTCATTATATCCACGTGTTTCTACTTTTTGTCACTAGTTGAGTGTTAAATAAATACGTGTGGAATATATGAATATAGAAGATAATGAAATTCAAATAATATCAACCTATTTTGCTGTAATAAAGGGAAATAGTCTGTTTGAAGCGCTAAGTGAATATCTTTATGGAATATGTACTAATTATGCATTATTATTTTAGATATAGTGCATTCAGCATGATGTTGGCCGGATTTTTGTTAAAAGAAGTGAAACTTTGGGTACTTGAAACATACTCTTGAGGTCACTCAAATACTCACCAACATACATAATTGTAATGGTATATCCAATTGGCTTAAAAAAATTAAAGACCCAAGAAATGGACCAGACTATATACATTTAATCCCTAATTAACTTAATTTGAGATTCTCGGACACTGAAAATTATTCAAGAAATAAATTTGCATGCGTGTGTGTATATCCTGGAATTTAAGTACGTATCCCTCTCAATAATTAATCTGGTCCGTTTATCCGATCTTGCGTCCCCCTGGGCATATTAAAATTACGGCAATACAACCAACTGTTGAAAGTTTGGATTTATAGAAAAGCTTGGATTACATTAATATAGACATATATATTTTTATGTATTTGATTAACTCACTCTGCCCAGGTTAAGGTCGAAGGAAAAAGCTAGTAGCTGGGATTTATAACTATACATCATCTTTCCAATACTTAAGGTTTCAAACTCTATACATAAGTCAAGATTTGGGTACCAGAGTTTCATGTACTGCTATGCTGGATGCAATATTGCCCTCAACATGTGGTCACTATTAACTTTTTAATAAACTTGATAGCTTGAACTTTTCACATCTTTGAAATTTTAATGCCTTTCATGAGATCCAAACCATCTCTCATATTCCACAAATACGAAGTCACAAAACAAGCATACCCATTCCCTGCAAACTTGGGAGTAATTTCTCTGACAAAATAAAGCACAAATGCAAAAGTCAGCTCTATTAGATTTTATTAGTATTATAACTCTTTTAAGTCTTTTTAACAAAACAATGGTAGCCTCAAAAAATGTGCATTTCTCTGTTTATTCTCCTTTCTTCTCTTATAATTTGCTGTCTATTTCCTCGTATAGTATTCTCCTCTAATATAGTTGAGTATGTACAATACAGAGCATTACAAGAAAGATGGAGTAGATACCTCGGTCGGCCAACAGCAAGTCACGGAAAGTACCCACTTCCATCTACAGATTGCTCGGGAGGTGGCACGAATATCTGAGACTCCTATGTGACGCGAGCACATCTTTCAGAGCAATATCCACTCTTGCACCACCCTGAAACATTGATTCGTACAACTTGCTCACAAATTGACACAGTTCTTTCTCATCGTCGTCCCATAAATTCATCGGCTGCTCCCCATTTTTATCAGGGTCGCTATCCTCCCAGTCACTTACTGGACTCAAGGGTTCGGGGTCCTCATCTTCTCCTTCCTCGTATCCGATCTCAAACTTCCCATTCTCATAACTACTAAACTCACCTGCCCCATAAAATGATGTCAGCTGCAATTCTTCAGGCTCAGAAGAAGGGCATATTACAGCTTTGGCACCAGAATCAAGGAATGCTTTGGTCAAAGCTCGCGTAGGACCATATATTCCTGTGAAGATTATAATCCTGTCCCTCCAAGATCCAACCTGCAAGATATACAAGCCAGCATCAGCAAGTAATCTCAATAAAATCCTCACAGATGAGCTCGTTCTTGAGATTCTCGCACTTATCAATTGGAGGTATCAACTGTGAGAAAATATATGTATGTTTTCAGCAATCAAGAGCCCCTTGTATTGGACACTTATAAAAATGGTTCTTGGAGAAACACTCTTCACGAGACAACCTTGCCATCCTCGTCCAGACAATGTTGAGCTAGATTCTAGGAGTTACCTTCAATTTTCGAAATGAAGTGATCTCAGAAGGTTGGTAAATTCGCAATTTAGGGTTTCTGTTCCTGGGGTTTGACGAAATTCAGGATCTTCTCATGTTTTAGCCCGGTTAAATGCTCAAACGGCAGAAATGTGACATTAGTAGGATGGCTAATGGAGGGTCCCAATTGAGCCGATTTTTAAAGTTCAAGAGTTTTATTGGACCCAATAACTTTTTAAGTAAATTTACCAAGGAAAATTTGACAACTAAGTGATCAAACATCTTATAAGTAGCCTTTAAAGAGCTCATAACCCAAGGGTCCTGTACTTTATGACTAACCCCAACATCCTAGAAGTTTCCATCAAAAGATGAAACCAAACAAGACTTCATTCCCAATTTACCAGCTCTTTGGATTCTTCAAGTGTGAAGAAAGAGATCAAGAAGTGCATCATAATATTAAAAATTATCTTATTTCATCTTCCAATCACCAGCGGCAGCCTAGATAATAAGCAACCCAATTTCAATTTTTCATTACTCATCATCAAGTTGTATCATTATGCTACCTTAGCAGAAAAGATATGTGCACATACCATACAACGGACATCTTCTGGAGTCAAGTGCATGGAAGGAACAGTTCTGCGGAACATGTAAGCACCAATTTCTTGATCATCTTCCATGACCTTCACAATATCATACCAAATATATCAACACTTTCATCCTACTTGGGAAAATTCAACAATTTATCAGTACAAAGAAATAGTGGACAGATACCTGTGTTTGGCGCCCTATATATCTATGGACCACGCCCCCAATCTGGAAGTATGGCCTGCAAGAAACAAGATCAGCAACAGTCGAGATGTTGGTAATTACTGATGTATAATTCCTCTTCCTCCCCTTCATCATTGATAGCAAGCTGTATTTCACATTCTGCAGAAATTTCTCTGCTAATTCCCCTGGTTCTGCTACCACAAATACATCATTCTGCCAACTAATTTAAAAAGAAAAGAAAAAGAAAAGTTTAATAATGGATCCAACAAGATGAGAACCTAATATAAAGAAGAAATCATGGGTTATAAAATATACCATAAAATGGAGCCTCTTGTGTCATTTTGCAGTGCCAAATGAACTACCCCAACCTGTGGCGAATTTTGTATTTTCTCATGCAAGGATAGAATAGGCATAGCAAGCTGCCTCCTCTTAGGGGGAGACTCAGGGGGTGAAGCAGTTGATTTTGCAGAATGGACTCCATCTAAGCTCAAAGGTGGGACTAAATCAATTCTACCCCCCCGCTGGGGGCCAATGTCGGGACTGTAAACTAGAGGAGTGGATGAGAAGCTTCCAGTAAACAAAGGTGATGTAAATGGAGTTGGAAGTGCAGATCCTGGAGCAGCCTTAATGGTCCCAAATGCCCCATTGACAACTGATAATTTTATCCCATTACTAGCACAAAATGTCTCAAGTGAGCGTGCATGGTGAAAAACTCTACCAGAATCTGGACTATTGGAAGCCTCTATAAGTAGTACACCTCGTCTCCAGCCCAAAGAGGCAGTGTTGTCATTTGACCCTATCACATACAAAAAACCAGCTCTATCATTCATTAGAAAGAATCCAAAAGTTGAAGGAGAAACCAAAGAATGATTCAGAGTTAAAAGGAGACTAGTACCCTTTGCTCTGAAAATCTGCTGAGACTTAACATTATCTGAAACTTTCTCATCAAGAGTACTCTCGAGCAATCTTTCAGCAAGGTTCTTGAATGCCATAGAATTATTCTTAATGTACTCATCTGTAGCACCCTCTAACTTTAACCAGATTGTTGGGTCAGTCTCATCGAGTTCCATATCACAACGTTCATCAACTGTACAAGCAATCATACTCATACTTCAGGGATTAACTATTAAACAAGTGAGCCTACTCCTGTAAGAAATATGTAAGATTTCCTAAGATATTTCGAACATCCGAAGGAAGAATGGGATCCATAATTAGCCAGAAATTATGCATTCAATTTAGTTGAATAATATTAGCTATTAATAGCAATAGGCTATGACATTATTACCTAGGTTCAAGTTTTGCTGGTACTAACAAAGTTACATCAGCATTGAAAGTACATGAAACGAATCAGGAACCTTTGTTTCTACAACTTCGAGCACATTTCATATCTCTTTCATCTGCTGTCTATCCAGAACTCATTTTATCCAATCTATCCATGTAACTATCTTCTAAGCATTTTATAATAACTGCATTTAGTCCATGATACAGTTTTCATGATATAACTGCATTTAATTCATGATATATTTTCCTGGACCACCATAGATCAAATTTGCAGTTATATTTTAGCATTATGTATTTTGTCTGACACCAGACAAGATTTCTAATATTTTGATTGCAAGATTGTATTCAACCTTCAATATATAAACTGAGAACTAGTTTTCATGTTACAATGAGAGAGATTTATGCCTTGAGATTGAGCTTTAGAGAATAATGGCATGATATTTATAGATTTTTTAGAATGAGGCTAGATGATTTATTCCTAAAGTGATGAACTTCATCTAGTACTACATAATAGACTTTTGCACTTTAGGCAAAGATATGAAGACCTATATTTATGTCAAAAAAATTCAACTGTTTTGCAGGAAACAAAGTATTGCCTCGTAATCCTTACTGCAGCCAGGCACTAGAAAGCTTCTGTCAAAACTTTACCTGGATTGAATCGAAAATATTGTACATCTGGCAGCATAGGAAGCAATGTAGTTAAAGTTTCCTCTACACGGTCAACAGAGCAAGCACTCTCAATCAACACTTGTCCAGTATCCAAATAGCGCCAGCCACCTTTGCGAACCTAACAGGGCATAAAAACAGAGAACTAAGTACCAATTGCAGAGAAGGCAAGATCTCTAAATCATAACATAACTAGACCACAATGAAAACACAAAACCAATCTTACAGAAGAAACCAAAGACAAAAGAAATTCATAGTCGCAAGCATAACCCAGCCTCTACAAGCATTGCGTTGAATAACTCAGCACACTCATTCATGGAATTGATCACAAAAAACCTCAGGCCTTTTCTAAGTATCCTTTTGAAGAGCATAAAGCTAAAAATTTGATCTGAGGGTTCATATACCAATTTCACATATTTATCTGGCAACATAAACTCTAGGGACCTACTGCCAATACGATTTGAAAGAGAGAAAACAGTAAAGAAGAAAAACTAACTGCTTATCTTATAGGCAAATAAAAAAATTCAATAACTTATTGCAACACATAGTAAATCTACGAGTAATTGTGTGAGAGGCTAAGGGCACAAGTCCCGGTCCGGAATATTCGCAACAGATAAAATATAAGAACCCAGGAATTGAAAAAGCTGTAGAATCCCCTCTCAATTTGACATGTTTCAGTGTCTCATGTAGGTGCCATCAGTGGCTACTTTACATCTTAAAGCTATGGTTCATACTTCCATAGTTAGCCAAGCTACTTCTGCATGGTTCACCTTTAAACAATTTAACACGCCAAATTCTTTGTGCCACGTTACACAATTTACACATTATTGCATGCTTCAGCTAGGCGGATGTAAGTATTTAAATTGTGTTACTCAATTTGTAAGTATGAAAAGAGTTATTCAGGCAGAGGATGGTAAGCTAAGCTACTTGCTGCATAGTTCACCTTTAAACAATTTAACACGCCAAATTCTTTGTGCAGTATATAGTATAATCCACCACATTACACAATTTGCACATTGCATGCTTCAGCTAGGCGGGTGTAAGTATTTAAATTGTGTTACTCAATTTGCAAATATGAAAAGAGTTATTCAGGCAGAGGAAGGTAGCCAAAAATCAAAACCAACTGAAGAAACAATAATTATGTTAGTGACTCGGTTGTCCTTGGGTGCTAAGTCTGCACATGGACAAACAGATCCATTGGTAAGCAGCTTGTAAGGCCTATACCAGGTATACTGCCTTCAACGGGCAGTAATGCAAGTTAGTATCATAGAGGTGATACAAGAAAAACCAAGGAGACAGTAGAAATTTAATGGTGACTCTCCACTTACATAAGCTTACATGACATGATTATATATATAAAGGCCACCAAACATTGCAATGACAACTATCTCTAGGGGAAGCTGTTAATTTGGAAATCTCGCATTCCTCTCTCTCCTTTTCCGTTCTAAGACAAATCACACCCTGAGGTTAGATTGGCATGGTATGGTTGAACATAATGGACATTGCAACAGAGCCTGGCATAGATTTTTAATTTAATGAGAGAAATCAAGCACTACACTGTTATCTAAGGCTTAAAGGGTTAAAAAAAAAAAATGAAAAAGACAAGATTCTATTATATAATGGATAATAAGGTTGTGTAAGGACCCACTTATTCAAATTTCAAAAGGGAGAAAAATGGTTAATGTGATAGCAATGAGTCGATGATGAGTGTGAAGAAGCCAGCACATTGAAGGTAAACATGGATAAAGGGATAAGTGGTTTCTTAGCTTGTGTAACCTCATAAGACTTAACCTCTGAATTTCAGATGTTCTTTATCTAGTCAAGAATACTACTAGCTAATATTAGCTTCTCTTCAAATTTGACATATTCCCACAAGTATAATCACAAAAATTCCATGGATAGGATTCGATCAGCCCTTCCTATTAGTTGTATTAGGGGACTGAATGCATAGAAAACAGCAAGGCGATATTACATTGGGCTGGGAAAGAAGTGGGGAGGGGGGAATCCTTAACGGTATCTGAAGCAAAATGGTTAGAGTCCTTTGATACCTTTGTTGGAACAGACCCACAGCCAATTGAAACTAAACAATCTATTTTAGAATCAGGCCACAAAAGTTGTGCTTCTCGTATGGCGAAAATTGTAGGGTTATTAGCTACAATAGCCCCATCTTGCCAGCGATATATACCTGTAGCATAAAAAGTTCAAAAAATGTAGACAATGAAACCTCCCTTAAGATCCGTCTATAATATGGAGAAAAAGCCAAGAAAGATATCCCAAAATGCACAAAAAAGGAAAGTACCATCAGAGAAATCATCTAAATAATATGGTGCCGCGGACGACGCTCTTATAGCCTGCCATACTAGATGCTTGCAACTTCCAATAAAAGCATTTCTCTTGTAGCCAACCTGAGCTCCAGTAGTTGCAACTCCTTGGCCCCCAGTTATTAAGTTCTCAGAAACTGCAGAAGAAAGCTCTGGTGTTCCAGCAGGGTACTGTATTCAGAAGATATTTATAAGTCATTATAAAGCAACAAAAGAATTCCCTCAGTGATCACAAGAAGAACTGCCGTTAACAGCTACAAAATGGAAAGCACCAAACCTGGTAATTTCGAAATATAAATGGCTGAGCTGGTGCAACACTGACCAGAGTAGACACAACAAAAACTTTGGGGACCTTTTTAACAGCTGATTCTATAAGGAGATCTCCATCCTCTTCAGCACACATCTCCTTCAGCAGCTTCTCGAACTGATCTGCACTGTGCTGGAAGAAGAATCAAGTTAATATAAAACCTCATGATGAATTATAAGAGGGTGCTTGGTATGGAGGCTTTGGGAGACCATGAATGAGAATGAACAAAGAGGATTGCTTGGTGTGGGGGAATCATTCCATCACCCCACCACTTGCAGCAAAAGTACGAATGGACCGCACAACCCACCAATAGAGGATCTGAACCCAATTCCATTCCCTTTCCACTCCACTTTCATGCTCATACTTGTTTGCATTACGTTATAATTGTGAAGCACCCCCTTATCAAGAAGTTTCCAGATCGTTTTTTATGGGAAAATTGGCAAAATGAAGAACCAGAAGAGAGAAAGGACAGCAGTATATCATACTTTAGATCCATGAACTACAACACGGAAACTCTGTGATGAGCTCTTGTAGAGTTGGTCCAATTTTTCTCTCCATGTTGCTGCTTCATTTTCTTTTGGAACAGGTTCAGCAAACACAAGTTTCCCTACAAAAATGAGATAGAAGGTAATTATATGAGAGAAGGAGAATGATAATGATAAAATATGGTTGAAATAAAAAATTAAGAGACTCCTTGTGGAAGAAAGAAAAGCTACCAAGTTCTTTGTATATTTCTTCACACTTCTCCAACGACATTAATTTTATTCCAAGAGCAACAGCAAGCATACCACCGGTAGATGTTCCACAAATAAGGTCAAAAAGCTCATGAATTTGCTTTCCAGTACCCTTCTCGATTTCTTTTAGCATCTTCACAGTCGCCAATCCTTTCATGCCACCACCATCCATTGTAAGTATGCGTAATCCTCGTTTGGGGACCTGTCTTCCTCTGATAGCACGGCGCAGAATCTCATTCTCCCCTAGAATGACAAATGTGAGAGATGTAAGACTCCCTGCCCCAATCTATGTTAGATCATTAAAATATCCCAGCAAGAACGCACCTAATATTGCCAGAGCACGGGCTGCAGCTTTACATACACGTGGCTCAGGTGCAGCTGTTAGTCGCAGAAGAAGTTCACGCAGACTTTCTGAAGTGACAAGTGCACGGCGGTTTTCCAAACAAAAAGCAAAATTTCCAATAGCAAACAAAGCTAACCTTTGGACCTGAAGGAGAAAACCTTCATTATGAGCAAAACCATTGACAAGAGATAATGTAAAAATAAGCACATTAAAGAAATTAGTAGAGCTTGCCTCTGGGTTTTTGTGAGCACACAACAACTTCAGTGACTTCAAAATATCTTTTGTCAGCATTTTCTGAGCTACAATATCTGAGGTAAAAGCTAACTTGACCATAACTTGTAAGACAGAGATAACTTCCTTTGACCCAGTGGATTTCAGCACTCTCTCAATAGGTTGCATGATGTCAGATTTCATAAGTTGCATTGCTACTGAACCATCTGAAGCAAGATTTGAAAGTGCAGAGCAAGCCTGTTCGACCTACCAAAATAAAATACAAATTGTAATAAGACATTTCAGCAAAACTACCGCATGAATTTATGAGTTGAAAGCATACCACATGCTGGTTTTCACTGCTTATCATACTTATGAGCTGCCGCACTGCATTCTCATCTTTTCCCACCACTACACGGTTTCCATCATCTTGCATTATCTTAGCAAGAGCGGATGCAAGCAAAGGGTGATGGCAAGAAGAAAACCGGAATACGAGAGAAAAGAAGGCACTCAGTTTATGCCGAGATGCAACAAAATAAGAACTATTCTCCATCTGAATCAACCAATAAAAAGAAGGTATGATTCAACTTAAGAGCCTATACACTTGGTTTGGCTACTAATTACTGAAGGGTTCATCATCATACCTCAATCTGTACATTAACTGTTACCAAGTTCTCATCAGCCACAATCCGAATATTCGCAAGGGACAAGTGTCGAAGTTCATTTAATGGCAAAATATCAGGAAGAAACTCAAGGGGGTTACCAAAAAGTCTCAATACACGTAACTCTGACATAGCCCTGTCAATGAGCTGAAGACAAGTATTAAGGTACAGAAATATATCAAAGATATCACCAGGAAAAATTTATATATATTAAGTATGGAAAAATGCATAATCAAGTCCCTGTACTTTTAAGTTTTTTTTTTTTTTGAAATGGGTACATGTAATTGTCAAATTATGCCCATATACTAGCCTATATGTTAAATATGAGTCCCTATACTTTCATTAATGTTGAAGTTAGGTCCTTGTGCTACACAAATAACAATGGTCTAACTTTAACATAAACAAAAGCAGAGGGCCTAGTTTTTTACAAGCGAGAGAAAGGGAAAAAGGGTATAGGGACTCAAATGTTACGAAAAGAAGTATATGGACCCAATTAAAAAAGAAATTTAAAGTAGAGGGACCAAAATATATTCCTTAAACAAAGAAAGCTGCAGGTGAAAAATAAAATTGACCTGAAATCAAGAATAGGGCGGACCAGCTTGTTGTGTTCCAGGGACAATTCAACAAGACCAGCACACTGCCTTAACTCAACTGCTTACATCCCAACAAAGATTACAAAGGATATTAGGAAAATAGTTAGGTTATGCTATTACTTCTATGATCTATTGGCTGAGATAGCCAACATTGTTCCTCCACTAATATAAAGGGAAAAATATCAGGAAGAGAATCCAACTCTTACCAGGCACGGAAACGAGCATGTTATAGTCTACAGCAAGAACTTTTAAGTGTTTCAGCTCACCAAGCTCAGGTGGCAAAACTGACAGCTTGTTGTTATCAAGATATAGTTTCTCAAGAAGAGGAAGACGGGTTATCTCAACGGGCAATGCCTGAACATGATACAACTCAAGTAAATATAGGCAATCACATTGTGAAATGTCTTCTGAGGAGACACTAAACATCCCTAAATTCAATGAGTATAAAGAGATATAAAATCCCGAATCCGCCACTAGTAGCAATAAACAGAAGCAAGAATCAATCTTCAAAGATTATATAATATGAAAAAAGAAGAAGAAATAAAAGACAAGGATTGTCCAGAAAGTAGAACTAGTAACCGAACATATAGAGGATGCAAAATGACTATTCTCGAATACAATGTCCAAGATAGACTTTGAAAATTAAGAAACACAAATATCAGCATTTCCAAAAGCAAACAGATAATAAGCGGAGAAGACTAAAATACAGAATTACAGATAATTACCACTGGAAAAACAAAGTTACACATTGTTACATATCATGCAGTAAGACAGAAACACTGTTGACCTCATTCTATGCCTCAAATTCACTCTGGACTGAGATATATGCGTGAATTATAGGATATAATCAGAAGCATGACTGTCGTAAGTTTTTGTCAAAGAAAGCACTTACGGATAATCCAAGACCACAGAGGCTGACAACAGAAACATTCCGCCAATGATCAGCACACTCAGACCCCACAGCCGCCCCATCTGCAACCCCATTGGCAAAATTCAACCTCATTAGCTTCACCAAGACCCCCATTCCGCCATCAGTCTGTTGCCCCGATCCCGCTGCTTTCCACATTAAAACCCCCTTCAGCGGCTCCCTCCTCTTCACCACCCTCATCTCTATCCCCACCGCCTCCATTCGCTCGCCTTCACCACTCTCCAAATCAACCTCGGGATTCCCATTCTGCGCCCTCTCCGTCAGCTCAACTTCCACGGTGTCCTGCGGCGTCGGCAAGGCGACCATCACCTGCGATTGCAGCTTCAGCGCCACTTGATCGTCGTCGTCAGCGGCGTTCCAGTCCAGTTCAATCTTAAACCCTAATTGATCCTGACTGGAGTTGGTATTGGCAGCGGGGGCGGCGGCGGCATCCTCCTGAGACGAGGGTGATGAGCCCGAGAAAGCGGATGACGACAGCGATGACCTCGGCGATACGTCATCGATAGTGTCGGCGTCCTGGCCGTAGCTCAATGTCAGGTGGAAGACCTCCGTAGGGCGCTTCCAGCCCAGCCCCCACGACATTGACGCCGATTTCAGATCACGCTATCCTGAAAACCGTTTCGGTTTAAATTTCTTCGATGAGTACTGCCGCGATCCGGCGAAATTGATTCAACAATGTGGATTGGTTGATTCTGCATTCGATGAATTCAAGGCAATACGATCAACGCCGTCTGCAAATCCAGAATTTGCATCCGGCACGTATGAGTTTAGGAAGATATAGATTACCGACTTATTAGTGAGGGAGTTTCTACGTATATCTAGAAAATATTTTGTTACGCAAAAGCAGCAATGTGTATATATATATATATAGTTATAGATACAAGAAATTGCAAAACAAATAGAAATGCGACAAATTAAAATACAAGAAAGTTAAAAGGGGAGAATATCTAAGCACTTACAGAGAAGAAAAAGCGCTTTGAATTATTAGAAGAGTGTTGCAGAGGGGAGAAGAGCAGGTTGTTTGTCCCTCCATTCTTTTGCTTCCTTTTTTCCTTCGTTGTCGAGACGTCATTATTCACAAATTGAACGAAACAATACAAATTAAATATAATAAACTCCTTCTAAGATTACTATCTCAAAAAAAAAGATGGAATTTTCTGTCCCTTTTCTTTTCTCGAGTCAGACTATTTTTCAATAATATTTAAAACGGCTAAAGAAATGGAGAGAATCTGGAAATGTAATTGATTAATGAATTAAAAGCCTTTTCCAAAACCAAAATAAAAATAAAAAGTTTTCTTTTAATTGGACGTATATAACAACCCAGTTAGGCCCATTTACAAGCCCCCTCCCTCCTCCGATATAATACAACACACCAACGTTCATCAAAGGAAACGGTTCGTCTAAAACTAATGGTTTGATCTTTTTACTTCTCTTTTATGGGATATGGGTTACTGCACTTATTTTGCAATTCCAATTTTATTTTCGAAGTTTGCAAATAAATGCAAAATCTGTATTTATTTATTTAATTTTTACAATTTGAGCTCTCCGATTTTTTTTGACGATTGAAAAGATGATACGAACGACAGTGTGGATTAAAATCAATCGGATGATAACATTGATTCAACTTGGCCTAAAAACAACGTCGCTTATTGTGTAACTCCAAAAGTATTGGGTTTAATTTATTCTCATGTATTTCATTTTTTTTGTTTAATTAGACAATATAGAGCATCCATATTATTTTTCCGATCGATTTTGGTCCGAATTGGCGTTTCATCTTTCCTATTAGCGAATGATGAGGGAAGTAAAATTGAAAATGTTTAGTATTTATTTGCAAATGTTTGAAAATATGACTAAACTGTAAAATAGGTATAAATTGGTGATTTATTTTGCAATTATCCATATTTATTGTGGGTGTGGGTGGCACAAGAGGAGCATGAATTGAATTGTCATTCTCCAAGACTGTTATCTGTTTTTTTATTTGAAGAACCTAGTTAAATTATTTGTGATTTCACATTTTCTAATTTTTTTTTGCAAATATCACTCAACAATACTGTATCAAGATATCCAAATAGAAATACATTAAGATGCGGATGGAAATTTCTGCAATTCCACATTTATGTCCGGACAGGACTTGGGATGATTATGCCGATTTAGAACATGACATATATATTACTTGAGCACATACAGGAGACTTTTATTCAAATTGTGATTTATCTTTCATTTTCGGCCCTTCAATTGTTATTTTTTGTATCGTCAATTTCCTAAACTCTTGTTGTATTGCATGAACTAAAACCTTCATTTCGTCGTATAATTAAGGTCTAAAACGATATTTTTGTAATAGTTATTTGCTTATGATAGATTTTGCCTTCTTTTATTATTTGTTTTTCACGACATTAATATATATATATATATATATATATATATATATATATGCGAATAATTTTTTAAAAGTTGCAAAGGAATTCATAAAAGCTCAATATTAAAATAAAAAGGTAAATAACATTTATCACCCCAACGTTTACGACTTTTTATGTTTGTGTCATAACGTAAGTATATTAACAAATCAGACTATAACGTTTTGAATGAGTTCACAATCGTGTCCCGATGACCGAATTCGGGCCCGTATTGCCTTGTTGGCACATCGAAATGCCACATAATATACAAGTAAAATTAAAATACAAATCTAAAAAAAAGATAAAATAATGTTTTTACTGCTGATAATTCAGATTTTTTTCGTCTCTTTCTCTCTCTTTGTTTTTAGAAAGCCACATCATTTATACATTAAATTAAAATATCCAAAAAAAATTCTATCTCAATGGAACTGTGTTTAGCTGTCTGCTTGTCTCCTTCTACTTCAATGGTTATCTTTTCTGGTATTCATAGAATAACTTTAAAGCTTCTATTGATGAGATACATTGCACGGACTCATACAGTTGTTGGAATTTGTTTTTGTTTCCTCTGTTTCAACCAACTTTTCATTCAAGCCACCGAGCAAGGAAGCCATAACACTTGAAAGATGAAACAAAATATCAGAGGTGCAAAAATTCCAATTTTTTTCTATAAATGAAAATGCTAGGAGCAAGAATAGTTGACGTTGTAATTTCAAAAGAAAAATTCTTAAAGATATTGAACCCCTTGTAAGTTGACTTTCTTGCCAAAATGAGACCATTGTCGGTGTAAATTATGAAAAAAAACATTGTTTTATTCTCAACAGTAAAAGAGTAAAAGAGACGAAAAATCAATGTTTTATCCTTTTTTTTAGATTTTTATTTTAATTTTTAATTTTACGTGTAAATTATGTGGTATTTTGATGTGCCAACAAGGCAATACGGGCTCGAATCAAGTCATCGGGACACGATTGTGAACCCATTCAAAACGTTATAGTCTGATTTGTTAATATACTTACGTTAGGACACAAACATAAAAAGTCGTAAACGTTGGGATACTAAATGTTATTTACCCAAATAAAAATAAAAATGTGATGCCTTTATACAACATGATAAAAGCTGGAAAGCTAAATAAAACAAAACTATGACCGAGAATAACATGCTCTAAATTGTATCCGTCCCACTTAAAACGTCCACTTTCTTTCTTTGGACACTAAGTATTTAGGAGAAAGATATAAAGATTGTCCTCGAATAGGGCTTATGCCCTCGAATAGGGCTTCCTTTAATTCGTCAGTGTGGCCCCTCTTGTTGAATTAAGGGTGGAGGTGAAGTCGACACGAGGGCCGCATGTGTTTACAAGCCACTTACATATGAACATTAGTTATTACATTTAATTAATATAATAACATTTATTCAAGAAACCCAATTAATACAAACCCTAATTTTAACGGGTGTTTTTACTCACCAAAAATCGATTATGAGCAAAGGAATGTATTATGATAATCTACTCAACAAATAGAACAATCCTGAACCATTTAATTTCCAAAAAAATTAAATGTTCAATCACAAGAAAGAAATTCAATCAAATCAAAGCGTGAATCACTTTATTTGTTAGAATATGTAGCCTGAATGGACTGTACGTAAAAGCTCGATCTAAGTGATCCAACTCCAAGCCAAATATTTGGACCCATGTTTTTTGGCTCAGATGTAATCCGAATGGGTTTAGGTTAGAGTTTGTTTATTTCTATTTAACTACAGTTTCTCTTGTAACATATATCCGAAATATATAGTGAAATCATTGGCTTGACATCGCTCCTAAACGTAGTCGTAAGATGAATTGAGTAAACAATTCTCGTGTTCTTTATTTTTTATCGTGATTGTGGTATGTATTTTTTGCAATATTATTACAATTGAATTTCTAATATATATATATGACTATGGATATATATTTTAAAATGTGGACTTTTGGTGAGTGGAGAAGGAGCGTTGTTTGCATAATATAGTCATGGTCCATAGGACGCTCCTTTGCTATGATATTCACGTGTAAAGCCATATAATATTATCAATGCTTTTCCTTCATACATTATCATCGTGGGCCTAAATTTTGTTTGCTTCTCTTCTCTTCACAATTAATCTATACTCTTCTTATTTAAAGAAAATTTATTTCCCTTCGACTACCGAACCATTTAAATTAATTTTATCATTTGATTTCTACATTGTCAGAAGTTGTTAGGAACATACAAAAGATCTATCAATGCTTATTAACAAGGCAAGTATCAATGATAAGTATATTCATTTGATATTTCATTTAAACTAGACTACGAGAGTGAAGCTATCCAAATCCCACTCTCGATCGACAGACCAAAAAAGTGAGGCATAAATGATACGACTCTTGGGGTCGCTAAATTACTCAGCAACATACATAATTATATTGATATTTAATAGATTCATAAATTATCAATATCCATATAATTGTTAATCGTAGAAAACCTGTATCCAACATGAGTCGAACACAATATAGTATTAGCTAGCATCTTCCAATTAAACATGTATAACATGCATTCGAAATTTGAGAAATTTCAAACCAGAATTATGTAGAGAGATTCTCTACGTTGATTAATTATCATATCATGTAAGAATAACTATAAATACAATATAAATTGTGATCAAGCTTTTTGAAAATAAATGTCTGTCAAATGATGATAAATGTCGAATTTTATCCTTTGAAAAAATTAGAAAATTCGAACTTTGCAAGGAGTAAACAATGTGATAATAAGGATGGGAAGAACGGACAGATTCGATAGAATTCTGCTAGGTTTAGATTTAAATTTAATTTTTTTTGCTTGAGTTCGGATTCGGTCCAGATTTATTGGGCCCAAAAAAAAATTATATTCAGACTCAGATTCATAAGATCCACAAGGTCTAGGGTCTAAACCTGGATCCATATGTTTTTTTTTTATAAAGAAATCATAAATCAATTATAAGTAGGATCATAATAATAATCTAAATACACACAACACTATAACAATTATTTAAAACAAGATGTTAGTTAAAAATTTACTTTTACTTTCTTGATAGCAAATAATATTGCAATAGGAATATAAGAAATAGTACACATATCTTAGCAAGTAGGTAACTCATATCAAAATTATTATACACAAAATTTTCTTAAATACAATGTACAGTTTTCTAATGTTATTGACCGACCTACCATCTAATTTCATAATCTAGTTTATCCAACTTCGACTAAAAAGAAAAATAATATAATACACTTACAAATAAAAATAAAATTATATATATATATATATGGATCTACGGATCGGATCTGAATCTCAAAAATAGTATCTAGATTTTAAAAGAATAGTTCGGATTCGATCCAAGTCTGTCGAATTCTATTTTTTGAAGATCCTGATCATGAAAAATGGATCTAAATCTACAAATTTAGACCGAGTACAGAATCCACTAATACTATCACCCCTAGGTGACAATATTGATAGGCCTAAGAAACTTGGACCGATGACAAATATATAAATATTTAATCCCTCGCTTAATTTGAGATTCTCGGACACCGAAATTATTCAAGAAACAAATTTGCAAGTGTGTGTATATATATCCTGGAATTTAGTGGTTTTTGAGGTAGCATTCAGTTCCCGATTTTGTCCATATATATGCCTAGAATAGCAATAGATATGTAATAATATATATATTATATTAAAGAAGCAATATTCGCCCACTTTTGATGAACATTTTTTTGTGAACAACGCTAACATTTAGTTCACATTAGTATTATTCTTTTTTGTTTTATATATTTAAATTGATTCTAATACATCAAAAATTGTCATTGACATCATTAATTTTTTAAATTACCTAAAAATCAATGAATATAAAGAATAAATCAAGCTTTATCTTTTTATGTGATTTGTAAAATTAATGATATTAATAATAATTTTTAATGTACATATCGCTTTTCATTTATATTACATGTATACTCACATAAAATACATTACTACCCATCCAATTAGATTGTTGGTTTCGTTTTTCGGATCTTGCGTCCGTCCCCTTTGTCATATAAATCATGCAATCCAACCAATTGTGGCAATTTTGGATTTATAGAAAAGCAGATTAGATTTGGATGTATGTAGACATATATTAGTGTTTGATGTATTTAATTGACTAATTCTCCCGGTTAAGGTCCAAAGGAAAAAGCTGGCAGCTGCTTTGCTTTCTAGTTTCTCCCATCCCTTGCATTAAGCTACAATTAATTAGATTTAACGGTTACAAAAGTTACGACAAATTTAATAGAGCATAAATATTATTCCACCTGCATGAATTAATACTATGAGCTTCAAATTAATTACAATCAAGTTTGAACTAGGCACATTGTATTTCGGATCGAACCAATCATCAGTTGATCAAACTAATTAAATTATGTATATATTTTATATTTCCTTTTTGTTGAGTTAATATTGTGTCGCGCAAGATATCTAAATTGACGATATTTAAATAAAGCTCCTTAAGTATATATAATACCCTTTATAATTATAGTATCAAGACCATTTCCAAACTACCCCTACTCAATTTTCGGTAGTTATATATTATAAAATTGGAATGTTTTTATTTTCCTTTTTTACTCAAAGAATTTTAAAATAACTGATTAATTTGTTTCTTAAATAATTATCACCATGGAAATATAGATATGCATCAATTTTATACCATTATATAGATTTGAATACATATAGGGATATTTATTAATTTTAATTAGAATACAGTTTATTTTTATATACATTATAATTTGTATATTCTTTCACTAGAATTATATCCTAAATTTGAAATTTAACACATTATAATATTCATAAGAATAGTAAATAAATATATTCATTAAAATATATTAAAAGTCGATAAATAATTCTTTATGGATACATGTCAATCTATTTTTGGAGTCAATTTTATTTATTTATCTTTTGCCTTTTTTGCATTTTAATGTATCCGTTTTTTACTATGTAATAAATATTATGGTTATGCTTCACAATTAAACTAAAATATTGCCTTTTCATATGCAATTTCATGTATTCGTTTTTTACTATGTAATTAATATTATGGTTATGCTTCACAATTAAACTAAAATACAATATCAGTTTTATGCTTATTTTTTTTGAAAAATAAGAAAAGGATGATGAGGAAATCTCTTTTGTGCATCGCCAAAAAAAGGATGAGGAAATGTATTTTTGAATTTATCTTGTTAAATTTTTCAAAAAAAAGAACATGAAGATGAGGAAATCTCGATGGGGCATATAGATCAATAATGCATAGAATGAATGGAATTAATTAGTTTAATTTAAATTTCTTGCCAAATATTCCATGTGAGTAAATTCTCTTTCTCTCTCTATAGATTTTGAGATTGGTTTGCATGCATTCATTTAGTTTTCTCCAAATTATACTATGTATTAAGGAAAGATTATGAATATATAAGATTGAATTTTAAATGGTTTCTTCCTTAATGATCGCAAAGGGTAATTATGAAAATTACAAAGTCAATTAAAATTGGATAAACCCCTTAATTTTTGGAAATGTGCAAAATGACAAAATATCCAATTATGTGTACACATATTATGTACATTTAGATTTATCCATATTTCTAATCTTGAAAAATTATTTGGTCTCTCAAATACACATTTAATTTATTTGTTGATGGTTACATTCTTTACAAATATTAAGACCATGACAGTTTTACCAGTAAATATCTAATAAATGCAAGCATTTGTCTTTTTCAGTTTAATTATTTCAAATGTCCTTATATAGATTAATTATTTGAAGGTGTTAGATTATAGGTCGCAGGCTCTGCGGGCATTCCTGTTAGGCTAAGCAATTACTTGTTTGATTGTTTAACTTCTTACCAACTTTCAAGATCTAATTGTTTGTTAGTGTATTTTAATATGTTTTAATTAAATAAGAGATATGCAAAATAATTAAGAAACTATGAGAGTTCCACTTGAATAATAAATGATATAGAAATGAATAAATTTTAATTTGGATCTAGAAACTATAATCCCAACATTGCTATAAATTAAACTTAAAATATAATTTATCACCTTATATGAAGAATTGTTATGAATTTCATTGCATTGCAAATGTTTATCCATCTTTGTAAAAAGCGGCGAAAACAACTAAACGTTGTTTTACTTTCAAATATTTATTCTAAATGTATATTATATATATATTCGTTAGCTCTTATTCTATATTTTTTCCAGATCATCTCTATTTTCAAGCCTTTTTTTTTTTTTAAAAAGTTAAGATATATTGATATATATAAATTATACCAATGTAGTTTATTTTACTCTATTTAAATGATTAGTACAAAGAAGTTCCTTGGTAATTTAGAGATGCAAAGAGAAACAAAAAAAAATGATAATATATATATGAATCTATATAGTTTCAATAGGTTATTGATCCATGAACTTTAACTTTTGTTTTCAGTAGATCCTTCACACAGGACATAACGGCATATTCTTGAGTCTTTTCTTTTTCTTTTTTCTATAAATAGACTTTAACCACATTTCGACATAAATAAAATATTTATGATTCTATAAAAACAAAAGTCAATAGTTTTGGGAACTTAAAAAATCTATTTTGCAAAAAAAGATTAATATAAATTTCAGGTTTCAAATTTGAGTCATTATGGGGATATTACTTTAGTTATTTAACGTACTCTCTGCCGTACATAAAATTAGTGGAAGTATAAACTTTGGTGTTTCCTCGAGATATGATAAATACATTTTGAGGAATATTCTCTTATAGATAAAATTTTAATATTGTTTCATTATAGTAAGTGCGAAAAATGCAAAATATATTCTCAAATGAATTAATTTGTCATAACTGGAAAATATATGAATAATATTGTTTTAAACATTAAGATAAGTCCAAAAGAATAAAACCATTGTTCCCAGAAAATTAAAGAGCAGGGAAAAAGGAAACTTCTTATTGGATACCAATTAACTTTAGTTTAAAAACGATACATATATTTAAAAGTACGTTGTATTTAAGTATTTATTTATTTTATGCATACATGTTACGCGTATTGTATAATGAAGAAGATCGCACTAACTAATATATATATATATATATATATATATATATATATATATAGGGAAGGGTTAACGTGAGAACCATTTTTATTATGAGAACGTGATAACCAAAAAATGATGAATTCACGGTGAAAGTTGATGAATCCATTGGGAAAGTTCTTGAATACAAAAAATAAAATTTTAGTCCTCATGGGATTTGAACCGGGTGAAAAATTACGATTGTTGAATTCATTAAGTTTCTCAGCGGATTCATCAACTTTCATAACGAATTCGTTTGGTTCTTAGTTTTTAGGATATGAATGGTTCTCATTTGAACCAAACTATATATATATATATATATATATTCAATATATATAACCATTCAAATTCTTCAAAAAAACTAAGAACCAAATGAATTCGTTATGAAAGTTGATGAATCCGTTGAGAAAGTTAATGAATTCAAAATTTGATTTTTCACCGGGTCGAATCCCATGAGGCGAAAATTCTATTTTTTTGGATTCGATAATTTTCCCAACGGATTCATCAACTGTCACTGTGAATTCATCAGTTTTTTGTTCTCACGTTCTCACAATAATAATGGTTCTCACGTTAACCCTCCTCTATATATATATATATATATATAGAAAGAGTTAGGTTCAAATGAGAACCTTTTTTATCTTAAAAACTAAGAACTAAATGAATTCGTTATGAAAGTTGATGAACCCGTTGAGTAAAGTTACTGAATTTAAAAATTCAAATTTTTTCATTTTTGTTTGAATCCCATGAGGGGCGAAAATTATATTTTTTTGGATTCAGTAAATTTTCCAGCGGATTCATCAATTTTCACAATGAATTCATCATTTTTGGTTCTCACGATAAAAATGGTTCTGCCGTTAACCCTCCCCTATATATATATATATCTCTGATTTTTTAAGAAAAAATAATGATTATGATTTTAGTGTCTCATTAAAATGTATAAAAAATGTTTTATCATGTTCGTACATACTGTCAAGGATGTTTATAACTATAAGATATGATCAATATATTTTATACTTATACAAATTCAATTTAAATTTACTAAAAACTATAACAGTAGTAGTAGTAGTGATAAAAATATAAGTGAGTTACCAGAGTCTGATTCCCACTTCTCCAATATTATATGTGTAACTACATATAAATATTAAATATATCTCAAGAAATAAAACATAAGCCTACAACTATATTGTACTAAGAATTGCAAGGGTCATACTCATGCGTGTTCCTATACAATGGTGACATTGGCCGTGCGATGCCAAGCTATTTAGGGAAACCAAATTTAATTTCATCATGTCTTATGTTAACCCATTTGACTAATTGCATGTATAACTAGATATTTAATTAGAAGTCTAGCTCGTTTTGAAACTCAAAATTAATTCTAGCACATTTCTTAGAAAGTATAAATTTAATTGTAATTTTTATTTATCCTACCTCTTAAGTTTGGCTATTCAAAAAAGAATTATGACACCAACAAGAAATTGCTATGTTTTGGGACTTCTATTTCGATATTCACAAATTAAATCAAATATAATTTTTAGTTTCCACATTATATCTAGTTTTTTGCTTCTTTTCTCATGGATATTGTGTATTGATTACATAAATAAATTTTGAACATATCATGTAAATTTCGTTATGTTGTAATTTTAAATTTCTTTATGTTTAAACTTGCTATGTACATTAATCTGACACGCTACCTTTGTATTTGTTAATTTGTACTAAACAATTAATGTATATAACTTTTTCTGTAGATTTGACAATTTTGCAATTTGCAATGGCATATAATATGAAACTATCAGCAAATTTTAGATAAAAAATAACTGGGACAGCCATTATATAAGCTCTCACTACCACCTCCTGAATTTGGCGCCACCAAATTCGCACCACGACTCATCCTTTGACCAGCTTCTCCTTCTTCTTCTTCTTCATCTTCTACTCTCTCTCTCCCCACCATCTGCACTTTCTCATTCTAACTACCACTCGAACACACAGAACTTGCAATGGTGGAGGATTCCGAGAACTCGTTATCCACCCTTCTATGCGGAGAAGATGAATCCTGTTTCGACCATGACAGAGATCGACGCTTCAATTTCAATTTAACTTCGGTCTCCGAATTTGACTCTGAATACATCGAAATGTTAATCCTCAAAGAAACCATTTTCCAACCGAACAAATATTCAGTAAAAATCGAAGGAAGCTCGTTGAAGCGCCCGTGCAGAGATGCCGTAAAATGGATTATCGATGTCTGTTTTCTAACACATTCAGTTATTGCAGTTTCGATTAATGGACTATTTATGTTTTTTAATTTTTGTTTCTTTTGACAGAAAAGGGGTCATTTCGGATTTAACTGCCGTACAGCCTATCTCTCGTTGATTTACTTCGATCGATTCCTTTATAGAAGATCAATAGAAGTAAGTGTGATTCAAAATATTCGATTTATGACATATTATTTCGGTAAATCATTCTGTGATTTGAAAATGTTGTTGGTGTTTGATAGAAGGAGAAATCATGGGCACTGCGATTGCTCTCTATTGCGTGCTTGTCCTTGGCCGCAAAAATGGAGGAATGCGAAGCGCCTTTGTTGTCCAAATACGATGCAGATGAATACAGTTTTGATGGGAATGTAATTCAGAGAATGGAGCTACTAGTGTTGAATACATTGGAATGGAAAATGAGCTGCATTACTCCATTTACTTACTTAAGCTATTTCGCCACTTTGTTCTGCTTCGAAATTAGGCTAAATCGAGCAGTCGAATTGATCTTGGCAATAATGGCAGGTGATTTATATAGATATGCTTACATTTATGGTTTCATTAAAGAAGCTCCATGCTGATCTCGATCGTTGGGTGCAGAAATAAACGTGATGGATCATCGGCCTTCTGTTGTTGCTGCTGCAGCAGTCTTAGCAGCTTGCGATGATCGTTTAACAAACAAAATGCTAGAGATAAAGATTGATGCTGTTCCATCATGGGGGGCAGTCGAAAAAGTGAACTTTCTTTTGCTTTTTGATGGCGCCATTTGTTTTAATTGGAGATCTATTTTTCTCTAACTGATTGTGTTCTTTTCTAACAGGAGCACACACTTTTCTGCTACAGTCTGCTGCAAGAAATTGGGATGTCGAAATCCAATGCTTCTCCTCCTGAGTTAGTATTGGTCACTTCTTCGAGCTCGGATGATGATTCGATGAAGAGATCCAGCAAGAAAAGGAGGCTGACATACATCGATGGTGATCAAGATTGCCCTCGGCCTAAGATTCCTAAACAATGATGAACGCGAGGGGGCAATTTTCACCACATTTTGAGCAGGATTGGATAGAGTTCTGAGTTGGAAAACTGAGCTGTGGTTTGATATAGTGATGTTGAGGCAGTAGTGAAAGTTGGGAGTTTTGTAAACAAGAGAATGTCTAAGTATGTATACTACCTTTAAAGTTTAGCCCACAAAATGATGAGTGAGAGCCTAAGAAAATGTCCAAAAGCCTCCTTGGATGACCATTCTTTTGATTGTTTTATTTGGTTTCTTGCATATTTGTCCTTTGAGAATTGTTGTTTATTTCGAAATGGGTTTCTTTCTTATGGTGCTGGTGACTTGTTTGTGTGCCCTACATTTTGATGGGAAAGGCTTGAGATATTGTCCATGTCTTGCAAAAGGCTAGAAAGATGAATAGGAGATGAGGAAGGATAACTTTTTATTGTTTGAAATGGATCATGGTAGCTTTTTCTTTTTTTTGATTGGAAATGGTTGAGGAAGTCGGTGCGAGATTATGTGGGAGGACTCGACCTCATTTATTCAAGGAATTTATTTTTAATGATGATTGTAAATCGATAAGGTACTATATATTTATCGTTCAATTAAATAATAATATAAATACATATATATTCTAAATTTTGAAAGTGACACTGTCGTTTTATGTGAATATATTTCGATTCTATATAATTTGTAAGGCTAAGAGGGCTGGAGCCAAACTCGAAATCTCATCATCGTATAACCTAACATCCAAACTATAAGGTTAGTGAAATTGCAACACACACACTATCCTATTGGAGTATGACAATGTACATTTATCGAACAATAAAAGGCAAGTCAAACATATATACCAAATATTTTATCCAAAATTATTGTATATGAGACGGTGATTTTATTTCCTTATGTGAATTTGGTGGTAGAAATTAATTGGTGGAGGGGTTAGCTTGGTCCCATGCCTGCCTATTTACAGGGCATAATTTGGTGACTAGTGTAATATGTTATATGTACTTGACTATATGTTGAGCTCACATTAAATAGCCATGGTATGATTCTGCAGCCTTTGCTTCTCTAAATTTGTGGTCCATCACTTATTGTGTGCAACAAATTTGGCTATACATCATTTCATTAATTGTGTATTCAGGTGTTTGTTTTTAATAATTCTTCATTTTTTTTCTTATGCACCTCGGAGAGAAAGGACTGAATTAAATATCATTTTATTCCTAGAAAATGAGTTCCGAATTGTAAAGTGGAGGGATGCACGGCTTATATTAATGTGAACAAAAAAAATTAATGAGAAGAGGAGTGCACGAGTAAGGTACATATTTTCTTTTTTGAAAAGTCATAAAAATATATAAAATAATTAAAAACGAGTATAAGAGGTACCTGATTCCTTTACATGACGAAATCAAAATATAAATACATCTTATTTTGAGAATAAGTAGAATATATGCAAATATAAAAAACACTAATCATAATTGAGTAATCAAAAGATGAGAAGGGGATGCCATTTAATTAGGAATTAATTTTTTTAGGAGAATATCTTATATATATTGACAAATGCAGAAATTGAGCACTCGTATTCAGAAATTAGTTACACTGCGGTAATACAAGGGATTCAATTTTATTTATTTATTTTTTATTTTTATGATGAGCAAGGGATTCAAAAATAGAATTTAGAAAAATGAATTTTGAAAGAGAAATATGACCACTAGTTACCCCTTGCTACAAACTACTTCTAGTATTTTTTTAGTGCAGACAAAAAGATATGGAATCTACTTTTAGTATTAACCTGTGCAATAATTATGGAGCTTAGGCAATGCCAGTTATTAATTAACTGGCTTTACAGAATTTACATTACGGATTTTTTTGCATTGTGCCATTGGTTACCTGCAGCCTTATTACATACATATTTGACTAATTATTTTCTTTTTGTAAACAATTGGATTCATTGTTAAAAGTATGTCTAAATATAATTACACAAATTTAATTGAGAGAGTTAGAAAAATATATATAGTTAGGTTCAAATAATAACTATTTTTATTCTAAAAACTAATAATCAAATGAATTCGCTATGAAAGTTGATTTTTTATTACTGATATTTAAACTAAAAAATTATGTGGTGTATTTATAAAGAGAAAATATGCAATTTTAGTCTGATAAATTAATTTTGTGATAATTTTAGTCTGATAAATTAAAAATACCACAATCAAGTATAATGAATTGATTTTGTGATAATTTTAGTTCATAAGTGATTTTTGGCACCAAAAAATACAATCAGCAACGAGAAATGAATATAGAAAGCAAATCAGAAACATCACTGAAAATGACTTATGTGATACATGTAATATTCAGGTCCTCACTTACTGGCTAAAATTATCCCAAAATCAATTCATTAGACTTGATTGAGGTATCATTAATTTATTAGACTAAAATTATCACAAAGTTAATTTATTAATCTAAAATTGTGTATTTTCCTGTATGTATTAATATAATATATAGGATTGGTAGGTACACGTGTGCTAAATTCAGACATAATTAAACGACGTAATTTCGAATCTAGAAATGATGACGTTATAAAGCAAACTTCCCATTTCTTATTTTTAAATTGTTTTGGGCGGGTAGTCATGTATTACTACTACCAAATATAATCAGTCACTTGATTACAGTCTGTTCAAATCGTTTCGGTAGTTTGACATCCGCTACAAATTTTAGACCTCACAATGTATATTCTTGCTTTTGCTATGACAAGAAATGATTTTTTTTTTTTTTGATATTATAGGAACCCGTAGTCGTTATTTTAGGTGTGCACTGGGTAAACCCCATGTTCCCGTGCAATAGTTTGCAAACCACACATGACAGATAAATCACACTTGGAAAATCAGATGTGACAAACTCAAACCCATATAAGCGTTTGGTGGGATTCGAATCTGTGATATCTCAACCACAGGAACTCACCTTAACCATTATGAAAAATAGTATTATAATCACTTAAATGGATACAATGTTTCCTCCCTACATCCAACAGGATATATGATTCTGATTTTACATTTTAGTTCGAAATAGTTCTTGGCTTCATATTTTTAAACTTAAACCAGCCCAAACCCCAAGTATTCTAGACGGATTTTTCGAATCGGACTCATTTTACCGGCTCTAATCACAGCCCGCCATCCCCTCCGCGTTACTATTTGACTAGATCAAGGCCCATCCATCTCAAATCCCAACCGTCACAGTTTAAATCAATGGTCAATATGTCCCATGAAACTGAGTAGTCAATTTTGAAAAATTCCTCAACACTACGTCTTCACCACGAAAAAAAGCCCTCCAAATCTCTCTCCTATTTTCTGTTCAGGGGCTTTTCGATTCACTCTCACTTTACGCGGCCACTTCTAATTTGTGAAATAAATTGAGACGAACTGAAAATGAGCAAGGGACCGGGACTCTTCACCGATATCGGCAAGAAAGCCAAAGGTCAATTGTCTGCGGATCCAGCATTTTCGTTTATTGTGATTTTCGTTCAGTAGTTTTCCTTCAGAATAGTTGTGTAACAATTGTTGATTTTATATAATTTTGATTTGTAGATCTGCTGACTAGAGATTATCTATCTGATCACAAATTCTCCGTCTCCACCTTTAGCGAATCTGGAGTGGTACGAGTTTATGAAGTTTTTTCTTTTCTTTGTTCAATACAATATATGATGTTGCTTATTGTGTCTGTTTGAATTAGCATCTCAGGTTAGTGTTTTGTGTTTAGGTCGGTTGATTCGGGAATTATCAATTGGCTGGTTGTATTTTAGGGTTTCAACTCTTCGGTAGAGCATCTACTCTTGCAAAAATCAATAAGAAATAGAATAGGATTAGTAATTAGATTACAATCGATTTAGTTATTAAATGTTAAATATTTATAGAGAGCACATATGTTTAACTAATAATTAATTCACATAGTGTCATTATTTATATACATATTTTATTTTATCAATATAAAACAAATTATATAAGAAAAAAAAGGGAAAAATATCCCAAAATAAATATAGATAGGAAAAAAAATAAGAGAGAAAAAAATAAGGAAAGAAAAAAAAAAAGGAAAGAAAGAGAAAAAAAAAAGAAAGAAAGAAGGGGAAAAAAGAAACGGGAAAGAGGAAAAAAGTAAAGAAGGAAAGAGAGAGAAAATGAAGGAAAGAAAAAAAGAAAAGAAATGCGGCATGTAGGAACCGAACTTGGGTTGGTTGCCCCGAGTTCACATAATCCCATAACCATCAGGCTAACTAAACGTTTTGAATATTATACTACATATCAAATATATATAGCTTTTTTTCAAAAAAGTTGGGGGGCCCATGGCCCCCAGGCCCCTACGTGGCTCCGTCCCTGATTAGTAATAACGGATTGGTTTTCCGCTGTGAGTGAATGTATGAAATCAATAACGCCACGAAATAACCCTCCTCTAATATTTGGATCAGTCTTATTTGACTCTGGGTTTTAAGAATATCATTCGCGATGAACTATTACTACGTTGTATCTATACTAAAACCATTCTAAATAGTTTATCGTGGATATTTCGTTAGATATTTGAGCTCCCTAACTTTGCATGAGTATCTTCTTTTTCTGTTTGCCTGACTTGGCTCTAAGAGTTTGAACGAGGTCAGACCTTTTAGGGGGCGTTTACTATGAGTGATAGGATTGATAGATAAAAATATTACAGGCTAATCTACCATTTACTTTGATGGATTAGTTAATTTTGAACTTGTTTGACCAACTTTCAAATACTCAGCTGTATGTTTTATCAATCTAACCTATCACTCAATGTAAACTCCTCTTAGTTGAATAGTATAAGTTGTACCTGCATTTGCTATTAAAACACTCAGGTTTCATTATTTATGAGCAGTTATCAGTCCTCATTTTTAACTTTTGTTTCATAGGTGATTGAAGATAGGATGTGGTAATATGATTTCTGAAGTTTATATTTTCATCTATGATGTCTCTCTGATTTCTTAAATTCATTTTGGTAATTGACTCCAATAGTATTGTAAGTTTATTCAGTTGAAACTCTTGCATTTACTATCTGGTGCTTTTTTCCAATGATCTGATGGTATATTCATGGTCTCAATGTTGTGCCAACATTGTAATGAGTTTGTGTTGTTTTCCTGATTCACTCGTGTAGGATGTAGATAAGTCACTTACTTAGTCCTGTTCCTTAACCATTTTTTGTTTTGAAATTTGACTAAATCTGCTTTTTTTTTTAGTAAGTACACAGCTGTACGCCGATTGTCTCAGTAAGTAAAGTAAGAACTAAGATGCAGAAGGTTATAGGATGAAAGTGATTATCTTTCAGATGAAATTAGTTAATATTGTGTGTCAAAACCTATCTTTCATACAATCTGTGCCATCTGTTTTTTACAACTATTCCAGAGGTGGTTTTCTCCTTGGAGATTTTGTGGATTATATATTTTTATATGTAACCGGAGTTTGAATAAATTAATTTAATAATAATAACATTTCTTGTTTATTCTATGTGAAAAGATTTGTATGACAAAATAACTTAAGATTAGGACTTTAGTTGAAGACTAACTGCTTATATTTATCTTTCTCACCTATCAGTTGTGAGAAATGTTATTTTATAAAGTCATAGTTTATCTCTAGTATATTTTCTTTCTGTGTTATGTTTGTGAGGGTCATGTCCAAAGGGTAGCATTTCGCATATTTATGCAACAGTATGATGCAATAATCATGTTTTAGTGTTTAGTTACTTGAGTACTGCAAGTTTTACCTCTGCTATTAACATATCAGTCTTGATATTTTCAAATTTTCAATATGCTATTCCACTAATGTTTGCTTGAGATGTCTATGATTTGGCTTAGGACGTTGGTTTTTGTCATTGCTTGTGACAGTTCTAAAGACATCATACAGATTATCTGTAGTATGTGACTGTTTCTGTTCGCTGGTCTCATTATGTTGTTGTCCAATTGATATTTGTGTTTGTTGTACTGTTTGTTGGTGAGGTTATGCAGTTTTCCAATTGCTATTTTGGTTTGTTATGCATTACGTTGACATTTTCTCTCACGTGAATTCTCTGGTTCATATGTGAAAATGTAATTTCTGTTATACCTTCTCGATGCAGGCCCTCACAACCTCCACAGTGAAAAAAGGAGGTTACTCATCTGGAGATGTGGCAGTTCAGTACTTGTATAAGAATACTTCTACTGATCTGAAAGTTGATACAGAGTCAAATGTATGTGATGTTATAACTTCTTTCACATACAAAATTCCTATTTCATGGCAACTTATTCTGATCTCTCATTTTCTTTCTTCAGATCTCAGCCACTTTCACTGTTGCTGATATTATTCCATCATCAAAGACCATTGCCAACCTGAAATTTCCCAATTATGAGTCTGGAAAGGTGCTGCAGATTCCATTTTTCTGAGCAAGTGACCTTGAGATGTTGCTTTGCACTAAAATATTCAGTGTTTTCTTATACAGCTGGAATTTCAGTACTTCCATCCTCATGCATCTCTCACTGCAGCTGTTGGTCTGAACCAAACTCCTCCACTTGATTTCTCAGTCACCCTTGGTACTCCCACCTTTGCTTTGGGTGCAGAGGCAGGTTATGAAACCACTTCTGGAAAATTAACGAAATACACGGCTGGTGTCACTGTGACAAAACCAGATTCGTCTGCTTCAGTAATTCTGTAAGTTGTTACTTCACTTGGGTTGATGGCTATAACATCCCTACTTGATAATCTTGTAGATAGTTTGCTCTTTTTCTTTTAAAGCTGAAAAAGTTAGCCCCTTACCCTTGTCTGTATAGGGGTGACAAAGGAGATTCCATAAAGGCTTCATACATACAGTACCTTGATGAATTGAAAAGGAGTTCTGCTGTGGGAGAAATCACCCGAAAATTCTCCACAAATGAGAACACATTTACAGTTGGAGGATCTTGCGCTGTTGATAGCCTGACACAAGTGAAAGTGAAGCTTAATAATCACGGTACACTAGCTGCTACTTTGCAGCATGAGGTCATTCGCAAATCTCTTGTGACCATATCCAGTGAATTCGACACGAAGTCCTTGGACAAGACTCCCAAATTTGGGGTGTCGCTCGCCCTGAAGCCTTGAAAGCACCTAGATTAAGCATATTCCATTTGAATGCTGTACTTGTTTTTAAATTTTGAGGTTGCATCGGAAAAGGTTGCCAAATAAGTAGTTTTGGAAATTTACTGTTCCCGGCAATTGACATATCATCATGATTCATGCATTTTGATGCATGGGGAAATTCTATGATGTTTCCTGGGATTTGAACTGCCTACTGTGTCTTTCTTCTTGGGTTTTTTGAGATGAGAAGCATTCTTTAAATTTAACTATTTTGGGCTCGTTTTATGAAGGTGGATGAAGCTTGGTTTCATGGGATTGAGTATATTCGTGTTTGTGTCACATCTGGAGAAGAGGATGTGGCACGGTTGACGCCTTCTTCATTTTTCTGTGTAATTGTCTTTGTAAGATAGTGTTACTCCCATTTTGCAACTTCTTTTGTGTCAGAATTCAGAACTGAAAAGGAAAAGATGGTGCGGGTGGGAGTATGCTAGTGGCGAAATAACCACCCTGTAAGGCAATTTTATTTTGAGATTGATCAATTTTAGCGTTTCATTTGTTTACGTCCTGATGTTTCTCTCTTGTTAGCTTTTTCACTTGTCTTCTACTTTTCAGATTAAATTATATATATACGTATAAGAAGGTTATTCTATGTTGATGTGCAAGACTGGTGAGGTTTCTATCAGACTCTTCTGCTCAAAAACATGCTTTTCTCATGTGAAGATGAGATTGAGGTACATTGAAGTTTTGAAAAAACTGCAAGTTTGGGAAGGAAAAGCATGTTTATTCTTGGCTTAAACCGAATTGGAAGGGTATGAAGGGTGTTTTAGTTTTACTAATTAACACTGATATAACGGAGTGGGATGAAAACCTAATTGCCGCATTGTGTTGAAGTCGATACTTGATAGCTTGTTTGAAGAGATTGACATAATTCACTAGGCATATCATCCATCCAAAATACGGGCATAAAATACACATTTAGTCCATTGTACACGACCACCTTACAAATTCACAAGTTCCTAAGTTCATTTAATTGGCTTCACTTGTTGCCATTTTCGAGACTGACGCTATCCACTCTAAAAATGAGAAGAATACACATCATATTTTTTTTATGGATACCGGATATTAGCTTTGACACTTTTATTCAATATAAATGATATTTTTTTCAATATAAATGATATTTTTTTTTCAATTATAAAATAAAAAACAAATGATACTTGGATATACAAGATTTTTTGTGGAAAAAAAAAGATCACGACGGGTCAAAAATAGAAAAGTAATGAGCGTGCCAAATTTGATTTATCTTCTTCAATAGTGTTTTAAGTGTTTTCTTTATGCAAAAATGTTAAAGATTAAAAAAAAGTGAGTTTACTATGTAAATAAAAAACAGTACAGTTAAACCTATCTGTTAATTTATTATCTGTCTAACATTGGCACTAAACGTATAAGTTTAGAGTTGAAAGTTGATTGAACTACCAACTAGTTTGTATTCAAATTAGTCTCAAGTTTAAAATGATCAAGTTGCACCAAGCAGAGAGTCATATAGATAATAACACAATAGTAAATTGAAAAAGGAGCAAAACATCAGTCAATTTCACACATAAACAAAGCTCCTCATTTCTTAAAACTAAAAGCTACTTTAAACCTTGTTCTAGAGCACACCATTCATGTTTATGCATAAAGAGCACCCCAAATAAAATACTAAGGATTATTCAGAAAACAACTTAAACATAAAACAAAAAATAAACATACACATAAACATATATCAGCAAGAAGCAGACAACAAAATAATAAACCGACAAGTTAAGGCGCATAACTATCAGCATTGCATTAAAACAACAAAAACATTATCAATTAAACCATCCATAAAAGTATAGGCGTAGTGCCACTACTCACTGTTGCCCCAAAAAACAACAATAAACAAAAAAGCTTAAAACAAATGACTGAGACCTATTAATCGATGGTCTGCATAATGTCCTCGGCAGTGAACTTGTTGCCCTTGTCCTTATCGGCGGCGGCGCGGCCCTTGGCCTTGCGGTCGAGGAGCGACTTGCGGTCTTTGTCGAGGCGGAGCTTGGTGATGACAACCTTGGAGGGGTGGATGCCGACGTTGACGGTGGAGCCGTTCACCTTCTCGCGGGTGATGCGCTCGATGTGGATCACCCACTTCTTCCGGTACACCTGGACCACCTTGCCCTCGCGCCCCTTGTACGTTCCGCGGACCACCTGCACTTCGTCGTCTTTCCGCACCGGCATCGACCGCGCGTTGTACTTGGACCGGAGGTCACCCGACAGGGGCGCGCTCATCAGCACGCGCCGCACGCTAGATGGCGCCGTGAAGTGGGCCTTCCGGCTCTTGCGGCGGGAGGAGGACACGCGTGGGTTGTACTTCATTTTCGCCGCCGGGTGTGAGATGTGGGGAATTCGAATTTCGGTTTTCTCTGTGAGGGTTAGGGTTTTGCAGTCTGATCTAAACTTATACATATGTACATACGATAGGTTGTTTGGACTCTAATTTTGGGCTGTAATATTAATTGGGCCCTTTGCATTTTGTGCTTCTGTAATGAATATATGGGTGATATAGGGGTAAAAATAGTATATTTTTATTTTTTATTTAAATAGAGCACTATTCTATAATTTTAAATTCTTATTTTGGTTGAATTTTTATAAAATAAAGAAAATGATAACAATATTTAGAAAATGAAAAAGTCAATTTCAAAATTTTATTATTATTATTATTATTATTATTATTATTATTATTATTATGTTGTTGTTGTTGTTGTTGTTGTTGTTGTTGTTGTGCTCACTAATTAACTTATTTTAAGCAAATCTTAGTTTAATTTTAGAACTATGAAGCATACTTATTAATATTATTGTTATTATTATTAATATTGTTAGAGAAGCAAAATTGAGATTCATACCATGATCTCTCACGCTATAAAATAGAAGAAATATCATTAAACTACATTACTTGTCGATTATTATTATTATTATTATTATTATTATTATTATTATTATTATTATTATTATTATTATTATTATTATTATTATTATTATTATTATTATTATTATTATTATTATTTTAGTAGTTTATTTTAGAAAATCTTGTATGTACCCTAATAGTGTACATTGTTGTTACTAGAAGTGGTTAGGAAAATTTTTATGCATGTTAATTACAATTTCATTACATCCAATAGTTATTTATATTTAATTACGCAATAAAAATTTAAAATGTTAATATTTTTTTGCGGTATCCTCCAAACATGTGATAAAGAATCTATTAGGATTCATTTTTTTTTAAATCACTTTCCTAAGAATAAAATTCTCAATTAACCATACTTTTTGCCAACCAAACAAGCCCTTAATATATTCCCCCAGTGCTTTGTTATGGTTGACGGTGTAAAGTCGTAAATGAATTAAACTGTGCCAAATATTATTGTGTTCAAGTTCGATTTATTTATTATTAAATCGAGATTTCAGATTTGTTTAATGAATATTTCAAGACTCACGAACTTATTTGAGCCAAATGAGCCTTCTATGTAGATGTATGTTTAAAATACAAATTTTATTCACAATAACATAATATGTTCATCAACAAATAAAATTAGTTATGACATAATACATCAATAATTATTATTAATTATAGTATAGAAATATAAGTTCTATCTAATAAATAATTTCATGCTTTCAAATTAAATTACTTAATGAATTTATTCACAGCTAATGAGCCAAAGATTACCATTTTCATGCTCAAACTTGGTTCATTTACTTTACAAACTTCACTAAACAAATTCAAATGAGCATTTACCCATTCACGCATCGAATAATTTACTAATAACTTCATTCATTTATAACCCTAGTTCAGGTTAACTACTCACCCAATATAGTTCACTTGTTGTGGATAAATATTATATATCTACTTCCCTCAAATTAGTAACTGTTATGGAAGAAAACAGTACCTTATTGGTGTGTTTGAAATATTTTTAAAGACACATTGACAACGCTTTTTAGGTGTTTAAAAACTCAATTTAAATTTTCAAATATAATATGTAAAATGACATTATAAAAAAACGAATACACAAACGGTAGAGATTATTAATAATTAAATAGCAACATTGATTTATAAATTCCAGCACAAAATTTGATAGTCTTACAAAGAGATTATATAAATTATAAGTAAAACTTTACAAATTATCAGGACAATATGGTTATTATTTAGGCCAGATATTGTCCATTGCTACTACATTAACTTATATTTTAGCATATTCATAGGAAAACAATGGAATAATACATTTCATTCTACGCAAGCTGACGTTAGCACAAGCTTCACAAAATACTGCCTGAGATTGTGAAGGGAAAAAAGTAGCTAAAAAATGGTAGAGGCAAGCTAATTATCTTCAAAATATGAGACTACAACAATATGAAATCTCGATATCAGAAGAGGGAGGGAGGGAGAGAGAGAGAGAGTGACAGCAGCACATCAATGGCCATGATCCACAATTGCTTGATTACCTTCGACTTTGAGCACTTACCCGCATTTCTCTGGCTATACAAGGAAGCCATCTCTCCCCCCTAATCCTTTTCAGCTCAGACACACGTTCCTCCTCTTGCTTTGCTGTTTTCTTGGCAGCACTTTCTCTAGCTTCGAGTTTAGCTAAGGACTTCTGGCATTCTCTACTCGCTGCAACAATTATGTCCGACCCATCAACAGCTACGGACTGAAGTTGCTTCCTGAACTGTCAAACTCGAGAAAAATACTTAGGACGGATGGGAGATGAGAAATAAGATTAATAACTGGCAACAGATGCATATCACACACCTTTTTTGATTTTTCACTAAGCTCTTCCCCAGGAATGATTTTTGGTTTCTTCTTTGGTCCATGCAGCTCTTCTGGTAACACAAGTACATCAATATCAGGAAATATGTAGAATTAGAAGAAGAAAAGAAACAAATATTGTGCCATAAATTAGGCAATTTCAGCTGGTTTGGTTCTTGATTAGCTCATGCAGAAGATGACTGCAATATACTAATAATGACAAGCTGGCCTGTTCTCACCTCTTTGATCAAACACTATTCCACGAGGAGCGCTTCTGAAAAGTCGAACTCCAGCATCTTCTGGTGCAGGATCTTCCTCCACAATATGAGCTCTTTCTGAAACCACTTCGATAGTCTTGTCTAAGATGTCTTCTAGTAATCTTCCTGCCTGGAATAATTAACTCGTCATTCACTTACACATGAAAGGCATATCATTCAGTGACAAGTAAGATGCAATCTGCAACTTCTAACTACTCAAATCTTTTCTTTTCCATCATTTTAAAGGGCAGGTCATAAGCTTCGACCAGAGAGCTTGATAACCCAACTCTTCGCAGAACTAACTTTTACAAGTGACAACCAAACAAAGAGAGAAGAACAACTCAACAAGTAGACAACATATTGATAGCACACAAAAGAAGCCCCAAAAGCCAAGAACCTGAACAGCCATTTCAGATTTATAAACCTCGAAAAATTATCAGAGGCGTGGAGATTGAATCTATGTCGCCAACAAAAACATTGCAGACAATATGTTTCCAATAGCCAAGTTTTAGAATTGAAGAATGGCACTTCTCTAATATTCAAGAAGGTGAAATTCAACCTGATTGGGGATTGGTGAACCCTAATTGAGGTGGATGCACCGTTCATCCCGATGTACACAAGTAACACAAGTTTGTGCCTATCAACATATAATCTTTCCCTTTTTACTACTTCGGTTATTGTTGAATAGGAGTCTTAACATATATACAACCCCTTTGCTTAGGTTTAGCTACAATAAAGAGTTCTGAATTATTTAACCATACAAAAGTCTCCCTCTTAGTAATTTATCCTTTCAGCTGACTACTAAATTTATTGAGGTTCTGCTAAGAGCATTAACATTTTCATTTTGCCAAAACCATCATCAACCAAACAGGAAAAAACGACATTCATCAACTTTGAATAACATAGGTAAAATGCAAACCCAACCTTTAGCATAATCATAGAACTGTAAGCTGGTCATTGCATTACAATTTCAAGCGACAATAGTGACTTCACAGATCGTCAAATGGAGTAAAAGAAGAATACCTTAATTTGGTAGTGCTTGAGTTTTTGTGGTTTGTCCTTTTCATCTTTGTCTTGATGAGTTGCGCCGTTGGAGGCAGAGGAGGTGACGGAATTTATGGCGGCCATCCAGTCGGCATCGCCGTCTTCCTCCCCACTGCTGCTGCAGCTACTCCGAACACCACCCATACTTACTGAGGCTGTGCGGCGGCCAAGCAGCCTTCCTTCTCCGCTTTGAATCAGGCGCCCAACTGTAGAAAGTAGAAACAAGCCCACCAGCCCAGGCCCAGAAATATAATTGGAGATTTTCTTTTCGATTTGGAGAAATTGCACTTTTGCCCCAACATTCAGCATTGGTTCAATAAAAATGGTGTGTTGATTAGGAAACATTTTAAATCATTAGTTGTATCATTTATGTGGCTTAGATTTGTAATTATTACGATCCTTCGGAAACATTCAAAGGTGAAGATCCTCTATGTTGATAAAATTTGACCTTATCAACTGAAATGATGAGGATTGTAAAATTGTCAAACTAATTACATGTGATATTTGTAATTTGGCAAAAGAGTGAGATGGTGGATCCGGGTTAAAGCTACGACAACAAAAAGATATGCTATCATGAGATCAGCTAAAATCCACATCGAAAGTCTAACAAAAAAAAAAGAGTAGGATGGATCCTTTAGGACTAGTCACTAATGCTCAAGTCAGTTCTCTTATCAAAGTTATAGAAAATCTAGTATGTATATGAGAGATGACTGATGAAGTAATGAAGGTGTCCCTCTTGCTTGAAATTGGGAAAGGAGGGCTTGGAACCAAGAGGGTGTTTGGCTAAACTTATTTTTTATTTTCCAAGAATATTTATAAGATGTTTAAGAGGATAAGACATCTTTTTGAAGAACATAATAATTGTTAAAGTATTTGGATGACCGAGTTTATAAGCTTGAGAAAGAATCGTGAGTTAGAGAGAAAATTGACGATAAATGAAATCGATAGTGATGTAGAAAATATATACCATAATAATGTTATTTTGCTAAATTCACATTACTTAAGTTTATGAAAAAATAAGTTATGATTGAGTACTTATTTTATAGACATTTATTTTCAAGTCAGTTCTTTTTTCAAAGTTATAGAGAATCTAGTTATGTATTTATTTTACCAAACTAATGAAGTTATAAGGTGTCCTCTTGCTTGAAATTGGGAAATTATAAGTTGTCAAACATCCTTTAAGAATGCATCTCAGGGTACTCCAGTCATAAACCATTGAAAATTTGAGGTGAAATAGTCATTTTGGCTATGTCATGCTTTGCACATCCTATGCTACATATGACCCAACATATAAGTTAGTTAAAATATTCTTGTGAAGACCATATCAAAGTAGTACACATGTAAAGGTCCATTCCTTGGTGTATAGTGTGACAACCACTCGTGACATGCCTCACTTGAAGTTCTATCATCTTAGTTCTAACTTCTAATCAAGGTCGGATATGTTTAAGTAAAGTATGCTGAGTATATGATTTGATATGTTTATTAGATCTAACTATCAAAGCCCTTATTTGGTTCTTTTTAACAGAGTCTGCTTTTCTCAATTATGATTTAAGGAGCATAACTCTATATCTTGCTAGGAATGGATAGTTAAGGTATACCATACCAATTTTTTTTGATATGTTCATATGATACTGTACCGAACCTCTCGGCATACTATTGATCAGTATATAAAATTTTCGATATAGAGTATATTAAGTACTGATATATATGACACTTTCATGGTATACCAAATGTACCAATATATCAAAATTAGCGGTATACTAAAATGACTTTATATAATAAATAAATACCAATACATATATCGATATTGCGATATATACAACACCATCAATATATACAAACATCGCGATATGTATAGGTACCATGGTATATACCGAGAGCTTAGTACGACAACGATATACCGCATCTAAAAATCGATATTGTTCTTATCGAAATCTTCGGTACGATATCATATTTTATCTTAAATTATGATATACTGAATATTTCAACGTTTTTTGGTACGATAAGTATGATATATTGAATTTTCGGGTATTTTCCCCACCCCTAACCTTTGCTATGTCCGATACAATTATACAATTGATGATTTTGCCCAACGTTCATGTCTATCAACTGGGTTTATGCGCCTGTTTGTCCTATAAATCTTGAGGACTTTATTGAGCCCAGGCCTATAAAGTATGACGTACCATATATGGGGAGTAGGATAATCACCCAGAATATAACAAATATTTCCACGTACAAATCATATTACACCTAAAATTACATTGAAACAAAACATCGTAATCGAGCAACATTGTGGAGAGTAGGATAATCATCCAAAATATAAGAAATATTTCCACATACAAATCCTACCATATCCATAATTACATTGAACAAAACACTGTAATCGAACAACACTGATAATAAATTCGTACATCAATTCTTTTATAGGTTAAAGAAATTATCATTCAACCATCTAACTGTAATGACACCAAAACGGTCGGGGAAATCATTAGAATTCGCCAAAGTTAGTATATGTTGCTTATCGCAATTGAGTTGAGTTTATAAAGGTTGCAAAAAATTCCAATTTAATATTGAATTCTCTTACAGATTTTTACAAATTTTCAATTTTGGTCTCGCTCTATGATAAATTAGCCATATGTTATTGTAATGTTTATGTATATTCTCTATTTTAGGATTAATTGTCTCAAAATATATGATTTTTGTGTCGTTTTTTATTTTACACACAAACTTTACTATATAATCTATGGTATACAAAACTTTTTTTTTTGTATTTCCTCACGGTCCCCAAATAAAAAATGACATTACAACCAACAACAATATTATTAGTGAGGATGATAGTTAGTAGGGATGTGAAGCGGACGCACCCACTTGATTTTGGGGTTTTGAAGTATTTTCAATTCAGGTTAATAATTTTTTCCTAGAATTTTTTATAACTATTTTCTCGTAATGTTTTCCCAATCAAAATATTTAACTTCATATTAGATATAAAAATAAGTATAGACATCTCTAATAGTTAGTCAACAATGTGAACAAATATTAGTAACATGTTAACAAAGGAGACTAATCGAACCAATTCTGGAAGTATAGAGGCAATTTGGTATTTTCCTAGAAAGATATGGGCTGCACTCCCGCGCATCTGTCGCATTTGTACGCACGATGCGGTTCATTCCCTGGTTTTGTTTTTTTATTCTAATTAATTAATTTAATTAAGTTAGTTATTATATATTACATATGAATTATTAAAATTATTAAATTATAATTTATAAGTAAAAAATAGTAAAATATTATTCAGGTTAATAACAATAATGTAAAATTAATAAATTATATTTGAAAATTAATAAATCCTAAATAGTTCTTAATTAATAACTAAAGTGCGGACGTAGAGTTTATCAAAAAATATTGGCAGTAAATAATCGCACCGCACCTGTGTGAAAATGAAACCTGTGCGGACATAGAGTTTGTCGCGTCTCCGCCGTGTCGCCGACCGCCACACCAGCTTGTAGCAGTCATTCCCGCTTCCCTCCTCTCAGACATTCTTCTCAAAGCATTCCAAATTCGAACTCTATTATTCTCCAAGTGTGTCGACTGAAACCCTAACTTAGTCCTTGATCGATCAGATTTTGAGTTCAATCGAACTGCAAAAATGGGGAAAAAGCAGCACAGTAAAGATCGGATGTTCATAACGAAAACGGAGTGGGCCACCGAGTGGGGCGGCGCCAAGTCCAAAGAATTCGGAACCCCATTCAAACGGCTCCCTTTCTAGTGCTGCGCGTAAATATTTCCCCTTTGCCATATCCTGTTTTCGTGCTTTGTATAATTAATGAACTGATTTATGAACTTCTGATGCAGACTTACGTTTACGCAGTTTGAAGTTCCCGTTTGCACTTCGGATGGCAGTGTATTTGACATCATGTTAGTGCTTTAGAGTGTTTTTTAGTAATTGAGCAGTAAAATGGTTGCCGAAATTGATGGGATGTTTGTGCTGTTTTTATGATGTGGCACGCAGGCACATAATGACATATATCAACAAGTACGGGAGACATCCGGTAACTGGAGCGCCATTGAAGAAGGATGATTTGATTACACTTACTTTTCACAAGAATCAAGAAGGTAATTGTGTGCTCTGTTTAAAACTCATACTTTGATTGTTAATTTAAGTCGGAGATAAACTTATGGTATCTGCTCATTTCGGCCAAGGCTCTTAGTATTTACAATTCCATGTAGGAAATATAACTTTTGGACTGGATGAAATTAGGGTGCTTCAAATAGGAGACATAGTGTAATAAATAATCAAATCCCGTGGTAAAGTTATGTCCTATAATCATCAGGGAGCAGTACTGCATAATTGCAGCTAAAATCAGTTTTATTTTTGTTTTTTCCCAAAAAAGTAGGAAGTAGAAGTTTATAGTTGCACTCGGACCTGTAATGTTTTCCACATTTTCTTTCGCTCACATCAAGAACCTTCATTGTTGATGCAGCTATAGCATACTTTCATCAAGAATTGCATGATTCTTTGACCTGTTCCAGTGTTGCTGCAATTTAATTGATTTATTCTTCATGTGCTAATGCATTACTATGTTAGAAAAGTAGTTCTTTTGCATTTTATCTGTGATTTGGAGGTATAGAATTTGAATTCAAGATATTCTCTGATATTATATCAGGTGATTAACTACAAACGTCTGTCAATAGTCCAATTGTTGGATGTGCAAGAACCATATCTCCAGTGGTATTTCAGTAAATTATTTGAATCTGCTAAGTGCTAAATTCTCTCATCCAGAATTCAGTCTCAGATTCTTTGAACTGTTCCAGTGTCGGCGTGTCGCTGCAACTTAATTGATTATTCTTCATGTGCTAATGCTTTACTTTATAGAAAAGTAGTTCTTTTATATTTTATCTATGATTTGGAGAGTATGGAATTTGAATTCAAGAGATTGTCTGATATTATATATCAGGTTATTAACTATGGGCGTCTGTCAATTGTCCAAATATATGTGCAAGAATCATATCTCGAGTGAATTGTTTGAATCTGCTAATTACTATTTGAATCTGCTAATTATTCAAGCGATATTTCAGTAAATTATTTGAATCTGCTAATACCATTGCTTTACTCTAACTGGTTCATATATATCCATCCTCTTTCTTCCTCATTAGGATAATCATACCCATCTTATCAAACATGAGTAAAGTAAATGTCTTTCTGAATTAAAAGTAGCTAGAAACAATAAATTTAGGATGCGAGTTTTAACTTAGGGATGTGCACTAATAAAAAAGTTTCTTTTAAATGACTTAGATAATTTCTGTTACTTTGTTTTGCTTCAAGAGAAAATGGTGGGAACTATAAAAATGCCATCTCTTTTGCTCTCCTTTTCCTAATTCTGTCATTAGTAGAAGAGGTGGAAACTGTAATATTGATTTCGTCGAACAGGACCAAAAATAAATCGTGATTGTTGCTTGGCTAGTGTTAACTAAACGAATAAAAACTATTTTTTTAATAATTAACCATTCCGATACACTATGTTGATGGACATGGCATACATTTGAATAGTGTTTTTTTTTTTCTTGATAAAAGTGTGCTTTTGATGGTGCTTAATGCTAATGTGAATTGTGAAATGAATTCCGCTATCTAAGACACTCGTGCCACTATATGGGGAAAATCGGATTGCCTCCTGGCTCATAGGCAAGAATAGTCGACGTCTGCTGGTATACTAGGTGGGACAAGACTATATAGTCAATACTCAATATGTAGTTTTTTCTGAGTCTGCTTATGCTTGATTGATAATCGATTCATAGTTTTCTATGTATTGAAGGCTTCAATTGTTTTAATCAAGTTTGACAAAAAATTTCTTGTGTAGGAGAGTATCATTGCCCTGTTCTAAATAAAGTTTTTACGGAGTTCACGCACATAGTTGCTGTTAGAACTACGGGAAATGTGTTCTGTTACGAGGTCCATTCCTGTCCTTTTCTGAGTCTTCTCTAACTGTTCTCTTGGCTGTATATATCTCATTCTTTACATACAACTGTTGCGTGCGCAGGCCATCAAGGAGTTAAACATTAAAACTAAGAACTGGAAGGAGCTTCTCACTGATGAACCATTCTCTAGAGAAGACATTATAACCATTCAAGTAAAGAGCTATTTCACCCTCCTATTGATGATTGAAGTTCATGCATAGTTGAATTCTAGAAGTGAGTAATTACTTTTGTTCTTTTTTCTGGTCTAGAATCCTAATGCACTTGATACCAAGGTTCTTGTGGACTTTGATCATGTCAAGAAGAACTTAAAAATTGACGATGAAGGTGAACAACATATCTTTAAATTTACTTCAATTTTACCTACTATATATCTTGTTATCGAAATTGATTATACTTGTTGATTGACAGAGTCAAAGAAAATGGAATCTGACCCGTCTTACAACATTAATGTTATTGGGGATATAAAGCAAATGCTTAAGGAACTTGGAACTGACAAGGCAAAGGAGATTGCATTACATGGTGGAGGAGGAAGCAAGGCAAAAGATGAAAGAGCTGCTGCTCTTGCAGCCATTTTAGAAGCTAGATCACGCATCAAGGATGACAATGAATCAAAGAGTGGTGAGAAGCCCACGCAGGGCTTCAGTATTGTGGATGCTGCATCTGCAGCAGTCCATGGAAGAAGTGCTAATGCTGCAAGGTCTGATGCTAGTAACAAAACTGCTGCTCGCATAGCAATGCACATGGCCGGTGAGAGGACTCCAGTAAATGCAAAGTTGGTAAGTTCTTCAATTTTGAGAAGTAGTCCATCTGTCCAAAAAGCGGGTTCACTGGCTAGTTGGTTTCCTACTCAGGTTATGTTTTGTTTTACAGAAATGCTAAGTTACAAAAAAAAGGAATGTCAAAAGTATGAAGGGATGAGCTACTAAAAATTATGGGTTAAGCTTTACAACCCTTCTGAGAGCCAAATCTATGTCACAAGTACTACTTTTTTCTTACAATCACATTAGCTTGACATGTTATTACTGCATAAAAAAGGGTTAAAGAACATATGGGTATATAATTTTGTAAAAGTGCCCTGACTGAAACTTGATATGAGAGATGGAAACCATATTATGATACAAAGCTAGGGTTTAAGCACCCTGGCTGAAACTTGATATGAGAGATTGAAACCATATTAGTACTAATTTATGGTTTATTCTTTCTTGACTATTTTATTGGTGAAAATCTCCTTAGTTTGTCTGTTAAAGGCATGCTACTATTGTTTACTTCTGAAAATATGCCATGTTAAATTTGATTGCCTTCATGGCAAGAGATATATTTTGTTATTCTTTTCTCTCGGATCCGTGGTCTGAAATAACTGTCAATGGAGCAAGATTATTCTGTGAACTTCCAATTGATTATTTGATTGTTTTGAGTTTTCAGGTTAAAAGTTGATTCACAACTGGTGCTGCTTCACGATCTTTCACTTCTACGTCTTATGATCCTGTCACCACAAATGAATATGAATATATTAAAGTTGAAAAAAATCCAAAAAAGAAAGGTTATGCACGGCTGCAAACAACACATGGTGATTTGAACATTGAGCTGCACTGTGACATCACTCCTAGGACATGTGAAAACTTCATCACTCTTTGTGAGCGTGGTTATTATAATGGAGTAGCTTTTCATAGAAGTATAAGGTGCTTGATCCTTATTTGGCTCCAAGCTCAATCTAAGTGTTTTGATGGTTTTTATTGAAGATTTTGATATTGACTATTGTTGTGCTGGTATTTAGAAACTTCATGATTCAAGGTGGTGATCCTACTGGAAGTGGGAGAGGAGGTGAGTCAATTTGGGGCAAGCCCTTCAAAGATGAACTCAACTCCAAGTTAGTTCATTCTGGTCGAGGTGTTGTTAGCATGGCAAATACTGGTCCTCACACAAATGGTTCACAATTTTTCATCTTGTACAAGTCTGCAAAGCATTTGAACTTTAAGCACACAGTCTTTGGAATGGTTGTTGGAGGTCTAACAACGCTTTCAGCAATGGAGAAAGTACCTGTTGATGACGATGATCGACCCTTGGTTTGTAATCTACCTCCTTTCCTCTGTTTCTCATCTTCGGTCATTAATTTACTGTTGGACTTATATTAAGACAATCTTGTCATATACAAATCTTGGTATTTCTGGGAATTATACAATACAAGTTCACCCTCCACCCTGTTCTCATCCAGTTCTATTTTTGCTACTGGTTCTGTTTCCTCATAGATTTTCATTCTTCTATATTTTTGTCTAGTGTTCACCATCTTGAAATTAAGTTTACGCACCAGCTCGCATCAAAGTGAGTGTGAAACCTTTTTGTGCCACAACTTCTTATCTCCAAATTAATTCATCTTTCAACTTCTTCTCTTTATGTAGTTCATCAATTCTCTGTTCTCCTGATGTCTCGATCAAATTATTTTAAGCATCCGAGTCCGTATGGTTTCAGGTCCCAGTTTTAATTGCATACTTGTGTGTTATCATGTTGGCTTCTCAGGAAGAGATCAAGATTATTAGTGCCGATGTATTTGTCAATCCTTATGCTGAATCTGATGATGAGGAGGAAGGGAAGACAATTGAAGAAGACAAAAATGTCAAGGATGAAGATAATGTTAGTTTTAGAATCCTGATATAGTTGTACATTGTTTATCTGCCTTTCTATTTAGATCTCTTTCCATGTTATGCTAAATAACACTTTTTTGAACACTTCCAGGATAAGATCGGCTCGTGGTTCAGCAATCCAGTTACTAGTTCAGATACTCCTGCCGTTGGCGGTGGTGTTGGAAAGTACTTAAAAGCAAGGATGACACAGCCTGCATCTGTTGCAGGTCTAGATGGTGATTTGCCGTCTGGGTCGGTAGGAAAGAAGAGAAAACTGGGACGGTCAGGTGGAGAACTCAAAGATTTTTCTTCTTGGTGAGGTTTGTATTTATTTTGCAAGAGATAGATCCCTTGATATAGTCACAACATGTAGCAAATTGAAGCTTACACCGGCCCCGGTGAAATTAGGGCTATTGTTTTGGTAGTTGAGTTTAAGATTTTGGGGTGACAAAAAAGAGCATCTGTTTATGTTCTCCCCTAGTTTGATGAGATTTTGAAGTACTTGACGGAGTTGCATGCCCCCACAGTGATCATGCTTACTAGAAGTGCTACCGGTGTACTGAGATGAGACGACAATAGTGAAAAGCTTCTTTGCATCAGTCGTTTTCTTGCTCGACTGAGTCAGTTATTTCATTTGTGTGGTTGTGTGTGCATATAGGATTTGAGGCTGCCGGTTTGTTGCTATGTCTGCCCCTCCCACGTTATGCAGTGATCGGAAGAGTAACGCAGAAGCATTTGATAATGGCGACAACGCGTTTGTTGTGGGTCACAAGGTTTGTATTTTGAGGTGGGAAAAGGAAATGGAGAATCAGATTCAGATGTGGCAATGCACTATTAATTTTCCATTATATGCAAAGTGGACGTCAAATAATTTCTCCACTATTATTTGCCGGCAGATGCATGTTACGGATAAGCATAGAAAAACTTGAAACTCATTAAATTCACATGAGTTTAACATGGTCTTACCGGTCAAATTCTCAGATCGAATTTGGACATTGATTAAATTAAATACATTATTGTATTTGAATTGAGTTTCTCTTGTAAACTTTTTCTTTTTCTAGAAGACGACATTGAAGGAAACATTGGCGACGATGAGCCTATCGAGTACTTGTTGGGTCACCAGATATCATGCCAAGAAGTGAAAAAAAAAATCAATTCATGGCGAAAAATGGAATTTGCGTACATTTAAAATTACTGTTTCCAAAGATATACAAGTGCCAGATAATGAATAATGTTTTGTTACATTTTTTTAAACGTACAAGGTTATCCAGCCACCTAATGTCGGATCTACCCGCAAATAGTAATAATAACATATGGAACATATCACAAATTTTGATAAATTTATAAGTTTTAACATGATTTCTAAAACATATCAAACATTTGTTAAATATTTAAATTCTTTGAAAACAAAACTCTTAAATTTTTCATTAACTCGACCGTTCAAGTTTTCTTTTGTCTTTGATTCAAGAAATCAAGATCTAGGCTTTGTCGAGTTCGAGGAGAGAAACACTTTGACATGTTACTCAACGTTTTGTACTTGTTCATGTCGATAAATATCGACATTTAGTCTAAAGGTAATTGTCGGAATCTGCTCCCTAAATTTGTCACTGTTAACAAGTATTAGACATTGATCAATATATCATAGTATTTTTTCTCCTCGAGTCTATAAAAATCCAAACTTTGCTTTATCGAATCAAGATTTCAAACAACAAGATTTGAAATTTTGGATTTTCATAAAATTTGAAGGAGTTTTAATGCCTAAGAATTAAAAGTATACTTTTTGTTTACTATGTTTTATAAGTCCAGTCAAAATCGAAAATTGGGACAAAATTCATTATATAAACTATATCTCTGATAATATCCAAATAAAATAGAAGTTTTAGTAGGGAATTCCTTTCTATTATTTGGTTGGTTTAATCATATTTAATTCTTAACTAAGCGACTGTTGATGATGAGATAAGATGCAACAGAAATTTCCTAAACGCGTTTCGTCTTTTTGATATTTTTTCCTTGTCCCAAAAAACATAGACTTCTCCTTTAGATTATGAAAAAGTCATCATATCATGCCGACTTTGAATATCTTCAAATATATTGGACCCCATATTTTATTGCTTGTTTCATTATATTAATAATAAATTTGGTATGTTAACAATATCAGCAATATAATTAATATTTATATGCACGGGATGAAGTATTGTTTTGCAAGCATCTGCGGACCTACAGTATGACACACATTTTTTTATGAGTTTATCTCCAACTTTTATAAATAAAATGTTTATGTATTATATTTCTTGTACTTTTGACATCCAACTTCTTTATTTTTAAAATTTTCTCTATAGTTTAGCTTTAAACCTCTTATTTATGATATTAAAAAAGAGATGCCCTCCTGAAATTCTAGGTCCTCCGAGTGAATGGTACTTAATCTCTTATTTCAACATGACACGCGTAATAATTTGATTCGCAACTTCATTAGCGTAATGGCCAATAGTGTGACCATTATTAATCTATATGAGTCAACCGCACCACTAACAATCTAACATCTTATTTTGGATTAATTAAGAGGGTGTTTGGCTGAGCTTATAAGCTCTTTAAAACAGCTTATAAGCTGTTTAGGAGCTTATAAGTTGTTGCAAAGTGTTTGGCAAAATAAGCTCCTAAACAACTTATAAGCTGTAAAAATAAGCTCCCCTAAAAATAAGTTGATCAACACTAACTTATTTTTTCATAAACTTATAAGCAACCATGAATTTACCAAAATAATATTATTATAGTTCGTTATTTCCTACACATACACTATCAACTTCACATCTCGTCAATTTTATCTCTTTAACTATTATTTTCTCTCTCTAACTCATGATTCTTTCTCTAGCTTATAAGATCAATTATCCAAACACTTTAATAACTTATAAGCATTTGAGACATTACCTCTTATAAGCTCTTGGAGCTTATAAGCTCTCTAAAATAAGCTTAGCCAAACACCCCAAGTTTGGCAGAAATATCCATTTGCCAAATTTTCCATTCAATCGGAAATTAACATGCGAATGTAAATAAATATAACTTGATTCGATTGATAAATAATCATAAAAGGCTGGATTTTTTTTAAGAAAACTTATTATTTTTCATTTTTTTAACTAATAATTGCTAGGTTCTTAATAATTTCCTAATTATTTCATTTCAATGTACATGGTAATTTAAGAGATACTTTGTAATTAAGTTAAATAAGCGCCATATTTGATCTAAAACAAATGGTTTGAGAGCATAATTGCTTTAAAAGAAAAAAAGTGTGTAATTCACCCACAATAATATAAATGACCTTTTAAGCAAAGGTGTGGGCCAAACTGTTGGTTGCATCATTCCAATATTATCTATACCAACTAATTGAAAATATAGAAAAAATACATACCGAAAAATACCGATCATAATAATTCGTATTCAAATTGAAAGTTGGACTTGGGCAGGTAGCATTACAACGTCAGGATTAATATCTTAACGGAAGCCAACATTGAAAATATTTTTTAATTCTCACGAGGAAAGACTCCATTTCCATTTAAAATGTCTCACTTTCCTTTTTGGGTTGTCCCATTACAAATGTCTCATTCGATTTTAAGAAGTAATTATTCCTTTAAAAAGTATGGACCCTATCAACTTTTTATCCTTTAACTACTTTATATCTATCTCCTAAATACACGTGCCCAAAAAAAAGGGGACAGTTTAAATGAGACGGAGGGAGTAACTTATAATATATGTTCTAGAAAGTCGAATCGAGATGAAATCTCTTTGCAAAATAGTTTGTGTCGAAGTCAGTGGTTATTGTTTAGTGTATCGTCTCCAAAGATAATAATATGACCTCGTTCTTTAAGGAGTAGCACCACTAACACTAAAAGCTTCAACAAAGTAGATAACATGAGAACTGGAAAGTTTGACAATGAAATGTTTATATGGTTAACCAACCTGGACGGTACAATTTATTTTTCAAAATTTAAAAAATCGAAGTGCCGGTTCAGTTTTTTTGTTTTTATGTATTGAAACTGACGATTAACCGAACTGAACCAACACCTATTGAATAGTTACAATTTTATTAACTATGTATTATGTAAGTTATTATATTTAACTATTTTGTTTCTCTTATTATTTTTACTTTTTTCTTAGGTGTTTCTTCTTCCGAATTAGGCATTAAACTTATTTAACAATATACTACACTTCGTTGGCAATACATGCAACACGATCATGCAATTTAATAGTCCTGTATAACATTATTATTATATTTTTTATTCGAGATGTGTTAAAGTTATCATATTTTCTACCACTTTATGATTTTTATTTGTCTAAATTGTTATGTTTTAAAATACACTTTGAAAAAAATAAAAAACTTATATGAATTAAAAAAATTGTAGTTTTTTTGTAATGGTTAATCGTTGAATAATTGGTTAATCGAACCGATTTTTGATTAATCGTTATAACGGTTTTTAGTTTTACTTATCATTCTTAGTAATTAATCAAACCAATAAAAAACCATATGATCCATTTTTTTGTATGAAAAACAATTGGTTAACCGTACAAACACTATAATGCAATTATCAATTTCACACATAAATAAATAGATATAAAGTAATTATCAATTCAATTTTAATAAAATAGATATAAAGTGGATATTAATTAATAACACTACTACTACTACTAAAACTTGTAAGTGTTAAAATTTCGAAACCCTTCATCCACACGGGCCTCACGTGTATGTTCATTTCCACAAGAAAAATATATAACCTCATAAACTCAACTAACAACCCTCAGTCCAAAAAATATTAGAAATTATTGGAAATGCATTGTACTCCCTCCCTCCAAAAAATATTGGTATATTTTTCTTTTTGAATCGTCCTATTATTGTTATTTCATGAGTCACACTACTTTACTCATAAAATATAATTCTTCTTAATTTACGTAACTATAATTTTTGGACAACATCTTTGAGACAAAGGGTACAATATTTAATCAATTTATGATATAATTTGTATCTTGTATCTCTCACTTAAAAAAATAAACAAAAACTAATAATATTCTTCAGAGGAATTTAATTAGGGAATACATTTATTTAGATGAAATTAAGGGAATTTGAGACTAAGTATTAATGACAAGACGGCCCTAGATACCAAAACAGAATGGAATGATGAAATTTGGCTGATTGCACATGTATTTATTTTCTTGGATTTGGGGGAAATAATTCGCCCTTGTGCACGATTTGTCTGTAACAGTAACTACACGGATCTTCTCATTTCTCAAGAAAAGACAACACCAGTCCAACAACAAGTTTTTATTTTCAATCATTGTCAACATTCTATATTCTTTTTAAGTAACTTCACATTTTGCAATTGTTGCAATATATATTTACAATTAATAAGTTAAAACTTATAAAACAAAACTTTAATTTAGGAAAAGAAGTATAAAATGAAATGCCTTTAGGCTAAAAATTAGAACTAAGTAACTAATACTCCCTCCGTCCCACCCTAGATGGCCTGTATTCCATTTTGGACTGTCCCATCCAAGATAAAATGTTTTCTTTTTATGAAATAATTATCTCTTCAAAATTTATGAGTCCTACTTACTTTTTATCACTTTAACCACTTTATCTCTTCTCCTAAATAACCGTGCCTAAAAGAAATGAGTCGTCTTGGATGAAACGGAGGGAATATGTTATGATCACAATTTACATTGGTAGGAGGAATCATTTGATGCACTAACTTTTTCATAGATGTACAACAAATATCTAACTTCTCGTGAAAAGTATCTAAACAATTACTGTTAAACTTATTATTATGAACGTATTATCTGAATTGCTCTAATTTCATAAATTCAAATATAATCAAGTAATTTACTACATGTTATCATATTTACAACAATTTGAAATTGATTTGGAAATCTTGAAACCTGAATGGATATGAGTGGAGTAGTATAAATGGGTTTAGTCCCACCCAACCCATATCGTATCCATTTAACTAATATATTTTATTAATGCATCAATTTGAGTTCATATGTTTCTAAACTTATTTCTCTTCGTCCTGAAATTTGAAATTTGTGGATATGGCGTCCAACTTCTCAGATATCATATCTGAAAATGAGACACACTCCGGTAGATTTGGCCTTATTATTATTTAATTATGATTAATAAATTTTAATTAAAGACTAATAAAATTTGAATTGAGAATTAAAAAAGGGAATTGATGAACTATAATTGAATTTTAGAGTGAATGCATCCTACATGTGAAATGTACATAAATTTTTGACTTTAAAATTTCACCCAAAAGTTAGGATTTCTATTTGTAAAATTTGAAAATCACACTATTTGAAAACTCAACTCAAATATCGGATCCCATGATATAATTAGTTCATATTATTAACATAACTTTAGCTAGTAACAAAAGTGAAAAAACCCACCAGATGTACCCATATACAAGGTGACCTAACTAGTTAATGAAGTGACAAAATCATAATTAAAATATTAAATATCATGAATTTTATACTTTCAGAGTCTGGATATTATTTGCGCGTTTTTATGAATAGTATCTAAACAAAATTATGGGTAGAAAAGGTATAAAGTAGCATGTCAGTGGACTAATTTTTTCTTAGTTACACAATTAATCACGTAAATGCATTGATAAGTATTAGTAGTAATATAACAAATCCAATTATTTATTAATTTATTTTGTGACTAACAGTCTCAACTCTCAAGGTTCAAAGAAAAGCACCAATTACCCAAATGGAAAAAGAAAAAGCAGCTTCATCTTTATTTTTTTGTTCCCTTATAATTGATGTTGATTACCCTCACTTTCTCTACTGACTCGAATATAATTACTTTATTTACCTGCTGCTACCTTTTGGTCATACGTAATCAATTATATACGTGCTAATATAATTATTTCTGCACACCAGTTTATTTAATTAGTATACACGCACTTCATGTGATATTATTATTAACATATACGCTATATCCATGAATTAACTCTTAATCTCAAAAGGAAACTCTTCATCGAAAATCCTCACATCTCAATGTATCTCAATCTCATAAGAATATGAAGGATAAATCATAATAATTTAATGATTAAAAAATTATGAAGATTTTTGGATAATGCTCATAGTAAGTCATTGTAAAAAAATGAAACTCGTGCTCTATTATTATTAAGACTCGATCCTTAATTCATATTCTAAATTTATTAATTTTTGACAAATTGGGTGAGGTCATTTTATACATTTCTCCTAAATAACCGTATCGAAAATAAATGGACCGTCTTGAGTGAGACGAATAGAGTATTAGATTTTCGTTCTTCTAGAAATTAGTTACTGCCACAAATTTCAGAGGCTAGCTGTTGAAACTTGAAACATGAATTACTTTTTGTTCAAGAGAATTTATTCTTTAAATTTTCTATAAATCTTTTTTTCTTGTCGGCAAATATAAGTTTGGGGATTCAATTTTATTATTAAATAAAATCAATGATGGCTCAATCGAAGAAAGGTTAATAGCTAAGGGATCAAAAATGTAAATTGCAAACTTTTGTCTTGTAGAAACGAAGTATTGATGACCTTGAGGCTTGAGGAGATGGTGGTGAATATATATATTAGCTAGTATAGATTGCGATAGGAATATTAAGAAGTAGGCCTCATGTTCGTGTATGTATGCCTAATATATAATATACATTAGTATATAAGGGTTATCATTTTTTAAAGATTATGATAAAAAGGATAAAGTAGAGAAATTGGTGGAGAGAGAAAATTAAGAATATTTTAGTTGGTATGGTGCATTTGATAATGATGATAAAAATGCACGCCCCTCCCGCAGCTTTTCATCCACTCACAATACAATATTCACAACTTCCATACATACTTTGCTTAATTACAAAACCATACCCACTACTACAATAAACAACAAAACACACACACACACACACACACGTGTGTGTTGACCTAGTGGTAGAGTGGTTAATGCCCGAGGCCAAAGGTCTCGGGTTCGAGTCCACCGTGACGCAATCTTTAAAATTTTTGTATTAATTGACAAAACACACACACACACACACACACTCCTCACTTTCTTGGTCTTTTTTGTAGAGTGGTTAATGCCCGATGCCAAATGTCTCAGGTTCGAGTCCACCGTGACGCAATCTTTAAAATTTCAGTATTAATTGACCAAAAAAAAAACACACACACACACACTCCTCACTTTCTTGGTCTTTTTTGTCGGACAAAATTTTCTATCTACTCTCATGCCAACATATATCCGATGTTTTAACATCACTTACAAAACATATTAATTTGAGCCAATCCCTTATTGTTCCAAAAAGACTCATTCAAAAAACATTTCTTAATCAAGAAAGATATCCTAGCCTACCCACTATACCCTTCCTCCCCATAAAGAAAACCATACTTTTCCTCATCCAGATTCTCCCTCTCTCTCATCGGAAGAAATGTAAAAAAATAAATAAAGAAGAGAAAAGAAGGTTAATTATCTAGGTAGGCAGCAAGCGTCCCTCCCGGCCCCTCATAGATTGAAGTCGAGAATACAAAACCAACTCCAACAAAATTATACTATTAGAGAATCATCATAAAGCAAAGGTTGAGATTCTTATTTGATGTTGATTAGATGGATACCTTGTTCAGACTAGTTAGCCTCCAATCTGATCAGTCCAGCACCAGCTCCAGATCCTCCAAGCAAAACCCTAATTACGACGAAGAATGCTTCAACTTTTTTATGGATGATGAGGATTTCTCTTCTTCTTCCTCCAAGCTCTACAACCCTCACTCCTCCACCCCCGCCCCAGACGTCACTCTCGAATTCGCCGCCGCCCTCTCCGGCCAAAACACTAAATGGTCTCACGACATTCTTCTAGAAGCAGCTAAAGCCATCACCGACAGAAACAGCGCGCGCGTGCAACAGCTGATGTGGATGCTCAACGAGCTCAGCTCTCCCTACGGCGACATCGAACAGAAGCTCGTTTCCTATTTCCTGCAGGCGCTCTTCAGCCGGATCACGGATTCCGGAGACCGTACCTACGCCACGCTCGCCGCCGCCTCGGACAAAAACTGCTCCTTCGATTCGACGCGGAGGACGGTGCTGAAATTTCAGGAGGTGAGCCCGTGGATGATGTTCGGCCACGTGGCCTGCAACGGCGCGATCATGGAGGCGTTCGAGGGGGAGAGCAGGCTCCACATCGTCGACATCAGCAACACTTTTTGCACGCAGTGGCCGACGCTGCTCGAGGCCATCGCCACCCGCGCCGACGACACGCCGCACCTCCGGATCACCACCGTGCTCGCGCGGAAGGCGTCCGCCGGCGGAAGCGCGGCGGTGCAGAGGGTGATGAAGGAGATCGGCGGCCGGATGGAGAAGTTCGCGCGCCTCATGGGGTGCCGTTCGGCTTCGCCGTCGTGCACCACGACGGCGATCTGGCGGAGCTCAATCTCTCCGATCTGGACATCAGAGATGATGAAGCACTGGCTGTTAATTGCGTCGGAACTTTGCATTCGGTGGCGGCGATCGGCGATCGGAGGGATTATTTGATCTCCGTATTCCGGCGGCTGAATCCTAGGGTTTTGACGGTGGTGGAGGAGGAGGCGGATCTCGATGTAGGAGTGGATAGGGTGAATTCGTGAACGGTTTTCGCGAGTGCTTGAGGTGGTTTAGGGTTTATTTCGAGGCGTTGGAGGAGAGCTTCCCGCCCACGAGCAATGAGCGGCTGGTGCTGGAGAGAGCGGCGGGGCGGGCGATCGTGGACCTGGTGGCATGCCCGCCGCAGGAGTCGGTGGAGAGGCGGGAGACGGCGGCGCGGTGGTCGCGGCGCATGCATGGCGGCGGATTCTCGCCGTTCGCGCTGAACGAGGAGGTGTGCGACGACGTGCAGTCGCTGCTGCGGCGGTACAAGGAGGGATGGACGATGGCGCCATCGTCTGATTCCGCTGGAATATTCCTCTCGTGGAAAGATCAGCGGGTGGTGTGGGCGAGTGCATGGAAGCCTTGATGATTGGGATTTCCACTGTGGCAAAATGCTCGCACGTGCGAAGTGGAGTTGGTGAAGTAGTGTTTCTGGTGGAGGAAAAGTATTAAAGGTGTTCCTTTTTTCCTCCATCATAGATGTTTTCTTTTCTTTTTGGATATTTGATAGAATTGAAGTGACTAATTGATCTTATTGAGGTTGTTAATTACCAATTTATGATCAATTTTCTATCTGAATAGAAAGAATTGTTATTATTAGATTTGAATTTTTATTAATAATTAGAAGTGATAATGAATTATTTCCCACATTGATATATAATGTGTTGGCCACATCATGTGTAATGTATTGACTGTCCATTTCATGAAGTAGGATTGTAATAGCCCTTTGAGCTAAAGTGTGAATGTGTTAGGACAAACCAAATTCTCATCCCACATTGATGAAAATGAAAAACATCATTTGGCATTATGGTTACATCATTGCATGTATACCCTTGCTTTGTTTCTACTTATGATTTGACATCTAGTCTAATTAACTTGTACAATTTAATATATAATCTAATTTTGATATTAATGGAGTTGGTATTAGGTGTGGGTTGAGTTGATATCATCACATATAGGATTATTAATAGGAGTTTTAAAATTAATTAAATTCGAAGAGGGTCGTTATCTTGTTTGGGACCATATATAGAATCTTAGGACGGCCGTGGAGTTGGGTCGTGTTTGGGAATCTCTTAAAAGGTGTTTAGCCATTAGTGGTGTAATAGCTTTGGTGCCAAACACACTTTCTATATATGGGTCTCTCTTTCAAGAATATTAATATATAGTTTTTTTGGTCTTCAATTCCATCACCCCCTTCTCTCTCTTGAAAACAGTTGCACCCAACATCAACCTAAACGCATTCTTTATGATCAACCCAATTGAACATTTGAATGAGATATATATTCATTCAAAAATCAAATTAATATTTTTCCACCAATACTAATGAAATAAAATAGTAAAGTATGTCTCATGAGAGTTATGTGACCAAAAATCTTTATCATGGTGAGACGTTGCATCATAAATCAAGAAGAGGAAAAAGGGTAATGCTTTAGGCCGACATATATTATAGTGGGAGCTTCTTTTAAGAGTCACAAATGTTAATCTTTTGATGCCTCCACTTTAACTCACCCACTATCTTTTTAACACCTTTTTGCATTCTCTTTTTCATTTGTATATAATACATATATAGTATTTGTCTTTGTAGGAAATTTTCAAGTTTCAATCTGGTTTTACATAAATGTATGGTCCATTGACACTTTTTCTTTAATTAGTTTAATTTTTTAAATTTAAGCGTCTTAGTCGACCATTGACGAAGACTTGATGTGTTCCACACTATAACATTATATACATATATATACGTGTGTGTGTGTGATATGTACAGAAATGGTATTCAGCTGCAAGTTGAAAGTATGTGCATAACACGATTTTTTGAATTGGATGATTTTTGTTTTATTGGGGCCCGCATGAAATATACACTGCAATTTCTATAGGAGGCATTTTTAGTATTTTCTTTTTCTTTAGGTCATTTTTCTTTCCGGCTATGGATGGTGACTATTCATAAATTTAATAATTTTACAAAGTCCAAAAATAAAAAGGATTCTCTGATTTTTACAGCACCCATATATTTTTAATAATTGTAGTTGGTACTTTTATTATTATTATTATTATTATTATTATTATTATTATTATTATTATTATTATTATTACATCTAATTGTTTGGTCCCACTCGTTAGCAATGGGATCAGGGTTATTTTCAGAAGATGTATATCGAAGAGTTAGCGTCGGTCTAACAAAAATCAAAGTTTATTAGAAGACTGGTCTAAAATTCCTAAAAAATTAGTTTTTATGATTATATCGGCAATAATCTGGTAAAGGAGGATTATTCGGGGCAGGCTCAATGGATAACGAAGATGGAATAACGGTAGGATGGTTAGGTCACCCTATCTTTCGAGATAAAGAAGGGTGTGATTATTATTATTATTATAACTGATAAAATGAAGGGCAGATTACACATTAAATATAAACTACTAGCGTATTAAAAAATCCTAATCTATTGTAATTACATTAAATGCACATGCTATCACAAAAACTAGCAAAATTATCTCGAAAGTCAATTCCAGCATCAAAAAGCATAAATGGCTCACCAAATGTCAGCATATAGTTTTAACTAAAAAATATACTAAAAATGAGGGGAAAATGAAACGGTGTCGTTTTGAATCCATAAAATGGTAATTTGAGATAAACCAACTAGCTTGCAGATTATAGAAATTGATATTTTGTTAGATTTATGATAGTTCATTCATTTATTTGTAATTATAAGTATAATTTAGGGATAAAGTTCAAATGAAGTTCTTATTGTTTTGTTTTAGAATTGTAATTTTTAAAGAGTAGGAGCTCCGATGAGGTCGATCTCACATAAAAATCATGATTAATTAGGATTGACAGGTACACATAGGGTTTAGTTAAATATAATTAAAAAATTATTAATTAATTTTTTGGATTTATTAATCCAAGTTAGAATTATTAACCCCCAAATAATTTAAAATTATTTTTTAATTAGATGGTTCCCACAATCCGCAGACACTCGCACGAGCGACCACCCCATTCTTAAATTGAATAAAGATTGAGGTCAAATAATAGAATGACGGATTTGTAACTATGAAATCACGAATAAAAAGATAAATATTTGTTTCCTTCTACTGATCTCGAACATAGTGAAGTGGGCAACCTAATGTTGAAAAAGATTGTCTTTCAAATCCCGTCAATATATTCTAGATTTACTTCAAAGCACACATAAAAATAGTTTTATGTGTGATTATAAAGATTAAAACAAGATATATCCACGTCTGATCTTATATTGTAATAAATTTTTGCGTTGGGCCGGTGACCCGTCTATCTATATAAATACACGCAAACGAATTTTTTGTGTGCCTAGTTTTGAAATCCGGACCGATTTGTCAATTCGACCTTTGTTGTGGTTTTTTATTGGGAATGAACCTTCTATGTAAGATGAAGAATATCGTTGAATTACAATATTTATAGTACCTTAATTTGTGGTTGAATTATATCATATTACTTAATAAAAATACATGAGACTCTCTACATATATCGTCCATTGATTTCGTATAGCCTCTTTGGAAAACGATGAAATGAGAATTGTTCAGCAAATAATATTCTCTGATTGAGAAGCATAATTATTCGTAAGTGAATAAAGAGAGAGAAGGAGCTATCCGTAAGTAGTCTTTCTTCCCACAGTTTTATCTTTATCTCTCCTATATGACTCGCGGTCTAACACACCATATTTAATTATTTATGTCCAAAGTGAGAAAAAGGAAATAAAATACTGATAGAGATCTCATTCGACTGTAACTCCCGGACTATATTAACAACAATAAAGCTATATAGCCACATTATAGCTGGGCATAGATACTTTAGTACTCCCTCCGTCCCAGCCCAATTGGCACATGCCAAAAATGGCAAAAATTAGGCCCCCTAATCTATTTCATCTCTCTCTCCATTCTTGCCTCTCCAGATTCTACCTCCTCTCTCTCCAGTAGGGATGGCAATCGACCCGCGGATACGAAACCCGGGTATCCGTCCGATTATTCGTGGGTTTGGTAGGCATTTCCTGGGTATGTTAGTGGTTTAAAACTAGTACCAAATGGTTTGACTACCTGCATAACTGTATTACCCAATTACCCACGAACCCGTGAAATCCTCCCATCTAATAACTTATTTTATTAATTAATTAATTTCTAAATTATGAAAATAGAATTAGAACCCTAGTAATCTGCAACCATGTATGATGTATCTAAATGAAATGATTCCTCATGCTTTCTATCTACTACGCAGATAGCTCCATTGACCCTTCAAAAAGAAAAGAAGAAGAAGAGTGGCTCAAGAACTAGTGAAGATGATTCTGTGACACTCTAGTGAGAAAACCGAGAGCTTGTCCGGTATGTATCTAGAGCATGATCTTTAAAGTCGATAATGTTTCCATAGATTCAAGAATTTTGTCACCACACTTCATATGATGAATGATCGCACCAATCTGATAAGGAATTAACCAGATATTAGCACTATTTAGGCATATCTGCACCTAGGAACAATATTTGTTAAGTAGCAAACCGATATTTCAATTGATTGTACGACGAAAAGGTTGGTTATGTAAGTACTAAAATGGTTCTCATGCACGACTTATCATGTTCTCCTCTCGACAATTGGCATAGAACCTTCATCATTCGGATAAATGATCAAACACAAAATATTCCGAGATAATGAGTAATCTTATCTATCAAGTGCCATTGATGGATTACATGTAAACAAGTTATTAAAATGAAGCGAGGACTAAATTAATATTACATATAAATTAAAAAAATTATGAAATTCAAATATGAATGTCTAATAATAGCTATTTAACACAAAAAAGATTGGAATCGAGTCTTGAAGATCGATTGTTGCACTTTAATTCATGGGTTGTGGGTATCCGCCAACTCATGGTACATGGTCGCGGTATGGTGAAATCTCCCACCGTCATGGGTCACGGGCGGTCATGGCGGGGATCATTTTCATGGTATGAAGTGGTTCGGCACTATCCGTGCCCTTATCGATTCTCAGATTCTATTTCTCTCTCCTGCTTTATTAGCATTAAATCTTGTGGGACCAACATCATTAAACCCCTTAATCCATTTTTTCTTAATATTTGTGCAGAAAGTGGTGTGCCAATTGGGCTGGGACGGAGGGAGTAATTACTAATATAATTAATTAACATAAATAATATTAAATTAATATGTTAATCATTTTCCATCTATTCTGAAAATATTAAATTTAAAATTAAAATTTTCATTCGATAGGGGCAAAAATATAATTCCATAAGATAGTTTTAATGTAAAACCAATTTTTTAATAGATCAAATATTAAATAAACGGTTTTTTCATTCAATAAAGCTGATTATGACTGACTACATTATGACCGAATAACATCACTCTATCAACAATGCCGAAGCAATACATCAAAATTTACATCTAATTCTATAAGCCTAAAGTTTCCTAATCATGTCCCAGTAACATTAAAAAGAATAACAAGAGAAGAAAAAATCGAAAATGATTATTATATATGTTACAAGTATTTTCACCTTTGAGAAAAATTCTAGGCACGCCATCCTGCAGGAAGCCTCCATCTCTTATGCCAGTAAATAGACACTCTCGACCACAAAGGAAACCCAAAACTGTAATCAAGTGGCTGATCAGCAGCTCCTCCTACGGTTAATGGCAACCACACGTACCTCGAGTCTCGCAGATCAGCAGGGTTCCACCGGTCCGCCATGAAGATAAACGAACCGGGAAGCCCCGGCAATGGCAGAACGAACGTGCTCTGAGCAAAGAACGTTGTGGCACGGAATATCTTGTTTCCACCTATGCAGGGATTCCCCATGTTCTCCCACGGACCCATGATTGATTCAGTTGCGTGTGCAAGAGCCTCATTCGGGGCCCAGCCGGTGCATCCGGAGGTGACCATGTAGTACGTCCCGTCATACTTAAATAGAACCGGCGCCTCCCGATGCTGCCCAACAAGGATTCTTCTCATCACATGTGTCACATCAAGATACTCCTCGTTGAGTGGCCCGATGTGAAGTTCGCTATTGTCCTCAGACGAATATATGAGATAGGCAATGCCATCATCGTCTTTGAAGATGCTCATGTCTCTGCTGTCAAACCCATGGGGACGTTTACTAAAGAGGTAGTCAAATGGACCGGTGGGGAATCACTAACGGCTACACCTACGGAGGCTTTTGTGTAGTTAGCATCGTCAATGTGCATCCACATTACGTATTTCGTTGTCTTGTCATTATAAATTACTTTTGGCCTCTCGAGGACATTGAACTTGTGGAGATCATGAGTCTCGTCGTTTTCTTCTGCAGCAAGCACGATACCCTCGTTTTTCCACGTCCAAAGATCCTTTGAAGAATAACAACCAACACCAGTAACATCAACCTGAATGGAAGAGAATGAGTTTAGTTGCTAGAGAGATGAGAAACATTGTTGTCTTCATCAAAATCAGCAACCATGCGCAAACATCACCGAAGACAAAACCATGAGAAATAAATTCCTAATGAACTCTTCAATTATTAAGCCAGACACTCACACACAAATGATGGTCGATACATGCATCTACTGCGAACTATCAATAGTAGAGGTAGTCTAGCATTCATGTAACGTATATGAAAGATGAAATCAGTTGTTTGCTTGATTAAGCGTAAATCATACATTAGGGTCCAGAACGAGCTTTGATGTCTTTAAAAAGCCAGGACAAATATTTGAACATTTTCTAAAACTCTGAACCGAATTTTGAGTATCCTAATTTCACGCAATTCACAGGGTTCAACAAGCAATCGTTATATCACGATTAAGGGTGCATACTATTTGTAGTAGTGGTCCATATATATCTATAAACAACACAAAGACCTCATATGCTTTTCATAACCGAGAACTTTTTCGATGAATCCTCTAGAAGTTACTTTGGCCATGAACTATGTAAAATAATATTTCTGCACCTAAATTACACATAAGAACTGAAAAAAAGTTCTATATGCCTGATTTGGAAAAAAGGCTAGTTGATCTAATTCATATTTACTTATTTTCTTGCACGTCTTATTATCCAGCTTGGAGTTTATATAATGATATCTCCTTACTTTTCATTCACATAAGCTTGGACACAGTATTTTGAAATCCTGCATCTACCATTGTTTAAAGTCCACCTAAGGTTTACTATTTCCATGACTACAAGTCACATAAATTATTAGCAGTTTAGTCATCAAATCAAGTTGCCGTCCCAAGTCTCCACTTGGAAGTGCATGAAAAATAAAACCCATGCCTTGTTTGACGTGGAAAACTAAAAACTTCAAGAGAACAACTCTATCTGTCTACAGCACAATCTTATACTTCATATCTTGCTTCAAAAATCAATATTTCATACCAGACGTGCAACTGGGTAGGAAGTAAGCTCAAGGAAATGTGTAATCGCAGAACCACTCAAGTGGTGAACCTTTTCTTGTTAGCTAACCCACCAAATGTGTGGTTTCACAACTTATACAGACTAAGCATGGCCTTAAGAAACCTCATTCATTAAGTAGTAGGAATCAATTTGAGCATTTTAGTGGGTAAATCCATGATGACATCCAATAGATTTCCACAAAAATTAAGAGAACGAACTTGCATGTTTCACGAGGACCCAGTTTTCCAAAAACTATTCTTCAAGCTGGTCTAACTAGATCATTCTGAATTGTTTAGCTAGCCTTTACATCTAACTCACAAAAATTTCAAATTCTTACTTCAAAATTTTAGGAATCAGCACCCGGAACTAATGCTATGTAGTCAATCAAAGTTAACATCTTCAAGTAAATATTCTTAGTTTTTTGAAAAAAAAAAAAGCAAGGTTGTTAAAAATATGAAGTAGAAAGGAAAGAATTGGAGATTTTCAATAGGAAGATGCAACATGTGTCGTGGAAGACCTAAAACCTCATACAACTAGATAATGTACTTTCTGTACTTCTTTGCCATAAATTCACCAACTTCATATTTCATTATGCCAAAAACAGTGTATGTTCATCAGCTAGCCTAACTTGAACTCTATGCATAAAAGCACTCCCACTTAAATAGGCTCACAAGCTACTTTGTGTCCTTATGGTTCAAGTAATGGATATGCCAGAACAGGCACTTAAATATTGCAGTATTCAATGTGGCACACATTCACAGTCAGAAAATGGTTGGGTAAGAAAACTAACATGAAGAAATTAAATTTAGAACATTTAACTAATAGGAATTGTAGCATAAAAAAAATTCAAAAATAAAAAAAGGAGATAGACAAGTTTTCAAACATATGACAAACCAAAGGTAATTGAAGTTCTTTTTAAAATGGTCAAACTCTACTGGAAAAATAATCAAATGACAAAATGACTAATGCATAAGTAGAACAGTCCTTTGTTAAGGATGATGCAGAAGCATTAACTCATTAGATACATCCCTTATTTAGTAGTTCAGTCACAAGAAATATAGCTTTACTCACATATTGCATTTTAAGGCATAATTCGACAGTCTCCAACTATAAACAAATAACAAGAAAGAATTAGGATGCATTTGGTAAAAAGAAGGATAAATGTTAATCCACTGAGGGCAGAACTAATATGTGCAAGGATAAATTATCACTTATCAGTATGTGATGGCAAGGTCAGCCTGAGTGTTCATTTTGTTTTTACCTTGTTTTGGGGTAATACAAAAAAAAATGATCCACACCAAAACTGCTGGGATCTTAAGAATGATGAATGAGGATGCATACTCATTACATCCTCCAGAAGGATCACCCATTCAGCTCTTATTACAGTGGTTATAAGTTATAATAGGATGTTTGCAAAAAATATCATCAAGACATCTAAAGTAAAAAGTCAACACTTCCTAGCACCAAGTTTGAATCAAATTTTAAGCATACTACACAGATCCACACAATTAGTATAGAAGCACATATATAGTCAACGGACAAAGGAAGACTGTAAACATCATGTATCACTATATCATTGATTAAATCCATCCGTGCAAAAAAAAAATGCTCAAAGAAAAATAGATATCTACTATATCGTGCGTAAGAAAAACAATAACATAAAGAGCCCATCATAACTCATTCAGAAATAGCATGCATTATTATTTTTGTGATGATTCCTAATCAATAATGTTTAGGATACAAACAGACATAAATATACTAAGAATTAGAATTTACCCGTGCTGCTCCTTTTTTGTGAGCGTGGTAAGTTGGACCATCTTTATACTCGCCATACCAATAGTAAGTCCTGCTTTTTTCCTCATACAAAATACCGCCTCCATGTGCTTGAATAGGATTTCCTTCAGTGTCTAACCATATTCGCCCAGGATGATAGTAGAAACTGTCATTTCCAACAACCTTCATGGGATCTACAGCTGTCTTCATAGAAGGAAAAAACACATGCCTTATTTGGGAAGACTCATCGAGAAATTCATCAATCAAGGTAGTAGGCCGCTTAGGTTTCCTTTTAGCAGCCCGCGGAGATCGCTTTCTTGGTGGAGGCATTTGTATATCTTCCTCCTCAACCTCTTCAAGTTCACTTATTAGCGGGTTGTGGCTTATACCGCTGCGTGCCACTTTATTTTGCACGGTCGTGTGTGAAATAAGGGGTACAAATGAAGAACAATAAGGCACCCCACTAGGCTCCAAACCACAGTCGACATTGAGCATCTGCTCCCTGCAATGCAACGTAAAGTAGTTGGTTTCCTGTATTTGTTCCTTATCCTCATTTTGATGCCGTTTATTCTTCAAGAGAATGCTGCATTTTAAAACACGCAACACGTCGATCGGAAAACTAGCATAGCAATACCCATCATCAGGTTCCCTAAATTGTTTCCCACACAGGATTTGCAGACACCACAATCAATTAATTAGTTTAAGTTATTCCCAAAATTTTCGTTCTTCATTAAGTTGAACCAAAAAGTTGGAAAATCCACTAAAATATTTAATCATGTACAGAAATAAAAGATCATCACAAACCACAGCCTCACAACAACTAAACAAAATCCCCTCAAAACTTGGCCGGATCGAAATTTCAACGTTTGAATAAATAAATGTCCCCTATGCATATGTAACAGTGAACTTCAAACCTTAAGAAAATTTAATTAATTGCATAATTAACAAACACAAACGGATCTACAAGAACAAAATACCGGCAACTCGATAAGGCAATAACCCCAATTACAATTCGGATTAAGAAAAATCCAAAGCAAGAATAAACAAGCAGCATAATCTAAAAACTGATAAAGTCTAATAAAGCTGAAAGAAAAATACCTGAAGATATCCTTGCTAAATACGGAAAGTAACTTCTTGACATGGGTTTGCTGCTGTTAGCTCTTCTGAATTTCCCAACCATTCAATAATCCAAATGATTTCCTGCACTAAGTTGTTAAATTCTCTTGAACTAAATGCTTCAGTAATTTCGTCCCCGAAATTTTCACGGGTTGTGTTGAGATATTCCGACCAAAGGCGTTTAGATAAGGGAATAATGAAGTTAATTAATGAGTAAAGTGGAAGGAGGTAGAAAGCTGCAGCTGGGATTGATTTATTTGTTGGATCTTGATTCTGATCGCAATAATGATGGATGCGAGTGTATCATGACCTACAAAACTCTCTCTCTCTCTCTCTCTGTAGTTTTTACTGTAGCAATTAGCAGGTGAGAGTGTATATCATCACACAGTGCAAGAGTTGAAATTTGCGGAAAATAAAACAAAGATTCGGAATATTTAGTGATGATTAGTAGCACAGTCGTAACTCCAGCAATATGGTAATCATGTTATTTGGAAATTTCAAGATAAATAAAGAATTAGGGGAATAGTAATTAAATAGTATTCCCACGTCCGTCCACTAAATTCGTGCATTTAATTCTGTTTTGGTCCATCCACGAAAAATATTCATTTTCTTTTTTTAAAATATCAACTTTATATTTTTATTCTAAACATATCTACTTATTTACAAAAAAAACCACATATGGTCCACCTTTTTATACTCAATATCCATTACTATATTCATTTATTATCCACGTGGCATACCTTTTTATACTCACTTATTTTACACTCATTACAATTTATTAAAATATGTGCCACCAAAATCAAGTGGACAGAGGGAGTAATTAATTGTCTCTTGAAATTTTTACATCTGATAGATTTCGAATACGAATGTTAGTAATGTGGAACTAAATTAATTCTACGACAATTATTTTAAAAAAATGAAAATGTACAAAATTGCATGTTTTAAGATCCAGTTAAGTCGGTTTGAGTTTGAAGTGAACTTTTGCAAAATGATAGGCAAGGAATTCATTTTGAGTAATTCATTTGTTTAGTACATTTTACATTTCAAGTCACATGAGTTTTATACCTTAATTGGGGACGACAAGACAATAATTATGTTCTAGCTTGATTTGTAAATAGTCACTTCAACTCAAACCAACTTTTAGCATTTCATATTAAGAATGAGAAGTTTAAGTGATGTGTTTCCTTATTTATCAGGAAAATATCACTGTATATTCTATCTTATGTGCTTTAATAGTTGTGTTATGAATACGAAGTATCTATATATCGATTTCTATTTCAAAATTATTACGACGATTAAGAGATAACTCAGCACATTGAAAATCTACGTGAATAAAGACTTTAAATATATTTACTTTTTGTTCAAATGATAAATACCATTTTTTACCTTAGTTTTTTGGCATTTTCACAGAGTTATCCCAATATATGGATGCAAATAGGGATGTCAATCTAGCCCGAAATTTATGGGTTGATCCGAATAGACCGAAATCCAGATAGGATTAAGGTTGAAAATTTCTAACTCGAAAAAATGTCAATTCAAATAGTCCGACAACCTGAATGAGTTGCTCGAAAGTAGCCCGAACCGGAATGGGTTGACTCGAAAATCGACAACCTTCATTATTTGCTTTTGAAAATTAGTATAATAATTTTTTTTCTAGAAAAATACATGTGAAATGCATTTTGATTTATTATTCAAAAGTTATATTTATCATTTCACTTTTTTTATCTATTTACTCTAGCGCTTAATATAAAATATATGTGATTATCAAGAAAAAATCAGCATGAATAACGAAAATGCTGTCGTATTAGAATTATGTGGCAAAATAATGTCATATATTAGTTTTGTAATCCAAACAAAAGTTAAAGACGAGATTTTCATGCTCACAATCCCCCATATATTCTTCAAATAACCCTACGCTCATAGTTCACAGTATAGAAATGGGGTAGGAAACTAGGATTTGTCTTGAGAGTATTTTGAATTGTGAGTGTTTTTTATGCTTTTTCAATAAAAAAAAAGGGCGAAAATTTTAAGTAATCCATATATTAAGTTTGACATTCTTCTTATCTCACATGTTAAGTTTGCTATTATTTTTAACCAATTATACAATTTTATCCTTTAAAATATAAAAAAACACACGGATTCACAAATACAGCGGTCAACCCTCCCCTTCCCCTTCTTTCCCGACGGCCAATCTCCATCCCTCTCCCTTTTCCTGGCGGCCAACCTCCAATCCTCTCCATTTTCCCAACGGCCAACTCTCCATTCCCTTCTGTTTCCCAACGGCCAACCCGCGGCCAACCTCTCTCCCTTCCCGTCTGTCTTTTTTACTGTGATGAAAGATATTTTATAATTTTAATTAGAAATGGGTAAAAATACTAGTATGTAATATATGGGTTAAATTAAATAGGTAACTTAACATTTGGGGCAATTCTCTCCATTAACACAAAAAATAATAGGATGTCATTCTTGTCACATAATTTTCATGTCATTATCCATATGGATTTTCGGTGTGCCTCGATCATTAAAAAAAGTTACATATTGTATATTTGAAAATAAACCGATACAACAAAAGTGGCATATATTTGGACCGAACTGACCCAATCTAAGTCCACTTTCCTAAAAATCATATAGGACCATGTCGCAAAAATGGAACCTAAGTAGGTTCATAACACTTTATGAGTGCAAAAATTTTGGATGGGGTGGGGCGATGGCACTGACCCAATCTAAGTCCACTTCTCCTAAACCCATGACGGTGAAGAGATTCTCACCATATAGGACCATGTCGCACCCGAAAATGGAACCACCATACCAGTAGGTTCCTAATTCATTTTCTTTATTAATTAATTAATAAAATAAGTTATTAGATGGGAGGGTTTCACGGGTTCGTGAGTAATTCACGGGTATTTTTATGGTATTTTCACCAGTACATGGGTTTCGGGTGTGGGGTTTTAAACCACGAACATACCCATTTTAATACCATGATTTCGGTATCCGCGGGTCGATTGCCATCCCTAGGTGGGGCCTCAAAAATCTCCAGGACCAACGTGACCCAAAATCGGACTGGTCCATCGAGTCATACTTGTTTTGTCGCGCGGTTCTAGATATCGTGTTGCAAATATCCATAATTGTTTATGTAAATTAATACCAAAGAATAGGTTAAAATAAATTTATTTTCCATGTCGTTATATCTGTGGATTTCCTGTCGTTGATTTAACTCTCTACCGACAAAAAGAAACTCAATATGATAAAAATTGATTGTATAAATACTGTGTTCGACCGAGCGACCGCCTTTTCGGGATGCCGTGGTGTGTCTCGCCGCGCACTCGCGGCTGGTTGGCCGAGGTCCGATCTGTTTGGCCGAGGTCCGATCTGGTTGATCGAGGTCCGATCCGACTTCTCGACATTTGTGGGGAGGGCGGGCGCGACTCTGGCGCCGCCATCTAGAGGACGCCGGGTCCGTATGATGATTGCTAGGTCGATCGGCGGCCCGTCCTATCTCGGCGTCGTCGACGCGCCAGCGGTAGTTGGGCGCCGAGCAGCGTGCAGCGTAACGCGACATCCAATCACGTGTAGCACGTGTTGAATTTGAAACGGCACTTGCAGCGCCCTAGTCTTATAAATAGCGCAAAGAGGCAACTGCTCACTTTCTTCTTCGACGCTTAACAATTCCGAGAGAATTTGTGAGAGATTTTCCGAGCCGATTTTATTTGAAGTAGCCGCTTACTCGCCTAAAAGTAAGTATGTTTTCTTCTTCTTCTCGCCCGAAAGTTCTCTTCCGCGTCGGGTTCTGGGCGTGAGTTGCCCGGTGTAAGGGACTATATGTGCTACAACGGGTTGGGTAGGTCTGTAGGTCTGAGTCCTAGTATTCCGCCGGTATCCTCTGTATGGGATGGCCCGGGCGGTGGGCGCGAGGTCGGATTTGTCGCTGGAGGAACTCTTTGAGGTTGTGAGGAGTGCGATTCGGAGAGGCGTGGTGGTGTCGCCGATCCGGACGATAGGGCGATGGCCCTCCCGAGGGTTTGTTACCGCTCATGTAGACAGCTTTGAGGCAGTCTTAGTACCCTCCGTCCCCATTTACCTTAGCCTTCAAGAGTATTTCCGGATCCCCATCTCACAATTGACTCAACTCTATTAGTCGCTGGTGGGCCGGGCTCTTTGTTATGGCGCTGTTAGCGAGTTGACCTTCGAGGTATTGATGCGCTTTTAGCGTGAAGACCATAGGAGGGTGTACTATCCGTCACCCCGGCTGAAATTTAAGGTAGCCGTCCCTCCAAGGTGTCCCATTGGCGTAATAGGTATTTCTCTCGGCGAGAGGGCCCGAGGTACGAGTGGGGTATCGGCCACGGTGGACCCAAAATCAAGCCCTTGGGCCGTATGGAGGAATCGTTGAGCAACGCTGGTGAGGTCTTATCAATAAGTTACACCGAGGACGATCCGAAGAAAGGCCGAGTGTTTTGCCCAAGCGTCGGACCGGGTCCGACGGGGTGAGGCATCCCTTTTCTTAGTCCTTATTTGTCTTATTTTACCGTGCTAATGTATTCTTTCCTTTCGACGCAGCTGAGGTTGAGGGATGAGGTGGGTTCACCATCGCCGGCGTGGCCAAAGAAAAAGCGTGATGGTGGACCTAGTAGGGGCCGAAGAAGGTGGACGATGGGCCAACTGATGAGTGGGCTCGAGCCGGGTCCACCGGCCGAGTCGCGACCTCGGGGCTGAGCACGGGTACCGCCCCAAGCTTGGTCGCATCCTCCCGAGGTACGTAGTTCTTTTTTTAGATTTGTTTGCTTCGCAATCGGTGACCGACTTGTGCATCTCCTTTTCGGGTGGGAGCTCTATGATGGGGCCTGCAGCAGCTTCTGGGAGCTGCAGTCGCCACGGCTTGCCGAGCTCGGCCGGCAAGAGGCGCCGAGCGGATCTTGCCGCCGCGAGGGCGGATCTTGAGACCGCCGGGGCGGCTGCGGCGGAAGCCGAGGCCGCCAGGCTGCCGGGCCGGAGGGTGGCTGGCCCGCCTGAAGAGGCACCAGGCCGGAGGCCGCCCGTGAGGTCGAGGAGCCAAGGAGGAGCTGGCCGGGCGAAGGAACTCGCCGACGAGAGGAGGTCTGGCGTGGCCGACCGTGGACCGTTGTTGAGGGCCGCGCACCGGTAGGCTCATCGAGTCGGAGAGCTTCGTGTTTTATTGCCGATCTCGCCGCCGTCTTTGGCCGGCGGTGGTGTCGGATCACTGGGAAGCTGGCGGCCGCCATGCCTCGATTTTGACAAGGTCAAGCATGGGTGGACCGAGGTCGACCAAGAGAGATGGACAAAGCTTACGCCGGTGATCTACTGGTGACTCTTCCCAATCTTTGGAGGCTCGCATCCAAACTTACCCATCGATCACCGAGGTCGTCGCCCGGTGTAGGGTGGACGAGGATCGCGAGCCGGAGCTCCTTGCCGAGGTCCCGCCGCCGGAGGAGGAGGAGGAGGAGCCGAGCTCGTCGGCTCAGTCGACCCGCAGCGCAAGAGCAGGAGCAATGGAGGAACGGCAGGGGAGGCGGGGGCGAGTCCGGAGAGGCCGAGGTTAGTGGGCCGATTGTAATAGTTGAATCGCGGGGTCGATAGGACCACGAGCCCTTGTAATAAATTCTTCGTATGCAATAAAGAATGTTTATCACTTTCGAGACTTGTGTTGTCTTTTTCTTTATAGCATTCTCGCATCTCAATACTGGGACTCGACCATGAATTGTTGGCTGTCGAAAGGGTCCGAGGTGCCCGCCGGAAGGACGAGGAGGTGCAATTTGGAGGAGTCGGTCGCCGAATGACCCAAGTTTTGGCCGCCATGGATCTGAGCTCGGTGTCTTCTTCCGAATCGAAGAAGAAGTTGACCGAGGCTGATCGGAGGTGGCCGCCTCCCGCCGAGAACAGGCGAAGTTGAAGGTCGCGCAGGCGGAGTCCGGGGGTGGACATATCTGCCGACGCTATCCACGGACGTTTGATGCAGTCGCGAGGAACAATTGAATCGATCGCGAGGCTCGCTTGGTTGTCGGAGGAGCATGCAGAGTACGAGGCGATCCGCCGAGCCGGTGGGACTACCATATCCGAAGCCGACGACCGAGTCCAGAGCTTGGCGGAGGGCATGGTCTTGAGGATGAGGAGGGCCCAACAAAGAAGAAGTTCAAAGCTGCGTCAACTCCGTGGTGAAGTTTATGGAGATGTACGACATCGTCCGAAACGTCGCATGCCGGCGAGTGGCGAGGCAACAGCTGGCTCGCCGACCCGATCATAGAAGAACCACGGAGGAGGCGGCTATCCGATCATGCCGTAGTCTTTGAGGTTGATGGGTCCCAGGGGCGGATTATCGAGGGGGATCCTCCGAGGCGGGCGGCGACCGAGGACCTCAGTCGGCGGGAGAGCTTGGGCGGGGCGGTCGCACACACGGCGGTGTCGGTCGGGGTCGTGGTGTGACCTCGGGTGCGTCCCCGCCCGGATGCCTCTGCGCCCGCCTTCGGAGTGTCCCCGAGCGGGTGAAGGTGACCACAGAGTCGATGCTTCCGTCCGGCTGCCTCCGAGCCCGCCCGAGCTCGGAGCGAGCCGTGGTGATTCCTACCTCGACGGGGTCGAAGGCACTGAGTTCGCCCGGGCATACATCGTCGGCCCGGGATTTTGTGGAGAATTGGTGCGGCTTCGGCCCTCTGGCGTGGAGCCCTAAGCCCGAATGAGGCTATGTATAGTATAGACCTTGTATGTAGATATAAATGTATTTAGACTCGTTTAAGAAGTGTATATTTTCCCTCGAGAGGTACAAACATAGCTTAGGACTTCGTTTTGGTCGTAAATGTATTTATATTGTATACACAAGTGCGTATTTTCCCAAATAAAGGGTATAAACGAGCTCAAGCCCGGTTGTCTTGTATATGGCTTGGTACTTTGTTTGTAGTCGTTAATGCATTTAGACTTAGCACTAGGTGCATATCTTCCCAAATAAAGGGGTATGAGATGGCGAGATCGGTCTCGGATGTCGCGTGCATGTAGACGCCCAACTTAATGGGTAATCTGATGCTTTGCATGTAGACGCCCAACTTAATGGGTAATCAGTATGCTTTGCATGTAGACGTCCAACTTAATGGGTAATCAGACGCTACCCTACTTGGTGGGATTTTCATCTTCGTGGCGCCCCTCGTGAAGGTTTAGATGTGGTATATCCGAATGGATGTTCACATAGATGCAAGACGTAACGTAAGTGAAATACTCATTAGAAAAACAAACGCTTTATTAAACAAGTAAACAACATCGCATATCACCAAAACAATAGGAAGGCTAACATGTCGCGATCTAAAATCAAAGCTATGTAAAATACCTCCTAGATGAGTTATGTGCGGGTTCGGGAATAAGTGCCCGGACAGTGGGAAGCTTGTAGCCCTTTGCCGAGGTCCCGTGAACGCGGTAGGTCCTTCCCATGTCGGATCAAGCTTGTTAAGACGCTCGGCTCGGCTTGCTTCATTATTCCGTAGGGCGAGGTCGCCTACTTGGAGTGCGGAGGCCTTTACTCTTTTGTTGTAGTAGCGTGCGACCGGCTCTCAGATGCTTGGCCGTTTATGAGCGAGCTCGCCTCCTCGAGGGCGTCAAGGTTGGCCCGCAGTCTTCCTCGCCCCGGCCCGGTCGGGTGGAGAGTGCGAGGGCATGCGCCGATCTCGGCCGGTATGACGGCCTCGGCACCGTGAACCAGGCTGAAGGGGTTTCCGTGCGACGTCTGTGGTGTGGTCTGTGGGACCAGAGGACTTGAGGAGATTTTCAGCCCGATCGCTTTTAGCTCGGTCCACCTTTTCTTCAATCCTTGCGATCGTGCGGTTCGTCACCGGTCCGACCATTCGCTTGCGGGTGTGCGACCGAGTGAAGCGTTGATCGATCTGAAGCTCTTCGCACCATTCCTTGAAGTTTTTGTCGACGAACCGGTGCCATTGTCCGAGACCAGATGTGCGGGATGCCGAGCGGCGGACTATATTTTCCACACAAGGCTTGAATCCTTCGCTCGTGAGGCTCGAAAGTGGCTCGGCCTCGACCCATTTGTGAAGTAGTCTATGGCTACGACTAAATATCGGCCGACACGGTGCTCGGTCGAATGGGCCAACGATGTCGATCCCCAACGCATGAAAGGCCACGGACTGCAGTACGCCAAGTCGGCCCGAGGCGCTGACGTGGAGTGGATCCGCACTGGGCACTTCTCGACGAGCTCGGCCGAATCTTGCACGGTGGGCCAGGTATCCCGACCTCGGCGTTTCTTCGAAAGTGCTCGCGACCGATGTGGCTTCCGCAAGACCCCGGTGAATTTCGTTGAGCACATAGTCGGCTTTCCGGCCGAGGCATCTCGGGAGGGTTGAAGGTAAGACTTCGGTAGAGCGCCCTCACGCATGAGATACTTCGATTTTGCCATCATCTTTTCGCTTCGAGCCGATCCGAAGGTAGTCGCCGTGTTCGGTGTAGGCCTTGGGGAGACATCCATCGGCTCTATCTCGGTGATGATGCCGACGTGGGACTCCGCTATGCTTCGAACGGACCTCCTCCACCGGTGGACTTGTTGACGACGCCGCTAGCTTGTCGAGGACGTCGGCCACTGTTTTCCTCTGGGATTCGGTGGATCTTGAAGCACGAACGAGGTCAACATCTCCTTCGCTTCTCGAGATATTGTTTCATTCGGTCCTCCTCGCCTCGATTTACCTAACACACAGTTCACGACGACACGGGAATCGCCGAAGATTTGGATCTCATCCACCCTTAGCTCCTTAGCGATGCGGTCCGGAGATTAGGGCCTCATACTCCACCTCGTTGTTGGTGGTCGGGAAGGTAAACCGGATCGTGGGTGACTTCCCGCTTATCTGGCCGAGGAGAAGAATGCCCGCCTCACGCCTGTTTGCACGAGGCTCCGCCCACGTACATCGCCAAAGAACCATCGGTGGGTGAGGGTCCGGTTTCTCGTGCGGGCAAAGGGTGACCGAGGTGGAGTTGGAGGAGCTAATCTTAGCGGTCGACCGGGCTCGATAAACTCGCTACCAGAAATCGGCGAGCTTGCCGCTTTATGGCGGTGCGGGTGAGTACGAGATATCGTGCTCGCCAAGCTCCAGGCCCACTGCTATTCGTCAGATGACTCGGTTTTGACAAGACTTGCCTCGGGGTAGGTCGGTCGAGACACAGATGGAGTGAGCTCGAAAGTAGGTCGAGCTGTCGCTTAGCATTCACCAGTGCAATGCTACCTTTTCAAGCCGGCATACCTTGTCTCCGGTCCTTTGAGTGCTCGGTGATGAAGTAGATAGGAAGCGTCGTCCGACCTCGTCCCGCACCAAGATCAAGAGCTGATTGCCTCGTCCGAGGGCTGCCAAGTACAAGGAGAGGAGTTCGCCTTTTTTGGGCGGTCGAGGTGGGCGGTCGGCGAGGTACCTTCACCAATGTGTGAGGCGAGGTGGTGCTCTTCCGCCATGCAAGTCCGGCCCTCCTCAAGATTTTAAAGAAGGGGCCGCTTCTCGGCACCGGAGAGGAACTCACTGAGGCGGCCAGCACCCGTGGTTTGTGGATCTCGCGAATGGTTTTGGCACTTGCATGTCGAGCACCGCCTTTACCTTGGTGGGGTTCGCCTGCCTTCTTGAAACCCAACACCCAAGAATTTCCTGTTTTACCATGAAAGTGCATTTTGGGGGTTAAGTTTGAGGTTGGCCGACTGGCGGAGCGGAGGATGGTGCCGAGGTCGTCGGCGCGCAGCCTCCGTTTTCGACTTTGACTACTATGTCGTCGACGTGACCTCGACGATCTCCCCAATGTGGTCTTTGAATGTTGCATCCACCATCCTCCAGTAAGTGGCCCCGGCGTTCTTGAGGCCGGCGGCATCTTCGACGCCAAGACGCCAAGTCGGTGATGAATGCAGCTTTGGTGCATCCTCCGGCTCATCGAGATTTGGTGGTACCCTTGTATAGATCCGGGAAGTGAACATTTCGTGGCCACCAAGGCCTCCACCTTCTTGTCAATATCGGGGAGGGTAGCAATCTTTTAGGCGGTGCTTGTTGAGGTCGGTATAATCGACGCATGCGCCACCCTCCGCCGGACTTCGGACCACGATCGGATTAGCCATCCAGTCGGATATTGACCTCGAACAAGATCTTGGCCTTGAAGTTGAGTCACCTCGTCCCTAATGACCGGTGCGCTCCCGCCGAATATCCTTTTCTTCACGGACCGGCTTGGTGGCGGGTCGATGTTGAGGCGGTGAGTTATGAGCTCGGTGACACCCGGTCATATCGGCGGGGACCAACAAACACGTCCCTATATTCTCTCGAAGTCGTATGACGTCTTGCCGGATGTCCGCTGGGCCACAGGTGCCGACACGGGCGACCTCGAGGATCGCTGTCGTATAGTTGGAGGTCCCCGGTCGTCATCCCGGGTGTCGGCCTCGGGGGCTCGGTAATTGCTATGCAGGGGCGAGGCCGCGATCTTGAGTTGAGAGCCGTAGGCATTCTTTTGCGGCCGTTTGGTCCCTCGATCTTGAGCACTCCCACCGGTGGGAATCTTCACGGTGGTGGTAGACCGAACAGACGGCCTTGGTGGCGTCTGACCAATCTCTCCGAGGATAATGTTGTACGGAGAGGAGCCGGACTAGAAGAACCGGATGGCCACGGTGACCGACACGGGAGCCCGCCTACGGTGGCCGGAAGGTAATGACCCCTGGCCGGGCGCTTCTTGAGTGAAGCTCCGTAGGCGGGAGGCGCGGGATGCACCGAATGCCTCCGACCTCAAGCTTATCCAGACTGACTACGGAAGATGATGCCGACGGAGGCCCCAATGTCGATATAGACCGGTGGACGTTTTGTTGCCCACCGCACTGTATGGTGATGGCGTCTGGTGCGGCATGATCTTGAGCACGGGTCCTCCTGGAGAACGTTATGTTCTCACCATCCCGAGTCGCTTGTTCTTGGCTCTTGGGCCGGCCTCGGCATCGTTCTTCGAGGACGACCTCGTCGTCCCGAGGCATCCGTAACAACATAGACCGCTCCATAGCGTTGGGACCTTCGTCCTCGTCGTCTTGGGTTGGGTCGCCACGGGGTCGGCCCGCTTATTCCGCCTCCATTCCTTCTGCGCTTCGCATTCTTGGCCGGCTCGTCAGTACTTTTGAGGGCCCGCCTTTAACGAGCTCGTCGATCCGTGAGCCAGTTTACAGCGGTCCTCGGTATCATGACCATACCCTTGGTGATAGTCGCAATACTCGTCGGTGGACCTCTTCTTGGATCCCTTTCATGGGCGGGCTTGGGAAGAGCTCGGCGTGGAGCTCGAATACTCCGCCTTGATTTGAGCAGGGAGGCGCTCGGCGAGGTTGGGCCGAGGTCCGAGCCTGACTCAGTGCCCCTCTCACGATTCGGTCGAAGCGCTCCTGCGATCTGCGCTACCGACTTGGGTCGTCCGGCTTTTTCTTTCTGACTTACGCTCGTCCCAGTTTTTCTTCCCGATCCGACTCGTCTCCTCGACAAAGTTGTCCACCGTTTCCAAAGCTTACTCGCCGTCTTTGGTTTCTCCCTGTGATTTCTTTGTTCGCCACGGTCGGATCCGCTGAGCAGCGTTGATGATGTAGAGATCGTTGCTGTCGTCAATTTTGAGCGACTCTTTGATGAACCTCGAGACGAAGTTTGACATCGTCTCGTCCCGCCCTTGGCGGATTGTGAGTAGGTCGGAGGAAGGCTGCTGGGGCGGCATCTTCTGATAGAAGCGCCACTTGAACTGATCCATGAGGTCCTGGAAACAGTGTATGCTGTTCTGGCGGAGCGAGGTGAACCAACGCCGTGCGTTGGAGATCAAGACTCGGGAAGATTTTACATGTGAAAATCTTCCATTCCTTGATTCGCCATGTTGGTGGTGTAGGCGAAAAGGAAGTCGGAGGGTCTCAGAGGCCATCGTGAGGCCGCTATATTGGGTGCCGTGCATCACGGGGCGGGGCGTGTCTAGGATCTCCACGAGAAAGGAGATGATTCTCCGTGCAGTCCGAACCCCGAGATCGCCATCCCTTTCGGAGGGTGGGGATCGATAGCGACGCCTATCGTCCCTCCGAGGGGGAGTTCGACTCCGCCTTTCTTCCCTTCTGTTTCGCTCGACTCTCTGGTCGGCATGACGAGGTGGAGAGCGGCTGCGCGAATGGCGAGGGGGCGACTGTTGGTGGCGGCTCGCCTGCGGGGAGCGAGCTCTGCGAATGAGGTCGGCGGCTCGGCGCGGTGGCGGCTCCGCCCGTCGGGCGCGATCGCGTTCTCGGCTATCACGCCGAAAGTGGTGACTTTTAGACGGGGAGGCGGCCTCGGGAGGCCGTGGTGTTCAGTCCGGGGGCCCTAGAGGGACCCGCCTTTGGTCCTCTGGTTGAGGAAGCTTTGGAATTGGCCAAGATTGGCGTGGAGGAACTCGCTCACAGCTCGGCCGAGGACCTCGTGGGACGAATGAGCTGTTTGCTCGTCCTCGTTGAGGTCGACATCTTCCCCTACGTTGGGGACGCGGTCCCGAGGTGTATGGAAGAGTTTACCATGTTTCCCCGAGTGTGTGGCGCTCGTGGCGTCCGCGATCTCCTTTCCGCGACGCTGAGTGACCACCTGGTTGTCCTCAGCCCGGTTGTTGCCAGCGTGGGCGGCGGTTGTGCGTGTTCTTGCCATTTAGTTGTAGAGGGAAACGAAGCTTTCTTGTTCAGGGTTCCCACAGACGGCGCCAATGATGAATCTAGCTATGTGAATGTGCGAGATTTATAGAAAGCAATAAAGAACACCCAGGCTTTTTACGTGGTTCGATCGTTAATGAGATCTACGTCCACATATCCCATCAATATGTTTTAATTATTCACACATTGACTTACAACAGTTAAAATGTGAATAAGATTGATGAAGTACAAAATGGCAATGCTTCGATAAGTGTTATATCTAATTATATTCCTAAAATTTTTGGTGAAATGGAGATGAAATAACCTCGTAATGAAACCTAAATAATGGTTTTGTTAATATTCTTTTAAGACATTATTCATTACAACTCAGTCTTCTACACAAATACAAGATGGCAATGCTTCGATAGTGTTATATCTAATTATATCCTAGAAATTTGGTAAAAAGGAGATGAAATAACCTCGTAATGAAACCTACGGGTTTTTTTTTCTTCCATTGTTAATTAAGTATGTTAATATTATTTTTAAGACTTTAACTATCTCAAATAACTTTACATTCACCCTAGTTTATAATTACGATATGACTTTTAAAATATACAGTTATAACATCCCTTTCCATTTTTTGTAATTGCATTTACAACATTCCTCCATATTTAAGTTTGTGCACATAACAACATCGTTTGAAACAACGTAGTTTTATTGTTAGAAAAGATAGAATTGCTATATTCGTAAAAAAATAAATATATGAGAAGTTCTTTAGCAATTACACGTTCCAAAAACTCATGTTGTAATTGCATATTAGTATAAAATCAATTCGCTTAAGTAGACTATGAGGGTGTTTGGCTGAGCTTATAAGCTCCCAAAAAGCAGTTTATAATTGTTTTTTAAAAAAAAAAATTATAAATTGTTTTGAGAGCTATAAGCTCAGCCAAACACCCTCTATATATATTGAAAAAAATGGTGTCCATAATGTTTTGATGATTAAAAGTGAAGGTGATTTAAGAAATAATAAATGTAGGAAGAAGTGAAGCATGTTGGATCGGACATTATAATAATTGAGGCGTAATTAACAGTTGTCTAATAATAGAAGCGGAACTTTTAGGTTAAGTATTATTAGTTGGAACATGTTCAATCAAAAAGATTAATAAAGTTGGTAAATGTCTCATTTCCACCCACCATCTTCTTCTTCTTTTCGTCCCTATATATATATATGTGTGTGTGTGTGACACTTACGTACACACATAATTCAGATTTTTTTTAATTTACAATTGAAGACCTTTATCAGAATTTTTTATTGAAGAGTACTCTGATCAAGTTGCCCCGAATAAGGTAAGCAAATAGTCAATCCGTCCCAATAACCATGGCATGTTTCTTTTTTACACGTAGATTAAAGAGAGTTGTGTTTTGTGTGTAAAGTAGTGGGTGATACGAAATTCGAGACATTTTTTAGTGTAAAAAGTGTTTCTTTTTTTAGAAACGGATAAACTTAATGGGACAGTCTAAAAAAGAAAATGTGCCATGAATATTGGGACGGATGAAGTATTTAGGATTCCTTGTGAACTAAGACTCAAGTTTTGGACTAAGAGGGTGTTTGGCTGAGCTTATAAATTCACCAAACAAATTTATCTGAAACGAAAAAAACAACATAAAATCACCAAACATCCTCTAAGACATAACGAATCACGAACACAACAACGACAAGCTCAGCTTCCAAAGCATAGCCAAACCCTTTATTAGATATGTGAAAGCAAGCAGTAGCAATATACATGTGTCATTCAAGTTGAAATTGTGAGGCCAAGTAGTAAGAATTCGAATTAGAATATTGTGATATGAATGTAAAAAAAATTCTAACGCTAAATTCAGGATACTGTTATAATTAGGGAGGTAATAATATGGAACAAGGCTCAATTAATGTATTTCTGATATCGGTATAAAAGTACTTCTAATCTCTTACAAGTTTATTACATCTAATTCATTTCTTAGTTTGACATTGACTCGAATGCAACCAAATAACCAAGGGTAAATCACACTTTATGATTTGATTTTAAGTTGAGTTCTAAAAATAGTTTGATATTAAAAATATACCAAAAACACCATGACCGTTTACGAAGTTGCAGATATGTAATTAATTATGGAATTAAAAGGGAAGAATTAGATAATTATTTTTAAGAGTTTATAACCTTCCGATTGACCTTAGAAAAAAGTTTGTTAGCTTCCACATCTTATAAAATGTTTGATCTTTTTGTAAAAATAAATTGTTGGAACGATTGGAAGTTGAGCTTATGTGATGTTCATAGTAAATAGATAGTAATGACAATAATTAAAATATTATGAGTTTTCTGAAAACTTGAAGTTTTGCTCCATCCCCCTTTTTCTAAATAGTAGTCAAACATTTCCAATATTTTTATGAAGTTTTCAAACATTTTTATTAATTGATTTTATACAATTTGAGAGCAATTTAATTATTATTGTTCACAAGGTAAATATCATTTATCAACCCTAATATTTAGACTTTTTTTTTTATAATAGTGACCTAACATAAGCTTGTTGGCAATTTAATTCATAACACTTTAATTTTTTCCAATTTCATCCTAGCTACGGGCCAGTTTCTATCTCCCTTCAAATGTCGACTAGTTGTATAGTGTAAAATATAGGTTCTTTGGGACTGACAAGGTGTGGACCACAAATAAGATAACATTTACCACAACCACAACATAGAAATATAGATTAATTATTGATTATTCGATATAGAGATTTGCAAGGTTCCAAGATATTGTTGTAAAAATATTGAAACATTGTAAATAAATTTGTCAAGTTTAAATGTTATGATATTATTAAAAAAACTAAATAGTGACAATATATTGTATTATTCTTACTAATCATTATAACTTCTCCGTTTTTCTTTATATCATAAGACTTGAAAGTTTCATGGGACGGTTTTAAAGATTTTTTTGTAAATAATTAAAAGATCGCCCAACCCGAGCCAATGTTTTAAAATCGGACGGCTGGATTGGCTGGTCCAACTGATTTAACTGCAAGCTGAACAGTTTAACGGTCCGATTTCAAAAACAACAATATTCAAATAATCCGCACCAAATCGGTCAACCAATTAATTTCAAAAAAATAAGTGATTCGTGCAAATACTAAAGAAAATGATAACTTGAGACCAATAAGTTAAAATGAGACTTTAACCAATTACACCAATTTAACACATTTGGTTTTTGTTCTTCAATTAAATATCTTCCATTCTTAGAATATTGAAATTAAAAAAAAACTAAATATTAAATAATCAACATTATTTTATTTGCAATTGATATTTCCAAAGTTATTATTGTCAAATCTGGGTCAAGCCGTAGAGGTATCGCGAGACAGCCCGAGGCAGAGGAAAAAATACGAGGTACTCTATTGCTTAGTTTAGCTTTTAATAGTCATGTAAATATACTTTTTTTAGAACCCATGTAAATATACTTTTTTAGAACCCATGTAAATATAATTTGAATTATTTATGTGTAGAACAAATATTGATGTACAATTATACACTTTTTGTTGATACTATACATATATATTTTTGGGTTTAGTTTAATTATTATCATGTTAATAGTTTATCCGTATACTCGCATGTTTTAATATGTACAAATCATACAAATGAAAAATCAAATGCTTATGGATCATCTAATTTCTTCAAAACGGTTCAATCGATCAAACCAGTAACCGAAAGACTATTTCGACGTTCAATTTGAGTTTGAAATTTTTGACCCAAACATTGTAAATCAGTGGTATTCCCGCCCTTTATAAAAATAAATGACGACTACGAATCTCAATACTCATATGACCAACTAAAAAGAAAGTCACCCCGTTGGCCGTCTGGGCACAAGTTGCAGCAATTCTATTCTTTTTCACAACATAATTTTCAAGTGGACAAAGATGACGTGTGCAGCGCAATAAATTGGTATTAAAGCCCACAGAAAGTGAGACAGACATAAGTTAGAGATATCATATAAAGCAAATGTGAGTTAACATATAATACACAGATACTTTAAATACACATACTTTAAATAAAAGCAAGCATCAGCAACCCATCAGCCGCGAATAAATTGGTGCACTCAACAACAATACCAAACTCCACACAAAAAAAATCTATAACACAACAGGTTGCACTTGCAGTTGCATTCGACTCCTTATAATCTTATGCTCAGCTCTTTGATTTTGAATGCTTCACCAGCCAGTCAATCACTTGGTCGATGTTAGTTGAGTTCTTGCAAGAGATCATGAAGCAGCACACTTCCCTGTCCGTGATTGACTTCAAACCCCTGCACCACATCGTCAACGTACATCAAATTTAAACCCAATTCAAGAAAAAAAATGTTGATTCATCTCGTGTTGTACGTACATTTGATCAGTCAATGCTTGTTTCGACAGGGCATTAGACTTGTCAATCTTGTTCCCCAAAACCAGCAAGGGAATTCCGCTTAGTGATGGCTTGCTCAACAAATCGTGAAGTTCGCTTTTGGAGATACTGATATTATCGAGATCAGCAGCATCAACAACATAACTGCGCCAAAAAATTTGAGCTGTAAACTATCTGCAACAATGCCATTTCCTCATGTTTATATTTTTCTATTTTAGCCCTTGCTCAGATCCAAACATGCACGCTATCTTACAAGTATAATAAATATGTAAATATCTATCAATTGTATACTATACAGCATACTATCTTACGAGTATTACATATTTATCAATTGTATACTATACAGCATACTATCTTACAAGTATAATAAATATGTAAATATCTATCAATTGTATACAGCATACTAGCCTCCAACTTCTACGAAGTCAAGTGGACAACAAACTCTATAAAGGCATAATCTTGACTAAACTCAAACTAACCAATCAATCAATACTAACTTAGATGCTCAAAGTTTCCAAACAAGCGAGTTTGGTTCTACTCTGTGATACATCAGAATTATACCCTTGATAATAAAGAATTAGGGTTTTATGAATAAAATTTGAAGAATATACAGAATTTAAGGTGCTACATACATAATTCTATCATTCAAAATAACTTCTTCTTAAAAAAACACAAAGTAGCAGATGGATAAAAGCATATAAGAAGGTAGATTTGATTATAAAAGTATCTTCCTAAGATTATATAAGACCAATAAGCGTATATCATGTATTATGCAACTTCCAATTAAATAGACCAGCATAAGCAATGCTGCTGAGAGAAAATAAGTGATGGAGGAAAAGTTGCTGGTAGCATACACAATTGCAGAAACTGCACGACAATATCGCTCCCACATGCTCCTAAATCTGGGTTGACCTCCAAGATCCCACAACTTTATTGTGACATTCCCTTTAGTGACTTTCCGCATATTAAATCCTACCTGAAGTACCACAATAGAATTTCATTGGTAACTATGAATGCAGTAGGTGTTCCAGACGGACCAGAATGAAATAAAAACTAACCAGATATTACGAAAACAAGAAGGAAGTAAACTAACCGTAGGGATCATATCTTCACTGTATCCACCAGTCTAGAGAAGGAAGGAGAAAGATAAATGAACAATGCTTGACCAAATAAAGACTTATCCAAGAAAACCACAAAGATAACAAAGAATACTATATTTACTTACAGCGACAACGTTTACAAGCGAAGTTTTCCCAGCATTCTGAAGACCTATGAGAGACAGCTCCATTTCTTGCTTGAAGAAAAGGCTGCAGCACAAGAATATATGTGAGTCCAACATCCTTAAAAGTAATTCATGAAGAAACATTTTGAAATTTCCAAGGAGTTTTTATCCCAAATACTTCTTTAAAGGGCTAAAGACACTATCTTGAAGCCCAATTAGTGTAATAAACAGTTCTGACTTTCAAGATACTCTGCATAACATACTTTGCAAATATTTCTCTACTAAAAGTTAATTACTTAGCATACCTCCGTTGGATAAGCAAAACATGGCTGAAAGAGCATGAACTATGGTGCAAACAAAGATGTTTGCATTGGTTTCAGAAGAAAACATTCACAAATAGCATGTGTTACAAGAACTCTTCAAGCCAGCATGCTCAATATTTTGCCTACTAATGACCCACAAGTAAGTTAAGCATGCCATTAGATAACCCGGTATTTGGCATTGATTTTACAACGCACAAGGCTCTATTAGTTAGAACGACAACTGAGAAAGTTGAATCTTTTTATGATCTAGGGATCAAAACCATAACATGAATCAATTGCCAATTCAATGAGTATTAAAACATTAAAAGATTGAAGGTACTCTCAATCGATAAAGGATTTAGGGAACAGTATCCCAGCATTCTAGGGATATAAGCAACACATACATTATATATATATATCACAACGTGTCAATTGCAAACACCATAGTTCAGAATATCCAAAAAAAGGCAAACCATCGAAATTGGCGACATATATCATACATGATCATCAGCAACACTATCGTCGAAAAATTGAGTTTCAAAACAAGAATCAACATAATTAAAAGATAGTGAAAAGCAAAAAGGCCATAACGCCGAGCAATAACCAAGGCTGGAAGCTGAAGCCTAGGGATAAAATTCCTCAATAGCTACCCAGAGATAACTAAGGAAAAAAATAATCATTCTTTTTAAGGAAAAACCACATACACGCACAACCCAACGATCAAATTAACACAAACGACATCCAAAATCATCCGCAGACGCAGCGCAAATTCATCCACGATTCAAAGCATATTCATTCTACATCCGAAAAAGACAAACCAAACCCGCAAAACAACAAAAAGCGCGCGCACACACACCTTCTAAGCCAATTGAGAAAAGCTTCCCAGAGACCCATTGGCACGATTGACGGATCGCGAGGACTCGAAAACGAAACAGATCTCTAATCTGTCTTCTCCCAATTGACCTCTCCCCCCAAATAAATTCTCTCCTTTTTTGTATCCTAACCTAACACTACAACAATTTTCCGCTTTCAGGGACTCTGTGTACCACAACTACGACCCAAATACAACAGCCAAGCGCCACAATTTATTCCAACAAATCTCAATGCCACTATAATTCTCCTAAATTATACTTCTGTCCCGCGGATTTTTGGGTCGGGCAGCTATTTTTCGCTGTGTGATTGATTATCGGTGGACCAATCATGAAAATGGGGTGGCGAAAAGGCGACCCTCAAGCTTCACTCGTGCCTCTGGCGCGTGCACACCAGTGCTAGTAGATGTTGGACTGTTTGGAGTTATGGAAGTTGCTGATTGGGCGATGGATACACGCGCTCTGGTCGTGGCTGCACGTTGCTTGGAACCTGACGTGTGCCGCGTGTCCTGTTGGCTGCTACTCAATGGTTGTTGCTTATTTTAATAGAAATGGTAGCCCACAGCTTTCTACTCCTTTTGGTATTGGGTTTGAATAATATATAGTTTCAAATTTCGAAGTTATGAACTCTTTAGACTTCTTTACAGAAAAACACTCTTTAGACTATTTTAAGGAATTATACAATCTCTTTAAATATTTGATTAATTTTTTTTCACTTTCACATTATGAATATTTTTCCAAATCCAACTATATTTATATTTGATGACTTATCAATGGTCACTCCAACCATTTAACCATACTATAATTAATTGTAATAAAAAAAATTAAAAATATGACAAAAATTAAGGAAAAATAAAAATAGAAAAATTATTATATGATGAGAAAATGAGAGAATTTTAGTTCGTGTATAACTATATCAATATTGGTCTCTGTTTATAGAGAAAATAAACTGATATTTTTTATTTTAATATTATATATAGAAGATATACTCTCTCGATTAATTAAAAGCTTGCATTTAATTCCTTTTTAGGACGTCCATCAAAAGTTTATATTTTTCATTTTTTGAATATCAATTAGCTTCAATCTATCATATATTTATAAAAAAACATACATGGTCTATCTTTTTACTTTCATTATCCATTAATATATTTATTTATTATGTTCATTCATTTTATACTCATTACAATTTATTAAAATCAATGTCATAAAAAATAATATAATTTTTTGATAGACGAAAGAATACAATATTTATCCTTTGCAGCCCAAATGTAGTAGGTTGAAAATGTTAAATACCCAATTTCTTCTTCTTCTTTTTTTCTTTTGCTTATGTGGCAGTCGACCCACCCTTTGTCAGGTTGTTGTCATAAAGATATCATGTTCTGTTTTCTTGTTTTTGTTTTTTTTTTTCTTTCCTACGACGTTATACAAATAAAAGTTATTTTTTTATGTTTGTTGGCTAATGGTATGGTTAATGTTTGAGTTTATTTGATTTTAAATTTTTATCTAGTAATTTTAGTTTTTTTATTTTCTTTTCTTTGATAATATTTACCGAAATTTTATAATTTAGTAGTATTTCTTCTAAAGGTGTCTGGTTTGGGCACAAATCTGAATCCCCTGTTCACAATTCAAAATTGAAAAAGATAATTCGTTTTTTTAAGAATAATATTTCAACCAAGAGAATATCATGTTTGTGTGTGATTGTAGCTCGTAAAGTTAATCCAGTATAATGGGCCAGTCTGAGGCACCAAAAATTATAACTGGGCCCGGTAAATAAAAGTCCAAACACGTTGGGCCGAAAAGAATAAAGTTCGCCAAGCAATCGGGGCTTTGGGCAAAAAAAGGGTGTTTAGTCAAATATGCATGAAGACATCACATAACATCAAACACTTGACTCACGTAATAAATCTCAAGAAATTCCAACTATTCCAACTTTCTTCTATTTTTGAAAAGATTTAAAAATAATCAAACAACTTTGAAATATCACCAAAATTTACCATAACTTCTTCATGCATCAAACACATCCCATAGTTTTCCCACAATCATCTAACAACATTAAACACCCAAAACCTCGAAGATTGTTACTACTCACAACACGTAATCACTTAACAAACTAAATCTTCGAAAAATACGAAACGAACTCCAAATCTTTTGAATAATTCCTTGACCTTCTATGCATCATTCCTCATAACAAATAATTATTTCATGCTCATACCATAACATTAAATCATCCGAAAAATAAAAAAGCCCATTGTTTACTATTCTGGATTACTATTCACAATATATAGTTCTTAACAAAATATATTTAGAACAAAAATTCCTGCATGTTCTATACACATAATAGCATGCTTTTATCGCCTAAAAACATCATGCTCATCATTTTAATCATATAAACTTATTTCTTTGTCGAAGAACCAAATTTCCTTCTAAATGAACTCGTGCTGGTAACAAAGGTTCCTCAACGACAAACCACCACCAAACTCATCAAAAATCATATTTAACTAAGACATAAATAATAATTATTGCAAGGTAAACATAACTCTACTCACACCAAAAACAAGAGAACACCTTCAAATTTTGAAATCTAAATATGAAGAAACACAAGAAGTCTAAGTAACATTCCTCTTCCTTCAAATCCTTCTAAAAACATCCTCGACTTTTGTTCCTCCAGTGAACAAATCGAGCTTAGAAGAATGGTGTAGTGGTCGAAAATGGCTTCTTCTTAGAGGGATGTTTTATTTTCTTTTTTTCAAGCTGTAGTACTTAGGAAATTTGAGAGAATGGAGAGTAGCAAAAAAGAATTGGGTACGCTTTGTTAGTTTGGGGCCGGATTGTATTTAGGTTTTGTTTAAGGTTTTTTTATCTTTATAAATAACTATAGTAATTCTTGTGATTATATCCGAAAAATATCAAGTGAATCATCTAGCTTGACAGTGCTTCCCAGACGATGTCTCATAGCGAGGAAATGGGTAACAAATTCTCATGTATTTTATTGCTTTTCGTAATTGCTTTGCGGTTTAAGCCTTTGTTTGTTGGTTTAAGAGCATGCTACGTCTGACAAATCAAGTTCGTTTATTCTAAGTTGGATTGTTGTTAACTAAGATTTTTATCTTTCCCGGTGTAGTGGCATTTGCTGGAACATGCGTTGATTCGATTCTTGAAGCTGGTGGGCTACTTCCTGTACCATTTTTCACTGAAGTGGCTTGTCAAGGCATTATCCGATGCGACTATGAAAAATGGGTGAATACTTTCAACACGATGGCCCATGCTCCGTTTCGAGTCACTTTCCAAGAGTGCGTTGACGTTTTTGCGAGAAATCTTGAGTAGCAGCAGCAGAACGGAGAAAGACAAGGATTCAGACGAGATATAACAGCATAAATGGCAACTTATATAGATTTGCTACTCTAATAGGTATTGCTAGCACAATAAGTCGATGAGTAACCACACCGGGTAGCTTATCAATATACTAAATACAATGCGACAAAAAGGGGAAAATTATCTAATAATATTGATCTCATTTTAGTAAACATGTCATGAAGAAAATTAACAAATGAAAAGGAGCAGGGAAAAACTATGGCTATTTTCATATGCGAGCAACATAAGAATTAGCCTGAGTCACATATCTCACCCACCGATATGGGTTGGCAGTTTTGCTCTTCTTTGCTATCTGCAAGTACTTCACCTGCATTCACACATCAACTTGGTTACACTCGCCAAACTTCCAACATGTGTATACATACATAAATAACGGTATATTAATTTAGTTAACATTCCTAAATTAATCAAATAGCCAGTATTTCTAGAATGTGATTCTAGATAAATTGCTAGTTATTATGTACAACAATCAAAAGGCTTGAGTTGAGAGAATGCTGCATGATAAGCCGACACCAAAAATGGCGACTCAAGTAACAACGAGCGACCATATAACACAGAAATGGGTAGAGCCATGAGGAAACATTTACTGTGTTATAAGGATATCCAGTTGAGATGTTAAACAACCTGGTCGGAGATACAGGCCAGCTTACCAATGTCAGTAAGACAGTAACTAACATTTTATAAGTAAATCCATTTGGGCATTATTTTATGGAACAATTGCATAGCAGGAAGCAGTTATGAAGACAAGTCCCACAACTAGAGCAGGAAGTGGAATAGGTACCAGACTGCAATCATTTAGATTTTAAATCATAACATCAACTTTACCTGTAGTCTTGAAGGGTTGTACATAGGTATTGTGAACGTCAAGCTCACAGGACCAGCTTCTTTAGTGATATTTCCTGTAAAACCAAGCAACAGTAACATTGGACATAAAGGCAAGACAACACATGATCATGCAATCAAATCAGACAAATTTACGAACTATACAAACATACCATGCAATTCCTGTGAAAAGTTCAACTTTGCTCGTAAGGTGTGTTCTGACCCCCCTACAATCTGTTGAGCATGATACTTATGAGCAACAATTTTGAAAAGTTATGGCTACTAGTAAAATAAACACCAAAACATAATTCAAAAACTATTGATTCCATAGCATGCAGTAGCACAAGATGTTACCTTCTTAATACTCCATTCGAGTTTCTTTTGCGATTCTTTGAAATCAGCATTCTGACCAACTATACCGCGTTCCAAGTCAAAATTGATTCTAAAACACATAAAAAATAAGTTGCTTAGTATTTCAGAAGCAAAAAAAAAAAAGACTGACTCTGTATGAAAGCAACAGGTAGATGCTCAAAAATTCATTCAACAGACCTTGTTAAGGAAATATCCGACAACCAGGTCTAGAAATCCATGTTATTGTATAGATTCAACTGAAATTATTATTGAGTATCTAGGGTTGATAAGCAGTAGAGGATATAGAATCTAATCGTAATGCATCTGGATATTAATAACCTTAACACTGACCAGTCATTAAATCTTGTCAAAAGGAAGAGTAGATGTCATGTGAGACATCAAAGTGACCAAGAAGGGGCTGACAATAAGTTAAGGTTAGATGAATTACCCCAAGAGGATCGTTTAATCATAGAAAGAGCTAGAAAAAATAAGGAGCTCAAGTGTCATCTCAATTAAGATTTCTTTTATTTTTCTTTAATTTATAGATGCATATAGTGCCTGCAAGGGAATCACTGCAGAAACCAATTATAAACTTTATTTAGACACAGTGTCATATCAATATGTTTGATGCCAATAAAAAGAATCAAGAACTTAAGTAGCAAAGAGATTTGTACTAAAGAACAAGATTCTTTATTTCAAATCTCAAGATGAACCAATTAAGCTCTTTCTTTAATTATAGCTTGAAACCTGATTTGATCTTATGCCATGGTCCACTGTGTATACATATAAGAAGTCTTACAGAATCCTTTGATATTTAATCTCGATAAAGATCAAGATATCAAGTAAAAATATCGAGTAGGCCAAGACATATAAGACATCAGGCTTTGCAACTCTTCTAGATCGGCTAAAACTGAGAAAAATGATTGGTGAGGTCCCATTTATCTAGACAAAGAATTGTAATTTAGGATGTAAATAAAACTGGAGGACCAAAAGAAAATGCAAACAGCAACAACCAAGATAATAATATCAGTAATGAAAAAATCTGTCAATAGAAGTACTACTGGGCAGAATTCTACCTCGTGGTGTATGTTGGTAATGGCATCTCTACTAAAATTGTGTTAGCAGTGATGCTTGAAGGAAACTCAGCACGGATCTTCAGAATCACCTCAGCCTAAGAGAGAGAAAAGAAAATTAAAGTAGTTACCTCCATTTACAAAAATATTAGAACTTTCCATATTCAAATAAATAACAGTTGAAGCAAAAAGAAATAAAAACTTATTGCTATTCCAAAAATAAAACATCTAAATAAGCTCATAATAGATCATCAACATAATAATGTTTCAATCAACTATACCTTAAGTGATCCTGCTTCTTCAATTAAGGTGTTAATTGTAAAGGGGGGCTTAAATTCCTGAGTAATGCGATAGTTCATGACAGGAAACTCCCCATCAGGTGGTACCTAAGTAACATTAGACAAATCAAAAACAACATTTCTTTAGGAAAAATGAATTCAAAAGACCACGCCATAACAGGAGAATCTTATAAACCATACTACAGCCCTCACCAAACTCAATGTTCTGTCTACATCGAAACTATCCATATGTACAGATTCGTGAAAATTGCAATCATCCAAGATAACTGCTCCTGTCCCTGAAGATCCACTATAGCCTATGCCAAAAAAAGGCAGAATGCTCAGATGTGACAGACTTTCACAACACATGAAGGTTCTGATGTACAAAAGTATAAAATGCTGACTGCCAAAACAGGATTACGTGATTCTTGTGAATGAATGAGATGACATTAGATATGGCTAATAAAAGTGACTTTTAATATATAAAATCAAAACTGTGGTATTGCAAAAAAGATTAACAAGAGAATACCAAAATGTGATACGCTGCCTCTTCCAATGTGTAGGTCATCATTGAGAGCTAATCTGATTTCTGGGTTTCCTGTTAGATAACTCTTCATTTGAATAGTACCATCAATTTCAGAAGTCAATACGTACCCCTGTTCACCATCATTTTAGTCTAGTTTAGGTTAATAGTTAAGTGACATAACAAATTAAAGACTTTCACACTGAAGAAGAGATGATAAAAAACCCTAGAGTATGATACTAAATGCGGACCAATAAAGAAGTACAAGAATAGGCCTCTATTGTTTCATCCTTTGCAGCTCAAATTCCCACAACAAAATCAATATATATATATATATATATATATATATATATATATATATATATATATATATAGGGAGGTTTAGTGAGAACCATTTTATTGTGAGAACGTGAGAACCAAAAATGATGAAATTGATGAATCTTATTCCAAAAATAAAGTCCCTCATGATTCGAACGTGAAAAATCTTAATTGTTGAATTCATATTTTCAACCATCAACTTTCAGATCATTTGGTTCTTAGTTTTAGGATAAGAATGGTTCTAATTTGAACCAAACTCTATATATATATATATATATATTTATATATATGTATGTATAGGAGTAGATTCAAATAAAAATCTTATTTAAAGTGAGAACGTGAGAACTATTTTCAACCATTAGATCACAAAGATCTACGGTAATGCATCACTTTGCTGGATGAGTGCATTGTGCACCACCCGGGTTCGAATCCCATGAGGAGCGAAAATTCAAATATTTTTGTTTAGTGCAGTAATTTTTATGGAGAATGCATTGTTCTCACATTTGTAGGATAACAAATGTTTTTATAATAACCCAACCCTATATATGTGTATGTGTATATATATATATTTATAGATTCATTTCTGGATGTAGTCTTAAAAGTCCGATCTGTACACTATTGCTACACTATTGCAAAACAAAACAATCTGTTATCTTTAACCATCAAACTCAAATTTTTTGCTTCAGGACACCAGAAGCAAAATGACTATATCAAATTTCGAAACTAACCCATAATAAAAGAGGATGGAAATGCTAGGATGACAGCATATACTAAGACCTAGTGCCTTGGGCACTGTAGAGCCTTGAAATTATTGGGTTCATAAGTATTTCTAGTACTGCCCTCTTTACTTTCTCTTTCTATATGTCATATAACTCATTATTCCCCAAAGTTTGAGTTGTAAAATGTATTCTATATGTTTGGTTATAATTTGTAAGAAAATGAGAATTTTTATCAGTGTCATCATGGAAGGAAAATATACATCACTGTATTTAAGAAGTCGTAGATAAAAAGAAAACAGAAGACCAAAATGGTCTCACTGATGAGAAAAAGTGTTAAACAATAGTTGCAATCTACAATAATTCTAAAATAACACTAGACCTTATAAAACTTATTCCTCAAAGTAAAGTCTTCTCAAGATGCTTAGAGAAATAAAAGACAAGGGTACCAACAAGAGAATCTGAACATAGGCAAGTTGATGAGATGAAACTGTCGCTTACACTGGAGCTAAAGGTAACACTTATTTTTTCAATGATATCAACAAAGATTTCCTCCCTTTTCCTACCCCCCGGTTCATTTGCCACAACTGATTTTGTAACAGCTGTACCAGGCATTCGTTTGTTTCCTTGCTGCATAAAACAAAACAGTGGCCATCAGGATCATGAATACTTAAACCAGGCCATATTCAACTGAAAAGTTAAAGCATTAGTAAGAGAACTTAACAGCTAAAAATGTTTTTTTGAAATTTTTATACTTATTTATCATAAAATTGAATACCATAAATAAGGCTGCAGGGCCAAGAGTCGGCAGGCGAGCAGAGTCAACCACAATTGGTTCGTTGAATACATAAGATTTCAATACCTCAGTAGATGTTGTTTGAACATATCCAAAATCCTGCAGTTAGAAGGATAGGTTTGACATATAACCAGCAAATAAAATTGTAATAGGGATTCTAAGAATGAATAAGAAATCAAAAAAATTAATCAGACATCAGGAAAAGTCATCTGGGATGTCATATAAGAATCATACTACATCCAGCTTACTTCAATATGGTATATAATTGATATATAACTTCTACATAATGGATATAAATACACAAACTAAGACAAATTACAAGGATAAAAATGTCCATAGCATATCATTCTTAGGGCAAATGCAATATAAAACTACAATACCATGTAATTTCTAATATACTTACAATAACTTCATCAAGCAGCTCATAGACAAGCACAAAATTTTTTCTCATAGACTCTTCATTAAGAACTCCAAGGTAATCTTTGATGGCGCGTGCAATCCTCTGCAGAAGCTCTAAAGCTAAGGAAGGGGACAAGTTGGTTCTTGTGGTTGCAACAAAGAGCAGGCCAACGACCTTCACATGAAAATAGTTTACACCATCCAGATTCTGCTCATGAAGATGTGAAACAAAATAAAATTAGTAATGCAAAACTAGCATTACTTTTCATGCCATACGGTCCAAGTCATTCTAGTAAAAAGGTTATGGTTGGGAGCGATAAGTCTCGATAGTTTTATAGCACATCACATAAAGTAGGCCATCAATATATTAAATGTGATTTGATAAGCAAATCAACCAAGGCCATGAAGGCATTTTGTATCATCCAGCCCAACACCACTATCTTGGAGATCGGAAAGATTATTTAAGTTAAATGCAAAATGTAAATGAAAAAACAACTGCACGAAACAAAACAAACCAAGGAACAAACTTTTTCACTGCCATCAGACTGTGTCAAACATATATAAAAACAACTCATTCATGTTAACATTGGTCGAAAGACATCAGTCTATATTGTTCCATTAACCAATAAATGGTAGGAAAGTGTAAATATGTCACCAAAAATACCCACAAAGACAGGTGGTGCTTCCTCTTTGCCATCTTCTTTCCAGAACTTCACTTTACGGAAAAATATCTCTGCACTTCCTTTCTGTACATCACGACGGTCTGCATCTTTGCAACATTATAATCAGGCAAAAGAAAAAACAAATAAAAAACTAAAGGATAATGAAATATGATACAGTTTATGACCCTAAAGAAGTCGTAGTCAAACAGATGGACTGATCATACTTAGAACTAACTTCCATCAGGTGCAAGTACAAGATCAAATCAATAATTAAGGTCCAAATATATTAGAGAGTAATCAACACCAAGACATTCCTTAGAAGCTCTTTGAATCTCCAAAGAATTATCGTCATGCAAATATAAAGTCCCCTCATCTATACCTATTAACTATGATAGCACTCTGATTCCTGACTACGTTACCGATCTACATTAAATTTTAAACATTGAATTCAAAAATCAAACGAACATCTATCTTCCTACACTAAATTGAATCTAAAACTTAATGATGATAGTCGGACAGCTGAAACGTATAGAAGAAACTACCGAACATTGAACGACTTGAACATATAATTAAAACAAAACTCTGAACAATAGAATCTGTGAACATACAGTCTCGAAAGACGATGTTATCGCCTCTCTGCGAAAGCACGAAGAACTGGGAGATCATCACGATGAACAGCTAACCGCCTCAACTCACAGCTCGCTCAAATCGATTCCTTAATCGAGTAATGTATGAAGAACATGTGTTGTTTCCTTGAAAGGGGGAAATTGCAATTTAACCCCTTACAACATTCTAATTTAACGATTATCTCCCGCAGTTAGGATCGCGTTTCAGATCGAATGGCCTGTTCGAAATTCTATTCATTAGCTATTGTGTATGTTAATGAGCTATCTAAAAAATATATAAGTATTACTTATGTTTTAATTAGCGCCGAGCATTTTTATATATATTTTAATTTTTCAAAAAAAACACAATTCAAAAGTAATACATATATAAACTCAAGTAAAAATAAAAATAAAATAGAGTAATACAATTTTAAATAGATTAAGGTGAGTAATCTTGAAACATCACCTTCAAATCTCACTAATATATAAACTCAAATAAAAATAAATAAAATAAAGTAATACAATTTTAAATATAAAAATGTACTTATGACACTACGTAAATACGAATATTTTTTTCGAAAGGTGTGAATATATATCTTTATTACCACATTTGACCCGCTTATTCGTTTTGATATAATCCATAATAAAATTTAAGTATTTTTCCTACTTATCAGACTGAGTGATTGTGATTCGAATTCAATTATTCTATCCTTCAACTAAAAAATAATATTCTCTACATCTCATTATTGTTGACTCATTTTCTTTTTTGGATTGTCACGCTATTATCAAAAAAGGAAATAATTTTACACTAAAAATATATCGAATTATGTATCACATATTACTTTACATATAAAACATAACTCTCTTTAATCTGCATGCAAAAAAAAAGGAACCAACAAAGATAGAGTATATAAATATATTCGCGTCCTAATTTTTATCAACTTTTCTTGAAGGAAGCTTATAATTAGTTTGCAACTGTGTTTAAAAAAACAATTTATTTTATTTAAAATTGTCATTTAGCTTTATTTTATTTAATAATAACATGTCTTCATAATTAGCTCAAGACTGTGTTTATTACAAAAGAAGTTTTGATTTATTGTCAAATGATAAAAAAGATTAACTTCCATTATAAAGATAAACACCCACTATTTAGTTGTATGGGCTTTAGGTTTAATTAATTAGATGTCACATCGTTGTAATTGAGTATAATTTTCAAATAAAAATAAATTTGTGACAAGAACGTAAGTAGACTACCAATATTAGAAATGCCATTTTAATTCGGATTGGTCTGAATAAATCAAGAAGAAAAAGGAAGATTATGCTCAAAATTGATTGGATCAACCCAATTAATCGAAATTTTCCTTATTACCTAATTGTCAAAATCATTACTTCGTTTTTAAATTTGATATAAATTTTTGATGCTTGTAAAATATGCTTTGGTTTTGTCCAACATCTAATAAAAAACTTTTCGACATTAAATTGAAGAAAAAAACCATTTGTGTTAAATGTGTGTCAAATTATTACCTCTCACGTAATAACTTATTAGTTATTAATTATCTTTTAAAAAAATGCGTCTAAGTTTTATTATAAAAAATAGTCAAGCACAAAAATTCATACATATTGAATAAATTTCGTAAACATTATGGCTGGGCTAACCATAAATTAAATGGGTTAGGATTAAAATCGAAATATTTTAGCTGAAAAAAAAAGATTAGTCCAAACCAAAAATAACTTGAAATCAAATGGATTGGTTCAAATTCGAGTAGATTTGCCTTATTTATATTCCTAATAATTAATCTAGGCCCATCTCAAATGATAATTTGTCGCAACTATTTTGTGCAATTAAACTTTGATATGAATTTAAGATTTCTGCTTATAGTAATGACAGACTTGAATTTAATATTTCCTTAAAAAAAAATCAAACAACACCTATCCTAATAATAATAATAATAATAATAATAAATAATTCCCGACAAAAATTACACACATTAAACAACACCTGTCCATTTTAGAACCCTAAACCCAACTGCTAGCTCACACACAGTCATCTTCGTTCTCACCATACTTCAATCAAATGCCACTCTGAAAAACCCCAAAATTTTCACCTATCCATAATGTCCTTGATAATTCGAAAAATCCCCTCCAGCTCCCTCGTTCGGTCGCTCCTCTACCGGGCACTCTGCACCGCGGCGGAGACTCGAACCCAGAAGCTCGAACGAATCGCCGAGGAGCTGCTTGGACTCAACAAGATCGAGCGCCATGATTACGTCATTTTGTTTCGTCATAAAATGGGCTTGAATCGGTTCGGCGCCGCCGTCTCCGCACCCGCGCAATCGCCTTCGTCAGCCGGCGGCGCGTCATCTGCCCCTGCTGCCGCCAAAGAGAAGACAGCGTTCGACGTGAAATTAGAGAAATTCGAGGCGTCGGCGAAGCTAAAGGTAATAAAGGAGATCAGGGCTTTCACTGATTTAGGGCTGAAGGAGGCGAAGGATTTGGTGGAGAAAACCCCCGCCGTGGTGAAGAAGGGGGTCACTAAGGAGGAGGCGGAGAAGATCGTGGCGAAGCTCAAGGAAATTGGCGCCACTGTGGTATTGGAATGAGACCAGATTTGAATAGTTCGGTAGCTTTTACCATTGTTACTGGACTAATTTTGATTGATCATTCTGATTCGTGAATAGAAATGAAGTATTGCATCGATGATTTCCCAGTTACTAGAAGCAACAGCATATAAATTCGGTTAAGTTCCTCTTAGTTACAAAAGATGAATTTTTGGACGAGACCAGATCTTCAGTTTAAGTGAATTCATTGCTGGGAATCATGTCATTGCTATTTACTGATTATCATCTTTGTTACTTAGCTTTTCCTTTTCGAATATTTATTCATTTTGACTTCTCAATCTGTCTGCATCAATTGCTAGGTGTTGCATAAGATTGTTTTCTCCATGTTACCTTGCCTTATCAGATGATTGGCAGCTATTCCTTTTTTCTTTGTTCCTTATTATTGTGAGAACACAAATAACTAGACAGTTTTCAGTGGATTCAAAAGTTAAGCTCAAGCATGTAGTGGGAAGACAACTGACCTTTGGAGTAGTGGAATGTAACTCCTCTGGTTCTCGATCAAGCCTCTGTGTTGTCCTGAATTAGTGATTTTTTCTGGTGAAAAATATACAAAAACATCGGTTCTTCTTAGTTTATTGTGTTCAGAGAGTGGCCTTAATGCAGAAGCATAGAGGTAAAATTTTCCAGATCTTTGTGCTAATCTGAAAGCCTTTGTGTGAACATCTTTCCTGTTGAAAGTGGCAGACCTGAGAATTTGGTTTGCAATAATTATATGGGGTGGAGTTTTGTTCTTGTTGAAGCACACTTGGCTATTGAAGTGATTTAAATCAGGTAATCCCAATCTCTCATCTTTTATGTCTTCAGTTTCGAAACCAAGATGTTTATAGAATCAGGTGAATTAGGACTGGGAAGTCAAAGGGTGGCAATTCTAGGTTTCTGAGGTGGCTTTGTCACCGAGTTTTCCTTCTGCACTAGCCTTCCTTGAGTGGAGTTTTAGTAGAGTGAGTTATAGTATATTTTCTTTTCATAATGTTCAACAACAGGGTAGAATTTACTGTGCGACATGCTAACGAATGTGCTTGGATATCTTAAATATTGGAAGAATTGCGGTAGTCATGCTCAAAGAGAGAAATTCCCCACACCTTTGAGATAGGACAATTTGTATCCATTGTCCAGATGAGAGGTGTATAAGCCGTGGTGACGGCATAAATATATATTATCTTGCAGTTTGACCGTTGTTACAATGGAATTGAACAAGAGAGCCGCCATCTCAAGGCATATAGATATTGCTCTGTTTAATGCAAAAGCTTTCCGTTTTCCTTAATATAATGTATCCGAGTTGTTTGTCATGTATTTTGCTTGTGGAATTCTAATTTCATGTATATGCCGGTTATTATAGTTCGCCTGAGTTGAAATTATGCCAATGCTGGTTACTTATCTTACAGCTCTCACTTATTCAGGATTCTTAGGCTTTAGTTCTGAGAACTTCCATATCAATTGCAATTCCGCTATTTCAGCAGCATAAAGATCTATTGGTGTTATGGTTTTATGTTTACAGCCGTGAATCTCTTGATGGTGCTCTGGATTTACATTTCACTAGTTTTGCTTTGTGCATCTTTTTTCTTTTTTACCTTTATAGCTGAGCACCAATCACCACTACATAATGCAACTCAATTCTGATGGAGTTTTGCAGAAAAATACTTTCTTTCAAGTTGATATGCATCACAGTTGGGGATATGGGACAGGACAAGCCGTTGAAAGTGACAAAATTCATAGATTCGCGATTCTGCAACTTATCTACATCATATGGACATATATGCTTGCAAAAGATGAGCTCTGTGCGGCCCTCACAGGATGCTCCTTCATTTTATCAGATGTTCTGCACAGAGATGACCAAACGAGGCAATCAGAAAAAGTCGAAAGCTTGAAATATATTCCAAGAGAAGTAGTTGAACCAGAAAGAAGTTTTGAACTTTCAACTTTACCAGACACGAATAGCTTGATAATTCAATGCTTTCTGAGCAGCATCAGCAAAACACTGTGCAGCTTCTGCTTCAGCTTCGGCTTCCTCTGCTTCCCTTGCTGCCGCTTCAGCTTCTGCAATCGCAGCTTCAGCCTCGGCAACTGCTCTTGCAGCAGCTGCAGCAGCCTCCTCCGCACTCATGCTTTTCATTTTCTCTAGCTCGGCATCAATCTTGGCTTTACTAAGAAGCACAACGCCGCTTCTCTCTGCTTGAAAAGGTTTCATCTTAGCTCCATTTTCAACTAACAACTTTGGCTCTTCCCCAGCACCAAAAGAGACCAACTTTGGTGCAATCCTGTATTGATTCTTCACCTGTCAATCACACTACAAATTATGAACATGGAAACATAACTACTCAAACTCTAATTTTGAGTTTTTTATTCTTATTCTTATTTTTATTTTTTCTATTTCATATTTGTATATATAAACTCCAGAACCGAAGCTCAAACTTTTGATATGACAACATAAGTTCAGAAATAAATTTCACTCTAACATAATTATAGCACCAAAAATGTCCTCTTCTTCCTCGTCATCTCAGATATCTCCTGTTTATTGCATAGCAATAATCAATATGAAGTTTATGAATACTGTCCAAATAATGACCAAAGTGGAAAGCAGTGAAATCTCTAATGATCTCACACAGAAATGTCTGGTAGAGGTAGGTTGAAAATTCAGCTAGATCATAGAGTTTAAAGGTGCTCAGTATAGTGGGACAAACTAGTAGCAGTTCAAGCTGATCAAAGATACCGCATTAAGCACCTTCTGACAAAGGTGAGAGAATTGCACCCAAGTTTTAACAGATATCCAAATAAAAATGGCGAAGGATAGAAGAACTCATATTCAAGAAAGAAGAACAACAGGTAACAACCCCCATTGGAAATGAAGCTGCCGAGCACTCTACTGCCGCCAAAACAACTAATCTTCAAGCAACCCTAACTACTGGCCTAAGCCTTTGCAAAAACTAGCAGATACTAAAATACTGGAAGACTAAGAAATGTATAATTATATTATAAAAATATAAGCCAATTCCTCAGCGCATGGCAATGCCGAGATAATCGCCACCCATCTCGGCCAGCGCTTTTGATTCACCCCAGATAGGCAGATTGGTATCAAAAATCAAAATCACCCTCTATTTCTACTAAATTAATTAAAGTGATTAGATTACTATGTATTAAAACATGTAAATTTGATATTTCCCAGAAAAGAAAAGGAAAAATAAATAGAATGAAATGGAAACTAATTTATTTCTAAAGGGCTACCTTGATTAATCGCCCATTTTCTGTCAAAATCTTCAAATTTGCAACCAAAGTCCTCTCAAGATCTGGAGGTGCTGAGTAATTGTCCTACATATATACCATATATGACGTCAGATTGAGAAAGTCATGTTCATAGCAGATATAAGAAAACTTTTAAAGGTAAGACTGGTTATTCGTGAACTTCTGCTTCAACCATATCATACAGTGGCTGTTCTCATATGAGAATTATACACAGAAATGCATGGAGAGAAGCCAAAACATTTAAGAACATATTACTTGTAAGTTCACTGAAAAAGAAAATTTTGTACCTTAGAAACTTTAGCAATTACAAGATAACATCGAACACCAGTTTATTCTCATTTTTCAACAGATTGATTTTTGTAGTCAATTTTATCTAAACCATATACACCAAAAGACAGAAAAGGAGTACCTCTATGTATTGAGTAATTGCAGGCCGACTAGATCCTCGAGGTTCCTTCAACTTAGTTATAGCCTCCAGAATAACATCATCCATCCTGCATTCTCAACCAGAAGCCTCAAATGACTTAGTAAAAGAGCATCTAGAACAGATTCATATGACTTCTAGAAGTACTATGATTTCCAAATCTAATACGAGTTTAATGCATTAAGAACAGGAGCAACACATTTTATGGAGCTTGCTATCAGCCTATCATAACTAAATTAAGCAATGGACCAATGTGTAACCATAGAACAAGCATATGAAGCAACGAAACAAATCCCTTCCTCCTCCCCCACCAAGTAGAAGGTTTATCCCTGAACATGCATACACTAGAAAAGCCATCAAAGTTGCAAATTCATGTTATGAAGCACCTCCTCGGATGTAAGAATATAAATTATTGAAGGAATGCGATTTTCATGTATGATTATAGAAGTGATCCAGCCAACATTCACAGCCAGAAGCCATCAAGTGACTTAATAGAAGCATCCATAACAGATTCATATGACGTCAAGAAACATTACTTATGATTTCCAAATGTAATACGAGTTGTAACATATTTAGAACAAAAGCAACACATTAAAGGGAGCTTGTTATCATAACTAAATTATCTAACGGACCAGAAAATGTGTAACCACAGGTCAAGGGTACGAAGCAAAAAAAAAAAATCTGCCCTACCAAGTAGCAAGGAGCAAGTTCCCAAACATGCATACACAGAAAAAAACCTTGGGAATTCCAAATGGATCTTCCGAAGCACCTAAGCCGGATATCTGAAAATAAATTATTGAAAGAATTGTGTTTTCCTGTATGTTACAGAAGTTGTGACATGAAAGAATTACAGCACTCTTAAGAAACATGGCAAGGTAAATTCAACAGAGCCTTCAAAAATAGATTAAATAATTTTTGATCTATTACCTCCACTAATTGATTGGCTGAGTCCTAAAAACTTGAAAGTAATAAATTTAGAAGGAAAGGTGGGTTATGAAGAAGCTGCATATTTATTTACAAATTTACAATAGGCACTTCATGAGATCATGTATGCCAACCTTGATATCTGTTTCTTGGATACTGCATCCTTGGATATTTCATTGGATGCTGCAAGGGAAGTTACACCCAGAACTTCCATATCCTTATCAACCACCACACTACTAGCTGTAGTGTCTTCATCTTGCTTGGTGGTAAGCTGACTGCTTTTAATTGAAACTCTAGCCCTATGTCGGGATCCAAGACCATTTGCCATGCAATTCAAATTTCTCCATTTATCCTAAACCAGACGAAGTCCTCCGAAAGATATTAATTTCTGCAAATGCAAAGGATAAGATAGAGATCTAGTAATTAATACCTTAAGGTCCACATTAGAACGTGACCGCAAGACTACGCTGAACTCTGGATCTTTAAGTATAGTACTCCATTTTCCTATTCCGTATTTTTGAATCCCAGCTTTAAGAGCAGCTTCTTCTTCTGACGTCCACTTCTGCTTAGGGGCACCCATCGCAGACTCTGAATCTTTCACACAATGACCTAGTGACTAATGGGAGTTTTGTTAAACCTGCAAAATGCATAGACATCAAACAATTAGTGAACAGATCCAATTTTAATACCTAAAACAATAGAATGAAGTAATGAGACAAAAAAAAGGTGCATTTTCTTTTTGTACAACTTCCAAATTTTCCCAGAATTGTTATTAAGATTAGATGAACCATTAACAAACACAATTTTTTATATAGAGAAACTCATATATTTTTTAAAAGATGATTATCTCAGCATTTAATGACTCCTGAACCACCCAATAAGAGGAATACAATAACCAACCAAAAGATTATGGCATGTCCTAAGTTGGTAGATAATAACCCCAAAGCAACAGCCTTTCACCTGTTATACTTTGCATATCAAATTTGAAGATGCAAGAAACATACAATAGTCCAAACACAGCAATCAACAAATTTAGTCTTGGGCTATAATTGATCTATACATGCTTTAGATCAAGAACAAAGAATGCAGCATGTGCAACTGATCATAAGTCAACTAGAACAAGAAAGAAAATTTACAGAAACACGTTACAAGCAACTCAAACAAATTCCAACGATGATCTGAAAAGCAGTGATTACCTAGTGTGAGGGGTTTCACAGAAATGCACCAAAACACTTATCCCTACCTACCCATATACTCAAATTCAGGCCAACATTAACCTTTACTATGAAATACAGAACCTTGATTTTCTAAGTTAGAATATCACACAAACCGATTCCTAGTCCGTCTAAGTTAGAAAGCCTCGAAAGGTTCAAAATTTTCACTCAAATTGCACACACATACACACAGATGTCCAAGTTAGTGAACAGGTCTAGCTTCTTTTCCACGTCAATAATCAAAATCATCTACAACATAAAAAGGAAAGCTTTTGAGGCTAATTACGCATTTAATCTACATCATACCATCACCACAACATAAAAATTCTATAGAAACATGCCCACATGAAAAGGAGAGACCCAATTTCGTGTTTAAAAGGAAAAAAAAAAGAAGGGAAAGGCCCGCCCTTCAAAGGAAAAGCAATATGTAGTTGAGAGCTCTGAATAAAGTAACCATACCCGGAGTAGAGGCGAGTGATTCCTCGAAAAATATTCCAATAGAAGTCTAATTTATGCAATTAAATTTCAGCACAATGAGAAGGATTGAAGCCCTAATTGGCAGGAATCAGCGAACAGGAAGAATTAGGGAGTAAATTCCCGGTTTTGAGGGGAGTTTGTGGTGATTCGCGGCATAGTTCTTATTCTGGCCTTCTGGAAGAATCAGCCAGCTATACATATACTCTGCACTGGGCTGTATCAATTAACAACACTTGAATTTGTTTGGAAATTTGATTTGGTAGCTTACCTGGTACGAAACTATTTCTTTTTTTTCAAAATAAAATGAAACCATTTCTTTTTCCGTAGCATGCTTTTGAGTTATGACTTGATATATAAAAATCGATGATGGGCCCACGAAACATGTCGATTCATATCTCACACTTATTGATCTTTTAACAAATTTGTTTCAAACTATACTTAGATAATTAAATATTCTAATTATTGATCTTTTAGCGACAATATTCCAAATTAAATAAATCGCAATTAAATATGCTGTTGTCCCAATTACTCCCAATATGAGTTAATATTCTGCTGTCAAGTTAATTAAACCGATTAATTAAATTATTAGCAACCAATAACAGAATGTTGAATATTTTTCCACATAGTTATCCTTTGAGCCATTAATTTTAATCCAAGCCTAATATTTACTCATCTTTTTGGATGCTAGTGATAATTTGATGCTGAAAATGTGACAATTCTATATTTTAAAATAACAATGTATTATTTATAGATGATGTATATAATTTAATCTATTGGGTTCGAATATTATTTACATAAATTTAGATTTGTGTAAATAAATGTTCAACTATCACAAAATGCTAGTATCACTTTTCGGGTGAGTTCATCCTTAACCACTTTAAGTTTACTACATTTAATTCAATTTTTTATAATAACCAAATATGACGTTGGGTTTAATATATTATAAAATAATTTTTATTTACACAAATTTTTCGACGTTCCAAAACAAAATAAAATTAGTTTGATTGTGCACAAGTTTTTATTTATGGAATATGAATGCCAGTTTAAATTTTATTGTTGTGACGTGTAAATAAAATATTGATGTCGTTATTAATTTAAGTCTCATACTATTCATATTTTATATACTATGTCCCAAAAGGGAAAGTTCTTTCTTCGGAAACCTCCACAACCCAGTTCCATGAGAATGTGAGAGAGTAAATCACGATGACTCAGCGATTAAAAAGTTAGAAGGACATTTGCATAGTGCCCAACCCCAATGAGAATGTGAGAGGGTAAATCAAGGTGATTCAGCTATTAAGAAGTTAGGAGGACATTTGTATGATGTCCACACGGAGCACCATAAAGAGGGTGAAACTCCCATACTTCGGCTGCTACGATTCGATACTTGGTTATTGTTTCAAATCTACTAGGTTTTTAACCAATTGAGTTAAGTTTGTAGAGGTTAAGTTTGTAGAGGTAACAATTTTATATACTTATCATATTTATGGTCGTCACCACGGAAATTAGTGTCGGAAACGTTGAACATGTCTAGAACTATATTAATCAATCTCTAAAAAATTAATAAAAATTTAGTTTAGAAAATGATTTTACCCCTAAAATTTAGTTTCTTTCGTATGTTTCGGTCGGCTAATTTGGTAGTCCACTATTTAGCTTCGTTTGCAAAGACCTGTAATGGAGAGAGCATATGGGGCTCTCTGATTTTTCTCCCTGTGTGAGGAAAATGGTTTCTAGTAATGAGTAGTACAAGTCACCTTTTTATTTCAAAATAAAATAAAATGATGTGGCAAAACTGCTAATCAGTATTATTTTTAGGTGATATGTACTCGATAGTCAATTCATTAGAGTATAATGTAAATGCATAACAAAACAGTTTTAAAGAATTGATCATATTCTAATTTTACATACCACTGCCTCCAAAAAAAAAAGAAAAAATAATTGTCTGATAATTACATAATTTTTAATTTATTCTATCATCGATTTTGATTACAACACAAACTAATGCTGATGTTGCTCCAAACTTACCAAAACAATGTTGTTTTTATTATGAAATTAACACAAGCACTTCAAATAAGAAATTAAAGGACAAATTTATAATGGGATCAATCATTTAAAATCGTTTATGAACCTATTAGTACTATTTGGTGATAATAGTCCCAATAGGGTCTGTCAGTTGGCTATCATTTGATATTTTTATATTGGTGGCTATTATTTGATATTCCTTAACTTGGATGACTGAATAAAATTTTTCTCTTTTAAAATACCCCAATTTATATTTATCTAAAATTGTATTGTAATATAAACAGATTAAAAGAAAACCCTCTCATTTTACCCCTGGGTCGGAGTTGATATATTTTCAATGCCCCAAAGTTTTCCACCCCAATTTTCCAAACAAGAACCAGGACTCCATTTCTGTGCAGTGATTCTAGCAATCGCGAAATGGCGAGCTCACTGCGACGGGTGACGAGCGATTCCGCCAAGATTTCTCGATCGGCTCTGGCTTCGATTTCAAGAGCATTCTCAACGGAGAGCGCATTGGTCGAAACAAAACCCGGTGAGATCGGTACGGTTTCGGGCATCCCCCAAGAGCACCTCCGACGAAAGGTATATTTGTCACTTCAGCAATTTTCTTTGTTTTGAAACAGAATATGGGTTTCATGTCCTCGTTGATGTCCCCCCAAATTTCTCGTTGATTCAGTATTCTGCTATTATTCTTTTAGAGTTAATTGAGGCAGTTTGTTTCGTGACATATGTAGTTTACTAAGCAATTTCTGTTCTGCGTTTAGTATTAGTGGCTAAATCTGTTATGTCAATGAACTTTGTTGACGACATTCATTTCCCCCCTGATTTTCTATGTATTTATCTTTTTTGGGTTGAATCTAGAAGTTAATAGGTATAACTTATTGAAAGATCCATAATATTTTTTCTGAACTTGTTTTGGTGTGGGATAGGTTATGATATTCTCACCAGCTCGAACTGCTACTCAGCAAGGAGCTGGGAAGGTCGGTAGATGGAAAATCAATTTCCTGTCCACACAAAAGTATGCCTTTCATCTCTTGCTTGCTTGGATTTTTTCTTTGGAAAAACCAGCCTCAAATCTTTGATGAATTGATCATCCACTTTCTTACCTTTTTTAACATTTTACACAAATCTAAACCTGGTCCCCTGTCGTGTTTATTGCACAAAATGTTCACTATGTCAAATTTGAACTGGATCAGGTTGTAGTTTCCATTGTCTTTGACTCTTAGTGAGGAATTAATATCACTGGTCGTGCTAGACTTCTGAGCTGACACACGTCTTTCTATTTTCGAATTAATCGGTGCTATGAGCATTGGAGTTAGCCAGTTATCATTTGACTCAACCAAGTCCGTTCTTGGATTCCAATATCATCAATTCGATTGCCTTTATTGAATCAGTGTTACAAGAAGGGAAGATAGTTGATCCAAATGCTTTGAACTATTATATCCATAAGAATCAAATCTCAGTGTTCTTCAGCTCAAATACACGTCTTAACACTTTATTGATAACTTTCTACATGAAAAATTAACCAGCAATGAGAAAGTAAAGTTGAGATGTTTATGGCAAGGAAAATATATGGCCACTAAGGAGAAGATATAGGTCTACAAGAATGAAATTCTAAAGGAATAAGATGAAATAGGAACGGAATGAAGATGAGAAAGGATTGCGTGATGGTGGACTCGAACTTAAGACCTTTGGCCTCGGACATTAACCACTCTACCACTAGGACAACAACCGCACACAAATATGATGATTCTATTGCTTGGTATGCTTAAGGAATTAAAGAACATATTTCTGGATTTTCTTATAGATAAAGATATTATCAATAGTTCATAATTATTAGATTATCTTTTAGCACAAGTTTCTAGACAAATAATTTGTTAGTTATGTACTACTCTCTCATATACTAGTTTGTGATTTGTTTTAGTGAATTTGACATGTTGTCTAATTCAATGCTTTTGGAAATCATGATTCCTTCAGGGTTGTTGCTCTATGAGGTTAAACCATACTAAATTACTTTTTTTTATTGAATTATACTAAATTACTAATCTTGGAATAGGAACTAAAATTGGAGTGGGGTAATTCTGCCTGCCAATTTTGTCCTAAAGCTTTCCCCGCATGCATACCGCACTTGTTTGATGTGGTGTTTCAGTAATTAGGTTTCCTTACATGACACTATCTCATAAAGTTGATGTTCCATTTGCTTTGCACTCATCAACTAATAGATACTGCTTCTGTAAACCAGTCCGTTCGTAACTGGTGATCTGTTTAAACTCTTTGTGCAGTAAGGAGGGAAAGGTTTATATTTCTGTTTCTTTTCCTCAAAATCATACTCGCCAATTCTTTTGCATGATCAATTGTTCACCGATTGTTTTATCATTATAGTCGTGCAATATGCCTATATTGTTGCTGATTTTCAGATGGGAGAATCCACTTATGGGTTGGACATCTACTGGAGACCCATATGCAAATGTTGGTGATTCTGCACTAAGCTTTGACAGTAAAGAAGCTGCAGTAGCATTTGCTGAGAGACATGGTTGGGAATACACGGTATGGTCTCCTTGGTCTGAGATCCTGACTGAACAAAATGCCTAAGTTCAAAATTCTGCACTTATGTTTAGGCCTTTTTGCAAGGGGCAGATTAATGTCTGTCAACCATTTGTTAATCTCAACTTACAGTCATCCATATTTCTCAGCTGGAATCTTGAAATTTTATGTCAATGGACTATGCTATTAAAAGTTATATTACATTTAGTGTCATTAAAGGAATTAGAAGATAATTAGCATCAACTTGTTTTTGCTCTCTCAAAGAACCTAGTTTCAGAGTCTTTATTTAATGACATTGGCCATCTGTCCCAACTACTAAAATTATTAAATCGACATCTGATGGGTATCAGTATTCTGTCTATTTTAGTGTCAGACTCCTTGAGATTGGTTCAACATGGCACTGTTTTATGAGTGACTTCTAGTGTTATTAAATCGTTTGGCATGTAGTGATCATTTATCTAAAATTTATTATTCTAGATGATATTGCTTTTGTCTTTCTTGTGCTGTTATGGATTTATAATTATTATAATACTATCATTTTCCTTGTATCTTTTTTCACCGGTTTTAAATATATAAAACTGCTAGTCTTATATGCTCTACTACGAAACCAATTTCCCTTATGTTTTCATAATTCTTCTTATTCACAGGTCAAGAAGCACCACACCCCATTATTGAAGGTTAGACATCCTTATTTTAAACAATTTAGTGCTTAGCGATTTAGAATAGCCTGTTTGAAACTTGAACTCTTATTCTGATGGTGGTTTTGCTTGTCTACTAAACATGACTACATTTTTGTGTTCTATGTCTTCTTTTCATCCACTTAAGTCTAGTTGGCCTATGGTGAATTTCATGTTTGGTATATTTTGGTTCATATATGCTCACGTTAAAAATGTTTTTGATAGCTTCCATCCTCTTTCTCATGAGTACTAGCTGTTTATAGTACAATACTACTCTGAAACCAAAACACATGCTAATTCTCTTTAATGTAGAGCACAATGTACACTCTTAATTGCCAAGGTTAATTGGTAGATGGTAAGAAGAACATTTTTTGTTTTGGATGAAAGTTACTCTACCACCTTGCTTTAATTCCTTTCCAATTCCAAGTGATTTTTGGCAGAATTACTTAAACGAGCTTTGAGAAACTAAATTGCTTATTTGAAATGGAGAGGAAAGAAAGTGCTCTGACTGGTCTTCTATTTAAAATTTTGAGTGAGTGGTGATTGTGAGACCATTACTTTTTTGTGATGAGGCTGGCATACGTTTGATGTTTGGCTCTCTTGTTGACCTCTTATTGTTTTTAGATGGTGTTTGGCCGAATTTATAAACTCTTTAAAACAACTTATAAGATCTTGAGAAGTGTTTGACAAAATAAGCTCCTAAACAACTTATAAGTTGTGAAAATAAGCTCCAATATCTTATAAGGTCCTCAAAAAATAAGTTTCTCAACCCTGATTTATTTTTCATAATCTTATAAGCAAAATCATTTTACAAAAATGACCCTACATGATTTGTTATCCAACATTTATCCTTCCAATTTCATCTAACTAGGATTTTCTTTTTCTAACAAGGATTTTTTTTGTCTAACTCACAATTATCTCTCTAGCTTAAAATCCTGCAAAATTATTTTTGAGGTCTCTCATGATATTCTTCGTACTCGGCTTGCAGATTAAGGCATATGCAGACAACTTCAAATGGAAGGGCCCTCCTAAGTCTGAGTCTGAGGCGAGCTAATTTTTGCTCCAGTTTTATCCTTTGCTTGGGTTTTTAGCTTAGGAAGGCCCAAGGATGAGTACTTTGTGTTATCCTTGAGTGAATAAATCACACAACATTTGAATGCCTTCATGCTTGCTATATTTGTGCAGAGGTTCAGTCCACTTTGCACTTGTTTCGTTTGTTGTAAGACAAGATACTTGTGTATTAGAGAATGATATTCCTATTTTAGAAAAACAACTGTTGTTTTGCTCCATATGCTGTCATACCAGGGCAGTAGACGATTGGGATAATTTAGACCTTGTTTGTTTTCATTTCCGAAGGAATTTACCCATATAAACTGTGTCAAACACCGACATCTTGTTAGTTTCATCTCATTTTCATTGGACATGCACACTTTCATTTTTTTAGGTGTTTCTATTTAAAACTTGCATCATAATGAGATTCAATAAATGCAAAAAAAAAAGGTTGCAATAACCAATACATTTTCATGGTCAAACCTATTAGATTCGAAATTCAGATTTCTAAACAAATTTTCATTTCCAATCGAGAAACAATACAACCTTTGTACTGTACACAACTAAAAATAATGAAAACAATCGTTTAATGTAGAAGGCCTCGTGTGAATGAGATAAGTTCTTATTCTTAATGTTATTTTTTATCTTAAAAGTTAAAATATGTTTAGAAAATTATAACAAATGATAGTAGATTGAATTATCTAATATACTAATAATTGTTTCAGAAGAATTACGTTGATACTTTTTCTATAAGGGCGAGGTACAAACCGCCCCCCTGGTATTGTAATTTTTTTTATTTTTGAATTAGAGGAATTACGGATTTGAATTTGTATCCTAATCTCTCAACCTTACATTATGTCATTAGACTAAGCTGTAAGGCATGTGAGCCCTACCGATTTCTATTAAATATATATATTTATAATATTATTTAATATACATTTCTACTAATATTTATATTCAATAATTATTTATTTTTATAGGTAAAGAAAATAAATTCTAGCCTCAAAACATTCAAAAATAATTCATAAGAGAAATGATCTCCAAAAGATTTATCTAATTAAGTAAAAATTTAAAATATTAATATTATATATTAAAAAAATTAAAAATTATCTAAAAAAGCCATCTCAAAAACCCGGGACAATTTTAGGCATTCTTGTAAAAGCTAAAACTCTCCATGTGATGCCCTAATTTTACACTGCAAAACACGTAGTCAATCATTCTTAGCTAATACTTATCCCCAATACTTATAATGAGCATTTACTTTTTGAGGATACTAAATAGATAAAAATAATATAGATTAATTCATTATTTACTTTGATGAAGTGAAAATTTTGGATATCCAAATAACCTCAATAAACTTCTTTTGAGTTGATTTAACTTGATTCATAGTCCATTGAAAAGGTATGATTGGAGAAATCCTAATAATGAGTATAAAAATTAATCATGTATCTTATCAATCAAGAAAAGTAAACGCCCCATTATAACAGTACAATAAAGCGGTGGGAGAAAAAAAGCGATTGATGCATAATAATATACGCAACGGGGAAAATTCATCCAACTCAGATTATATTGCAGGGTTTTGAAATATTCTACAAGAAGTTCACGCAGTTGGCATCCGGATGTAAATAACAACAGCATTTGAGACCGAATGCAACTGCTGCTGGTAATGTTGTTTTTTAATACGAAATTTTAAAGTTCGAACCCGAGACCTTTGACCTCGAGCAAAATAACCACTCTACCACTAGGCCAACACACACACAAGCGCCATTGAGACGGATACCTCCTATCAGGTATAAGTCTCTTCATGTAATACTTGGATCTGCGCGACTCATTGATCCTTCTCCTCCTCTCCTCTGGTATGCACTCAATCGGGCATTAGCAGAAGCCACGCCTTACAAACCTGTCAGATGAAGCAATCATTACCAGATTACTCAACAACTTTGATCCAAAACCAGATGCCAAAACGGCATGAGTTTGAACCTTCATAGTAACAGAGGGAAAAACAAAAAAGGAAATAACAGGAAAAGCTCTCTGCCGGCTAAAGTAGGCAGAATTCAGTGCTGAAACCAGGTTGTTGTAAGTTCTTGACGGCTTCCTTCCCTATAAATTATAGTAATCCTCCAGAACAATGCATCAGGGGAAGTTTTGCCTTAACCTTCCAACTTTCACAAGTTTAACTGTCTTTAAGGGTTGGTTTGAGGTCTCGTACCCTTTATTAAAACATGAAACTAGGAACTAATAGCAAAACACGAAGTGAAACAGCAATCTATGACAGCTTATCTCAACATCTTTTTCCACATTTTTTGATGCCCACAATTTTGTTCCAATGCAAAAGGCTCTATAAGAATTTTCGGCCAAGATGCAGTGCTTTTCAGTTAGGCATGCATCTTCTAAACTCCTATTTCCGTGTTCTTGCATGACTTTGCCTTGGCATTTGCGTCCCATAGACTTTGCCATGACTTCTAAACTCCTATTTCCTTGTTCAGGTATTTACCACATTATGCAAGCATAATAGCACAGTCTAAAATCATTTTTGCAGCTTTTATAAGTTCCTTTTGCAACAAAAAGCTAGTATACTTTTAACCATTAACTAGCAAAGTACAACAGATAACAGAAAGAAAAGTAATTGTGATCATTGATGACAAACCTACATGAAGAGAGACTTGGATATTTTCTGAATAAGATGCCCCATCCTTAAGTCTAGGACCTTGTGATCAAAAGGAGACTGGTTTAATCCATAACCCATTTGAAAGTCTTTCCCACAGGTCGTGAGGGCACATTCCTATCTCAAGAGATACATTCCTGCAGTCACTAACCATGTTACAGTAGCCATAGCTCATCGAATGAAAAAATTGTAACTGCAGAAGAATCAGGCGGGTGTTTCAGAAAATTAAATATTGTTTTGGGCAATGGACTTCCTGAGTTGAATCAGTTGCTTTGATTTTTTCTTTTTGAGGGAGAATCAGTTGCTTTGAATTGCTCTTGTATGAAGGTAGTGACCCTTTTGTCAAATTACCATTAGTGTACAGTTTGCGATATGATAGCATTATCACGAGTAGATATGTTATCCCTTACTACCGTGTTTTAATGACATTCATTAAGTAGTTCATCATTTAAACAATTTTTAACTAGTTTGTGCATTCATGTAGTATGTAGAAAATATATATGTTATCCGTACATTCATTAAGTAGTTCATCAGAATTGTTTGTGCATTCATGTAGTATGTAGAAAATATATTTACACAAACACCCAATGCACGTTCGCACATTTGTGAACCCAATTATGTGCATTTGTGGTGCTGTGAGAGGAGGAGGACGACAAGCAGGGGGAGTCTCATTGTTGCGTGACAAAAGGTGGTAGGTGATAGGTGACAAAGCTGAGCGGAAAGTTTGGAGCTAGAGCTTTGCTGAGATAATATATAGGGTGATTAGCTTGGATAAGGACTGCTCCAATTCTATAGTAGCACGCATCCGTCTCAAGTATAAATGGCAACTGAAAGTTCGGCAGCTTAAGGACTGGAGCCGTAGTCATGGCAACTTTTAGAGCCTGAAATCCTTCCTCAGCTTCAGAAGTCCAATGAAAGTTACCCTTCTTAGTCATGTCATTCAAGGGCTTTGCTATTACTCCGTAATTCTTCACGAACTTTCTGTAGTACCCCGTCAATCCAAGAAATCCCCGCGATTGCTTTAAGTGTTTTGGCTTGGGCCATTCAACCATTGCTTGAATCTTTTGCGGATCCGCTGCAACTCCGTTTGAACTGATAAGATGGCCTAAGTATTCAACTTGGGAGTGGCCAAATATGCACTTAGAAGCCTTGCATACAGTTTACGAGATAAGAGGTGCGGAACACCACCTCAAATGCTCACAATGGTGCGACATAGTTTTACTATATATCAAAATGTCATCGAAGAAGGCAGTACAAACTTACTCAAATATGGTCGAATATTGAATTCATCAAAGCTCAAACGTCGCGGGCATTAGTTAGGCGAAGGGCATGACCTTGAACTCGTATAATCCACTTGATGTCACAAATCTGTTTTGTAGATGTCACAATCGCCATTTTGATTTGATGATATCCATCGTAATCAACTTTTGAAAACACCGTAAGCTCCCGGTTCATCTAGCAAATCATCAATAAGTGGAATAGGAAAATTATCTTTACGATTATTGAATTGAGTCTTGATAGTCAATACAAAACCTCAAGTCCGTCTTTCTTTTCACCAACAATACCGGGGATGAGAATGAACTGTTGCTTGGTTGAATTATTCCTTCTTTCAACATTTCTGGACCGATCGCTCTATTTCTCGTCGGCGCAAGTAAGGGTACTTATGAGGTTGATTTTGAAGGTGTGGTGTTTGGCTTCAAAGGAATATTGTGATTATGATTTCATCGGTGGGAGTTGTGTAGGGGTATCAAAGATTGATATGTATTTTCGATTAACGGTGAACCATCACGTCTGTTGTATCTCCTTCTCAACTTTTTCATTTGTTATCATGCATAAACACTCAAAGAGAACCTCGCCTTCTTGATGGCTCTTCCGAAACTCTTCCCGTGATCATTTTAGGCTAATCTCTTCTTGCTTTAATCCTTGCAACACGATGATCTCCTCCTGTCTGAACCGATATTTTGTTCCTCAAAATTGAAAGTTATGGGGCCTAGTTGCTTCATTAGATCGACTCAACTACCATATCACACCCTCCTGTTGAGAATCCTCATAGATGTCTTGAACACAGTAGCTCCATTTCCATTCAAGTTTTGGGCATCTCGTATTGCATTCTAACTTAGCTCCATGACCATCGTCACCATTAGTGGATTGGTATACTCTCTTCAGCAGCCCACTCTCTTGGCTGTGTTTTCATCTAGAAAACCGTGTGTACTCCGTGTCGATCAACACCGTGATATTGTGCTTCCCACTTTGCCTCGGTCTTATTGTATCGCTAGCCACTTGCCTCATGAGAGCATTCAAAGATATCGATAAGCTTCGCCTTCACTCTCGATTTCTTGCGAATGAGTTCGGTTTCTTCGGTCTCTTCTTCGTAGATGATTGTAAAATCTTCTTGCATTTATGCCCAATTTGATAAGGCTCATCGCAGTTGAAACAAAGCTTTTTCTCCTCCTTTCCTCTATCTCGGTGGAGTTAATTTTACGAAGTTGGTGGGTTTTGGTGGGAGTGAAGCTCTTGTCGAACTACTCCCTTCTTGCGTTTTCTCCATGTACTTTCATTGAATTTATTCATTGTTTGGGTCCTCTACCCAATGCGAGTAGTGGATTTCTTGCTTTTAGCAATTTTGATAGCTGCTCTAATTTATGGGCTCAAACATACCCACTACACTTGATATTTCATCCTTGATCCCCAAGATAACATTTGATAAAGTATTCTTCTCCCGGACTCCTATTCTCAATAGCCATGAATGCTTTCAATTCTTCAAACTTGGGCGTGTAAGATGCTACATCCAAATCTGTTTGAGTTGATTAAATTGCGATACTATGCTCTTCCCATCCAACTCGAGAATCTCTCAACCACCATGCTTCCGAATTCTTTCCATGATAATCCTAGATTCCCTTCGATGTACTCAAGGTACCATAGGTCGGTCGCGCCTCCATGTACATCGCAAATGTGTATATCCGATCATCATCATTCATAGGATTAACAACAAAATACTTGTTACATTTCTCACCCATTGCATCGGGTTGTCTCCGTGAAATTTCGAAATCTATCTTAGGTAACCGCAAATGGGAGTTTGCTGATTGTGAAGACTTACCTCCTCTCTCGATTGTGATGATTTCTCTTCGCCACTGTATTCACCTCTTTCTCTTTGTTCATCCTCTCCATTTTCTCTGCGGTCTCCACCCTTGAATTCGCGTCGCATTTCCTCGAACCGAATCAGTATCGCCGCTAGCATGGACTTGGATATATCCACTTGTTGTTGTTGCATCGCTCTGCTCATCTCCGTTTGTTCTTTGTTGCATTTGCTTGAGCTGCAATCAATCTCGTTAACTTTTCCTTCCATCTTGGTTTCGTGTGGCATACGGTGGCGTGAGTTTTGGCTCGATACCAAATGTCGACTTGTAAAATGGAATTTCATCTATCGTGTCGGATCTTATCAATTCGAAGGAAGATAAGAGACATTCGAGAAGAATTATGGTGTTCGTATTAGCTTTCAAGTAAAATATAGTCATGAATGAATACAGAAAATGAGTTTCATATCCTATCTATACTTGTGCGATGATATCTTCACTAGGTGGTTACAACTGAATTAGAATTAGTTGTTCTGTTATCAACCATCTTCAACAAACTTCAATCCGTTAATCTGTTTATTCATTGCTAACTGCCATGCCACGTGTCACTCTTCAGTTAGTGCTCTTCTTCACTCCCATGCATACGTGACAAAAGTCTATCTATGCCGGCGATAAAGAATTATGACGACAGAAGTCTCTCTATGATTTTACACCCATTTTTTTTTCTGGCAATCATCCACAGATCTTGTCTTTGATGATCAATTATTGTTGAATTATGTAGGTTTAGAGATAATTCTTAAGCTCCATCGCTTTAAATTACAGTTCGTGATCTCTTTTTGAGAAATAAAAACGCAAAAATCCAAATACTAACCAAATTGAATTTCGGAAAAAGAAAAAAACAGCGCATGGAATTAAGTAACCATATCAAAAACCTCTTTGATTCTAATATTATCATACATGCTCTGAATATAAGTATATGCAGAAAAAAAAGTGCTGATACGAAATGATGAATATGGTGATTCTCACGAGGTGTTGAACATATTGGAGGCCTCATTGGTTACTCAGTGCAAGATCATGCCAAGCATCAGCCTCAACTGGTTGACTTTCCTGGTCTGAGAAGAGCACAAACATATTCATGATATCAAACTCACAGAAATAAACTCCGACTCTGAATGCAGAAGACATGGGAGGTCTACGACCATATCAAAACAACATACAATTATACATAAGAATTACGAGACTTTGTGCAATCATTTGTAAATTGTAACCATCTCTGTAAGGTCTGAAATGGGAAAAAACTATTCAGTTTAGGTTGTCTACGAGCTCTTTAGTAGGAGAGGGGACTTGGTAAAACCGCACTGAACCATTCAACCAAATGAATACTGAATACTGAATTTGAATCCATACCGTTCAGTTGGTAATGATTGAATTGAAATAATGTTACTAATGGAGTATAGTTAAATGCCAAAAAGGAAAAATTGAACAAAGTTATTTCAGTTTCACTTTGTTAAGCAACAAAAGGGCAATGGGCTGTCGTCATCAAGCAAAACCACTGCATAATTTAAAATGAAAACCAATAACATAATACCCTCAACGAACATTTTGTGAAACACAGCAATAACATATCACACTAGCACATACAGCAAAACTCCTATCGGCAATAAATATAATTTTTGGGACTGGCATTGCAAAATGACAAACAAAATAGGAGCAGTGAGTCACAACTAGAGAAGCAACATTAAAAGTAGTTGGTTTATATGAAGTCCTAGAAATACAAATCTTGGCAATTGCAGAAACATCACGTTAGTTAGAGTTTGTTCAGAAGAGACCATGGATTGAGAGTCAACTGCAGGCATTAGTCATGTTCTATTGTTCGTTGACAATTATATTTAAATTGTTTAATCCTAAAATAATATCTGTAAAAATAATTCCAGCACTTGGCTAGTAGTCAAAACAGTTGTGACTGCAACAAACTACCAAGCCGTGCAAACCCCTAGATTGGGACCTAATCCAACATTAAAGTCCAAAATTTAGACCTTTAAATAGTTAACTAAGGGTCCACGGACCAGGCCATCTTCCTAGATGCATACAGTATTCTTGGTCAGACTTCCCTTCATGATCAAAGGGAAATGTGTTAATGAACATTCTCAAGTTTCATACCCAACTTCAATAATTTTTAGCACAATATAATCCATATTCCCTACTATATAAATGAAACTCTAGGGGGGAGATAAAAACAAAATTTCTTTGAATAGTTTTACATCATTTGTCAAAGCACCACCAAATAAATATTTAACACACAGGTAACTAAGTTGCAGGCTTGCAGCACTTGAACCATGCATCTAGATAGCAAGAAGTAAACCAAAAAGGGACATACTTGAATCTTCAGCGTCATCGGTCCTAGAATCAAGTAGAGGCGGTAATGGAAGATCTGAGAGAAACACATAAACACTACATCAAACCATAGTATCTACCATGAAAGACAACTTTTAACATAATTAGGAAAAATACGATTCACAAATGACACGTCAATACGACAACCAAAAATAAAATAAAATAACATAAAATGTAGAAGTACCGTCATCAGGTAGAGTGTCTCTCATCCATTCCTCGTCCACAATGTCTATGAGGATGCCCAAACTTAAATCCGCCATTTTCACGCTTCCCTTCATATTCAATTAATTTTCCAAAACTCATCAACTCACGGTTAGATATGAAAAAAAGTAAAAATGAAAATAACAAGGAACTTCTTGATCACTAACGGGCTCAATTAGAAACTGGACAGACAAATACCTACAATTGATTAAAATCTCTGTTTGGCGAAGTTTATACGAGGAAAAAATCTGGGAAGATAATTGTTTGGGCTAAACCGAGTCGAGTCTAACGCTACCAGGCTCGAGCTCAACCCAACACAAAATTATAAAGTTCGGATTCAGTTTGAGCTCCGCTCCTCAATAGTAACGATTCGAGCTCAATGAAAGCTCGTTTACTTTAACTATCCGAGCTCGAGCTCAAGGCACGTTACTCAACGAGCTCGAGATAGACTCGAGCTCGGTTCATGTTAGAAAATTTAAAAGATCAAGTGATTAGAAAGTGAATATTGCAAGTGAAAAGATGCAGGTTTCTAACAAATTACCAGATACGCATATTTTTCGCAAATAAAACAGAGTTAAATTCCCAAACTTTTAATGCAACTAAAAATAATTTTCCTACTTTCGGATTTTTGTTTGCTTTTTCTAAGTTTTCAGTAGCAATTATCCATTTTTCATGACATCTCAGTTAAATCCTTATTGTTTGCCAAAGATTTCTTTTCAATTATTTATATTTTTTAGAGCATGAGATGAAGATTTTCCTTGAACTTCTGGATTCTACTTTAGAAGGGGCATTAAACTTACGATTCTACTAACCTTAGCGGACGAGAGGAGGAGGGCGGTGACGGCAGCAGCGGCGGATCGCCTACGGGGAAAGATTGAAGAAAGGCTTTTTGCTAACAATTTGGGGATTTCAAAATTTAAGTTTAGGAGAACACGAACTGAGGGATATTCTAAATGTTAGTTCAAATGATCTTAGCCGTCAAAATTATTAAATGAGAATTTAAAATGATATTGACCGTTCAAAATTTTTGATATATGGTTGAGAATGGTTTTACGAAATGCAAAATTTTCCCATAATTCTCGCGATCGCGAGATGGTAAAACAGTCATAACTAGTCAAAGTCCGATAAATTCAGTTCGACCCAACTAAAAAATTTATATTATAAAATGTATTTCGAACTTGATTGGATCTCGATATTTTTGATTCGCGACCTCCACTTTTTTTTTGAGAAAGTCTAGTAGACTCGGACCAGCACAGCTCGATCCGTCCATTTGCCATCTCTAAACCTCCCCTCCATATACGTGGATTTAAATGCATAAATTTAAGATCACGCACTTTTTCCAGTATTTTACAAATCAAACAAGAAACCTACAATAATTTACAGATTATTGTGCGAAAGTATGGGATTTAATCAGTATTCACAGCTTTTCCAGGTTCCTCTTGAATAAAAAAAAAGTTGAAATAAATATACCCCTGAAAAATTGTACGCCAACTCAATCAATAATGTATAGATAGGTCAATGGTCATAAACACAATAAAAGGCATGGTACATTAATCAGTACATTAAAGTCGCGCGCGGCTTACTGGTGTCGGCCTCGGCAGTTAAGAGAAAAATATCTTCCAAACGGAGCGACATTCGAAATTTCGAACCAACGCAGAATCATTTCAGCATCTCCGCAGTTTTTTGCAGCGTCACTTTTTTAGCCTCCATCACCATTCACCACGTATTTATTTTCATTCGACGACAACATTTATTATTATTCGCTCTCCATAAATGCTCAACACCCAAAATGAATTTGTTCATTTGCAGATTTCTTTGCATCATTAATTGGTGCGCCCCACTAGTTTGATTCCTATCTTTTTCCGCTCACAATTTCTCGTGAGATCCGCCGAGAAGACAAAACTAGAGCTCTTGATTCGATCAACCCAAGCCATTCATACAGTCAATCTTGTCATGTATATGTGTTAGCGTGCGCATTTGCTTTTCACAACCAAATTCTTGATTTCTCTCCTGGCGGCGGCGTGCTCCTTGCAATTTAGGTAGTTTTTCTAATCCTAATTATTGTCAACGGCCTACGCAAGAAAATTGATGAATTTTCTTTTTATGGCTGAATTGAAAATTTAGCTCTTGATTGAATTGTGTGAACTTCCTGATTTTTGTGCTTATTTCGTGTTTGGTGGCAGATAATGGGTAAGAATGAAGGGAATCGTGGTGCGGTGAAATCCTTTGGTGGATCGGATGAGAATTTGTTATCGCGCACTTCGTCAGGAGAGGGAAAGGAAAGAGATTGTGGAAGAAGGTGAAATACCAGCTGGTGGAGTACCACGCGCTGCCCGGATATTTGAAGGACAACGAGTACATCCTAGGTCATTACAGGGCTGAATGGCCTTTAAAGCAGGCCCTGCTCAGCGTTTTCTCCATTCACAATGAGACCCTCAACGTTTGGACGTAAGAGTTTTAATTTCAGCTATGCTTTTGTTCTTACTATTACTATATTTTGATGGCTTTGGTTTGTAGCATGGTGATTCACGGCTGCAATTTTTATATATATGACGTTCGTGAAAAGTGTTATTTGGTATTTTCTTGAAAAATGTTATATTCTTTCTTCGTCATTAAGATGGGATCGAATAATATTGATAAAGAAAAAGGAGTTGAACAAAACAATTGGTGCAAGCTGAATATTTGAAGGTGTCTGCCTCTTGCATTGCGATTGCACCAAATTCAGAAGATGCTAGTAGGTTCGAGGACGATCATGAGAATCCCCGAGATTGTGGATGTAGCTATATAGTTTCATACGATATTGGCTCATTGATCATGGAGTTCTCTGTAGCTAGATGAAAAATTGCTATGCCCAGAGCTTGAGTTTAGGAGTAAAAAAAACAGCGTTCAGGTTTCTAATATGGAGATCTAAGGAAGGGAATAGGCTTTTAGTTTTTGGTCCAGTCTCATTTATCATATTCTGCGTTGCTATTTGTTCCCATATGTGCTCTTAGCTCTTTCAAAAAAAATGCAGTTGTTTACCTTAATGGAGAATTATTTCTATATCATCTAACCTCATGTTTCTCCTGCCCCGAAAGATAGATAGTGGTTATAAACGATAAAGTTGTAAAGCAATTATCCCTTTGTTCCACGATAGGCAACTTCAACTTTTTCCCTCATTATTTGAGAGGACTATGTGTCATTGGATCTAGTTTGCCAGTGTAAGAGCTAAGGGTAGATATCTTTATTTGCTTTCTTTCTGGGGTATTGTTACAGCGCAAGACATTTTTTTTATATTAGTTATCTTCAAACAAGGAACCAAGTTCCGCATTAACACCATCATTTAGCTAGTACCTTGAGAGCTAAGAAATGAGCTTTACAATTTACTGCCTTAAAAATCTTACCACGTTCTGTTTCATATCATACTAATTCAGTTTTCATCTGAACTTAATGCTTCAATCTGCTCCCAGTACTAACAAATGACTGAGGTAGACATCATACATAAAAAAAAAAAACTCTAATTGGTAAAGTAGTTGATGTATTAAGCTTAGCCTGCTGAAAGGTAGCCTTTAGTTTTTGTTCTAAATGTTCATCTACCATCCTTCTACATTGATTTTGGTGGTTAGTAGGACAAATGACAAAGCTTCATCTGTGTTGTGGACCTGTGGTTTGTACCATATTTTTCGATGTTTGGACACCTTCATGCAGTGTAAGCTGAAAAGTCAACTGGAGAGGAGCAAGGGAGCATTGAAATAATCATAATGGCTTTTCAAAGGAAAAATATGATGTGTCCAAGTTTCACTGTTTGACGGCCTCGCATTTAATGGTGTATAAAATATGTTCGGCGGCGTTGTGCTAATTTTTATTTTTTGAGGGGTGGCTTCATATTAAATGCTGGTTTTAGTTCTACTACATATAGGCTTGTGAGGCATTGGCTTTGTGTTGGAAAGACATCGTTATATTGATTTTTTGGATATCTCGTTTGTTTTTTCTGCTTGCCCTTCTTTTATTATTATCATTTACTTTGGGCTTATGTTGCAGTGGTGTTGATGCCATTTTCACTTTCTTAGTATGGTTAGATCTTTTGAAATCTTCCCCATCATTCATTCAATCCCTCTCCTCTGTGCAGGCATTTGATTGGCTTCTTCCTTTTCCTCTTGCTAACCATTTACACTGCTATGAAGGTTCCAAATGTTGTGGACCTGAATTTGCCGAGTGCACTCAGAAATGCTGATTTTCAGAAATTGCATGCAGAACTTATTACTTGTCTCCCATCCTTGCCGCAATTGGATCTTCACAGACTTCGAGAGGAGTTGAAAACTTCAATGCCTTCAATGAACTTGTCACCATACTTGTCTAATTGGCACATTATGGAACTCCTCTCTAACTGTTTACCAGAGAATCTGACTCACAGCAACCACACTGATACTTGTGTTCTGGTACTCTACTTCCTCTTTACAGTGGTGTTTCCTGGGTTGCTTACTCTTTTGCCCTATCCTTGACCAGCATACTTGAGGCTTCAAGTGCCTAACTAGTTGAGAATCCATTTGATGGTTGCATAACCTACAATGTGAAATTGTCGCCAGACGCTCAGCTCTATGCGGTTATTTGGTGGTGTATATCTGTCAACTAAATTGATTAACTAAACTCTACATCTATATCCTTATCTGGTAATCACCTAGAGTGAAAAGATAAGTGTCATGGACAGTTTATTCATAATAATACATACACAAAGGTTTTGTCAAAGTGAAATTAGATTGAGTCAAACATGGCTTATATGTTTGCACTTTTTAATTTTAATTTTTTTTTTGGCATCTAGTTAGTATTTCTTTGGCATGTAATGCTCCTGAGGGTAGAGTTATATAGTGCTGTGTTGAATGATCACCTCGTCTTAACGCTTAAGCAGATACTATGCTTTGACATTTAATTTAATATCTTCACGACACCCTCTTATATGCAAGCAAGTTACTTTGTCTAAAGCCTTACACATGGAAACTTCTATAAATGGGTGGAGCTGTATACTCCATGTGGAATCATCCATATTATCTTATTTATGTGTTTGTGACATCTGGGGCATGGTCATTTCCTATTTCATAATTGTATCGGCAATTCTAGTTTCATAACTAGTATTTGGGTTGATTTACATTAACATAATTTTTTTATTTATTTATTTTCAGCATAGTATGAAAGAGGATGTGGCAAACATAATAGCTCCATTGTTGGTGAGGCCAATCACACGTTGGCCATTCTTTGCTTTCTTGGGTGGGGCTATGTTTTGCTTGTTAGCCAGCAGCACATGCCACTTGCTCTCTTGTCACTCTGAACGCGTAGCTTACATCATGCTTCGGCTCGACTATGCAGGGATCGCTGCCCTCATCTCTACATCCTTCTACCCGCCTGTCTACTACTCCTTCATGTGCTATCCTTTCTTCTGCAATCTCTACATGGGGTTCATTACTTTACTGGGAATCGGCACAATCCTGGCATCCCTTCTCCCAGTGTTCCAAAGTCCCAGTACCGTACCTTCCGAGCATCCCTCTTCTTTGCAATGGGTTTCTCTGGTGCAGCCCCCATCTTACACAAGCTAATCTTGTTCTGGCACCAGCCGGAGGCGCTCCACACGACTGGATACGAAGTTTTGATGGGGCTACTTTATGGCATAGGAGCACTGGTTTATGCAATGAGAATCCCAGAGAGATGGATGCCAGGGAAATTCGATATCGCCGGCCATAGTCACCAACTCTTCCATGTTCTTGTTGTAGCTGGAGCCTATACGCATTATCGCGCCGGACTTGTGTATCTCAGGTGGAGAGACCTGCAAGGATGCTGAGGAAAGCTCCAATTGTTACTTAGAGTAAGTTTCGGTGGTAAATATTTCCATTCAGTGGTAAATGTGCCATTTTTTGTGGTATTGTGCATAAAATAATCGGATTAAATTCTTCAAGAAGAGACAAGTATTACCACTAAGGTGTTGGATGGATTCGTGTTAATGTTGTTTTAGTCAATTGTAGTATGTTTACATTCTAAGAAAGTGCATATATAAAGTGCTGGCCTTCCTTCCATAATGGTGTATCACAGATTCAGAATGGTTTGGTCGTCTTGTAAAAGGCAAAAACTTGTTTGCAGGTGCATCCATCTTAATTTAATCCAAATAGGTTTCATCACTCTCGCATTAGAGTTTATTGATTCCTGTAAGAGCTTATGAATAATAATTATAATTTAATTAGGATGGATGTATTGTGCATATATTCTGTCATTCTGATGTATTGAAGTGTCTCTTCACAAAATAGGTAGTTTTCGGTTTGAGGTTTAATTAGCCTGTCTAAAGTAAATGGGCCGAATTGAATTTTAATTTTTCTTATAGCATGGGGCCTTATTTAGACCACAACCATTTAAAAATTAAGACACATATTCCAGTGATGCCACATACACAAGTACCCACGCCATTGGTGAAGTATTGGGTGAGGCCTTTTAATGTTAACTAGAAATGTTCTTCTTCCATCTTCAATGTTTCAACATTTTGTTGGAGTATGATTTATATAAGAAAAAATATCACTTATCATACTAAAGTATAGATCTTTTTAAGTCTGTCTTATAACGTAAACTTAATTGCAAATTGAAATTTCACATTAATGTTCCGATGACAGAATCTAGCCCAATTACCTAATTGGCACTCCGACGCCGAAAATCCTACACAAATTGTGAACTAATTCAAAAGGTGATAAAGATCTCTATAAGCAAACAATATTCCACGAGAGCAAAACGACGTCATTTCTCCAAAACGACGTCACTTGACTGATTTTGGTAAAGTCAGGCAAGTGAAAATATATATCTGTTACTGGTAAAGAAAACCCTCGTTGATGCAATAGCCTTCACACATTTCAAAATATAGAACACTGGTACATGATTTTCTCGAACTTAAGCCTAAAATATTCTCTAACAATTATAATGTCGTATTTGAAAACTAATCAGTATAATTGGTCAGGACCTGCGTGTTCGGTTAGATGATTATTAAACAAATATTATTACGGCCATCTATGTTCAAGAAGAGAAAAAGAAAAAAGAAAAATATATATATATTAACTTGCAAGCAAATGCTCTCGTTGAGAGTCGAACTCAAGACCTCCCGCTTACTAAACGGGTGCTCTAACCAACTGAGCTACGAGAGCAAGTTGGGAAAATTTCGTTTTAATAATATATAATGTCTTTAAGTGCCATGTCCCGTCATTTTCGTCCCTTGAGTCTCGTGAATGGCTTTCTGTTACTGTTACTGCTATTTATGAGTTGCCTATTTATTACGTTCTTTCGCTCTCATCTCTTAATTTATTTCCTACACTAATATCTTTTAATTTCTCGTACTATTTCTTTATTTCGTTTTATCATAAAATTATTAACTCTTATGTACATTTGGGCAGTGTTCTACAAATTCTAATCATGCAGTCCTATTTCCCAGTTAATCTACCAACTTCACACCTAATTTCAGTTTTACTTTCTTTTAGTTCCATTTCATATCGTGTTTTATGCAATTTAATTATCAAGATAACTTACAAATATGTATTACTTCCACGGTTCCACCCCTCTTTCTCATCTTTGCATAGTATTATTTTAATTTTTAAAATAGGTACAGGGATTAAAAATAAGAGTCTGTTACAAGCGCTGTGGATGGACACAAATTACAAGCACATAAATCACATAAAAAATAAAATACTTAATGCTAATCATTTGTAGATAGAGACATATGCGTGTATTATATCTTGTTAGTAACGCCAAACAACAATTTTGAACATTGTTTGGCTAAAATAAATATCCATCAGACGCAGACGCAAAGCAGACATCATCTTTGTTAAGACACCCATCCTTCACTTCACCATTCCAAATATATTACATATATACAAATATTGTTGTGCAGAATATAATTAATTTTAATTTCCAAATTGCCTTGTACAGCAGACTCAAAGTAGGCTTGACTAATCACACTCTTTTCTGCATTATTCAAGAATTCCCTCCCTCATTAATTTTAGAGAAAATAATGTTAGATTTGTCGTCACGCGATATCGTTAAGTGGTATTTCAAATCGAACCAACCAAATAGATTTTTATAGAGTCAATTGTTTCAAGCTCTACATTAAGGAAATTTAATTGATTTTTATAGAGTCAATTATTTCAAGCTCTACATTAAGGAAATTTAATTCTTATGTTGCATTCCTATTTTGAAACCCATCTCAAAGTCACTTTAAAAGTGGAAGAGTAAGAGAACAAGTAAAAGAAGAAAAATTGCATATACAGATTTATCTTAGTTGGTTAAGAGTTAATAGATTTGAGACAAACGATAAGAGTAGAAGATGGTAAGCCGGATCATCTATTGCAATTTGTGCAACATTTAATGTTTTATATACGGATAATTGGCATTGCTAAGATCGGTATTTCTATTTGGATCAACGAATTCTGCTTTTGCTAAGATTTACTTGATTCATTTTGTATCCTTCTTACGTGGTCGAAAACCTCTTTTAATTCAGATTTATATCGTTTTTAAATCACATCAATTCATCTCTATTTTTGGCTATTCAAACTATTTCAAAGGACCCCCTCCAAATTCTAGAAACATAAAGAAAATAAAATGTTTATCGAATTAAATTCGCTGAGGGAAACGACCAATAACATGGTTCAAAATCTATATTAATTCATCAAAACGCATCTCTATAATTCACACATCAATTAATAGATCCCCTCTCAAGTTCCAGAAAGAGCAAAGAAAAAATCATGTTTATTGAATTACTTCTTCTTCTTTTTTTAAATAGAAGTGTTACAGAAACTAATGGCAGCACAATTGCTGGAATGGTAGAGAATTAGAAATTAACCTTTTGTATTTTATGAATCTCTGGAATGATTTTTATGCAAAAGTCTTACCATCCAATACATAGATAAAGAGAATAATTTCCATACTTTTCTTATGCGTTTACTAAACAATTAATTAAGTCTTGTGTTAAGCAAGAATCTTAGTTTTGACATATGACAACTATTATATCTGTCTCATTATTGTTGATTCATTTTCATTTTTAGGTTATCATAATAATGTATTATTATTGACTCATTGAAAAAAATAAATAATTTTGTACACAAGACTTATTAAGTATTATAAATGGGATAGAAGATGGTAACACAAATTGGCTTGAATCAAAAACTAGGTAACTAAATTGAAGTCATAGGAATCTTTTTGTAACATTCTTGTGTTTCATGTCATTGACAGTGCATATATTTTAGACTAATAAATTAATATAACCCTATGGCATCTCGAAGTCAAATTGTTGCAGTAAGAATGTTGGACAAATCCACGATTCATGCCAATTAATTAAGATGCAGGATAAAATAAAATCGTACAAAAATATAACTAATTTACAAAACTAAAGATTTGATCCCAAAAGGTAGGATAGTTGTTGAGGTGAAAACCGACAATCACTCGTTACACAAAGAGAGGAAAAAAGAACTAAATTGGAGCGTGGCAGAAAAATTCACGTATATTGTCGTGCCAAAGCTAACGTGTCAGCCAACAACCCGAATAGCCGGCCCCATTTACCCGTACTTTTATGACCACCTTTCGCTGCCCCCTCCCCACCACCATAAAACCACCTCCAACTACCACCATTCACGGTGGCCGCTCTCATTCTCACTCTACTTGTGCTCTTGCTGTTCGCTCAATTATCTAAATCCTCGAGAATCCGGCGGAACGTCAGACGTGGAGAGGGTTTTCTTCATTTACAATGGCGTCTCCGGATTTCCAAAACCTCGCAAACCTTAAGCACGGCGGCCGGAACAAAGCGGCGTCGTTCCTCTCCGACGGCTGCCGCCTCACCGCCGCCGCTCTGGTGGCGTTCATGCTGGTCTGGACCATCTGGTCTTCCTTCACCCCAACCCCCACCCCCACCCCCAATTTCTCCGCTCCCACTCTTCCCGCCAAAACTTCCACCGCCACCACCGATGCCGACCCTCCTCCTGCGAGCTGCCCCGACCTAGGGCACGACTCGCCGGAGCGAAACTTCTACGATGACCCGAGGCTGAGCTACGCCATCGGCTCGCCGCCGGTGAGGAATTGGGACGAGAAGCGGCGCGAGTGGCTGAGGCAGCACCCGTCGTTTGCAGCGGGGGCGGCGGACCGGATCGTGATGGTGACGGGGTCACAGGCGGCGCCGTGCAAGAACCCGATCGGTGACCACCTCCTGCTGAAGCTGTTCAAGAACAAGGTGGACTACTGCCGCCGCCACGGCATCGACATCTTCTACAACAACGCCCTCCTTCACCCCAAAATGTTCTCCTTCTGGGCCAAGACCTCCGCCGTGAGGGCCGCCATGCTGGCCCACCCCGAGGCCGAATGGATCTGGTGGGTCGACTCCGACGCCGCCTTCACCGACATGGACTTCGCGCCCCCGCTCGACCGCTACAAAGACCACAACATGGTGGTTCATGGTTGGCCGCTTCTCCTCCAGGAGAAGAACACGTGGACAGGCATCAACGCCGGCGTCTTCCTCATCCGCAACTGCCAGTGGGCCCTAGACTTCATCGATGCGTGGGCCAGCATGGGCCCACAGTCGCCCGAATACGACAAATGGGGCAAAACCTTAAGCTCGATCTTCACAGATAAAATCTTCCCTGAATCCGACGACCAATCCGGTCTCATCTACTTGTATCTAAAAGAGCGAGAGAAATGGGGAGATAAGATCTACGTGGAAGGAGAGTACTATTTCGAAGGCTATTGGCTTGAAATCATGGGGACATTTGATAACATCGCGGCGAGGTACGATGAAATTGAGAGGAATGTGGCGGCGCTGCGGCGGAGGCACGCGGAGAAGGTGAGCAAGGGGTACGCTAGGGTGTGGGAGGAGCACCTTAAGGGGGCTGGGTACGGGAAGGGGAGCTGGCGGAGGCCGTTCATCACGCACTTCACCGGCTGCCAGCCCTGCAGTGGGGACCACAACCAGATGTACTCCGGCGAGAGCTGCTTTGATGCGATGCGGAGGGCGCTCACCTTTGCGGATAATCAGGTGCTCAGGAATTATGGGTTCGTGCACCCTGATTTACAGGATCCCTCCATCGTCAATCCCCTGCCCTTTGATTATCCCGCTTGATTAAAGCTCTTTTTTCCCTCCATTTTTCTTTTTAACTTTTTCGATCTTTATTAGCGAAAAAAATGTAATGTATATAATATTGTATTTGTAGCGGCGTGTATGTAATATTATGCGAGTGCGAGGCCATACGTATATAAGTAAAGCTAAAACTGATTTCTTTTTGCCTATTTAAAATTTTAATTAGTCAATAATCATCACTATATGGGTGGCAAGCTATTACTTCGATCCACTGCAGCAATATGGTTATCTTTATTTTGTTTTAAACAATTAATTGATACTACATAAATGTGTGCAATCTTCTTGATATGGTTAATCCGTTGTAACGTTTACAAAAATCTATGTGGAAATTAGAATGATTAGAGATAGTTTGTGAATTATTATGAGGATTGAGGAAGGACTATCAATTGCAATTTGAGGAAGTGTAGGAGTTGCAAATAAGGCGATTGTCTAGGTTTGGGAAAAGAATGAAGGCCAAATCCATAAATTACCTAACTTGTCGCACTAGATATATATTAAGGCATAATTTTTAAAACCCAAATCCATAAATTACATGCTAAAATTATCTATATTTATAATATTGAATTGACAAAAAATCCTTAGATATAACAAATTTATGTGAAAATTAATGCAATTAATATTTGAACCAACGACTACATTGGCTAGTGGAATCAACTACCGCACACCAATGACTAATGAATCCACCGCTATCATCATTAACAACAGCAGCTAGCCGCCTCCTACATCATACAATATGATTCTAGATTCAAGTTCCGCCGGCAACATTGGACATTTTTTTGTCTGCCGGAATTTATCCCACCAAAAAACTAATTATTTCTTATTTAATGGCTGATATTTCCCAAAATAACCTCATTACTTCTTAATTAATAGGATACCATTGATTTGATTCTCAGTTGTGTCTCTTCAGTCTTAATTTTTTGTTGTTTTAATTTGTTAACTATCATAATTTAGATTTTGGCTGTTCTCGAGAAACCCCAAATTATACTACGCCCTATCCTCTTTAATATTTGCTAGCCCCTAAATACAAACCGCCTTCTTTCTACTTGCTACCGAACTACTTGCATAGTAGAAAAAATATTGCCATACGAGCTTAATTCAAGTAATCAAGAGTTAGTAGATTTAACTAACAAATACACACACATATTGAAATTTTCCTTGTGGATATCATATATATATATATATATATATATATATATATATATATATATATATATATATATATATATAGGAGGATCATATAATATCCGAGGTTGAAATAATATGTAGTACTCAATCCCATCCATTCATCTCATAGATCCTATAGTAGAATTTTTTTAGATTTTTTAAGTTTATTTTCACTGATTTCGCTACAGTAATGTAGATTAGTAATTTGATTTGTTATATGATTGAGAAAAACAAATCATGCATGTAGTTGAACCGACTTATACATATAAATGAACAAAAATACACATGTAAATTGGAAGCGTCTTTCGGCACCAACATGCGCTCATGCTTAAGTCGTCCCGATCTGCTCGCGTGTCCCTTAGCGCTCGTTGGCCAACATGTCTTTCTATGTGTTGTTATATGCATGGACATGTTTTATTTTATGCATGAATGTGTTTTATCTGCATACTTGTGTTTCATGACCAACATGCAGGTTTATGCTTTTTTCTATACATGAACGTGTTTTGTCATATGCATGTTTGTGTTTCGTGCCAACATGCAGTTTTATGTTTTGTTATATGCATGAGTATATTTTTCGATAGCAAATCTCTAATTCATCATTCTCCGTCAATTTCTCCTTCTCTTTCTCCGATTACCAACGAATTTCATGGTAAACCACCTTCATAGCCACAATCTCTCTCGATTCCTCAATCTTCTATCAAATTCATCTTATATTTCTTCCTCAAAATCCATCAATTTTGTTCTTTTTTTTCTTTCAAGATTTGTTATATGTTTCTATTCATGTGTTCCGTCGGTGCCGCCGCCATCCGTTGCCACCGTTGTAAAAACAAATCGAAGAAGAAGAATGTTGATTTATTTTCTTCCTCATTTTGTCTCTTGCGAAAATTTTAAAAAAAAATAAAAATAAGTAGAAAATGGGCTGCCATGTGTCTGCTTGTGATGCGGCCATATGTTCAAAATATATATCTAAATTGAATACTACATATTACCTGAAGATCGGGTACTATGAAAATCCAAACCTTATATACATATATCATGTCTTCGATTTTAACTTCATTGATTTGCACTATCGATTAACATAATATATGTTTGGGTTTTGGGAATTTGTTTGGGTTTTGCGTTTGGTTGGCATTGTGTTTTTTAATGAATTACATATACACACATTATATATATATGGAAAAATCCACCTCATTCTAGAAATTGTGAATTAAATATATTTGTAAGAATAAAAAAGTATTATTTAGTGCGTAAAATAATAATAATAAAAAGAATATTGTTTTATATGTAAAAAAACTTAGTTATAGAGAAAACATTCTTATTCGTAATAAAGCATATCACATTTAGAAAAATCAATCTTAACTATTTATCAATCAAAATCTACGAACTAGATTAGTTTATAAATAACAGAATGAACACGGACTTTATTTGATCTTTCTCCTCTCTCTATATGTACATGAAAAATGTACATATTTTGTCATACGTTGAGATCTGCAGTTGCAAGAAATGTAGTTGCCCCGTACCCGAGACTTGATCAGAACCGTCAACGAGTGGTGAAACCATAAATTCTGCAGGTCGGTACCATTATATTATGAGCGGTAATATTAATGAGAAATTATGTAGAGTAGTAGATGTTGTATTTAGGGGCGGATGCACGTATACCCAGATCTCATAAGAGATATGCATATATACCCAATGGGATAAAAACATGCAAAATCAGGTAGGTTTATATTGTATGGACAAATATACCCTCATAAGCTGACTTTGTTTTCTGTGTAAAATAACGAGCGGATTAAAAAATGGAAAGAGAGCTCGGTCGGATTCCGATGGAAAGACCGGAATCCGATCGTCAGGATCGGATTCCGATCGGTACGACCGGAATCCGATCGGAATATCGGATTCAATTCGTTTTAGTTTTTGCATGCGATCGGATTCTGTCGTGTGCATTGAATCCGAGAAATACACACCGCCCGGATCCGATCGGTTTTTTTTTTTGTTTAGCCTCAATAAGTGCTTTGAATTTTCTCTCAAATTATTGTAGCATTCAATTCATTCACGTGAAACCGATATAATAGGTCCAATTTAGTACAATAATAGGTGCGATTTTCTTGTTGTTACAAGAATTTGTACAATAATGAGTCTCGAATTCATTGTAGCTACGTAATTTCACGTGAATGATACACGATATCCATTATTTGTTGTTGTTTACCTTCTATAAAATTTGACGAATTCATTCATTCATTCATTCATTCACATCTCATATCTTCATTTTCCAAAATTTTCTATTGAAGTTGAAGCGGTATTTGAAGGAAAACCACGGAGAATTCAATCATTTTCCAATATCAAAGGTAATTCGCCAAAGAACCCCAAAGAATAATATACTATATTTACATGTACGTATATTTTGATTGAGAATTTTGTTTTAATATTTTATTTATTCTTTCTTTATGTAGATGCACAATTGGAAATTTATTAATGTGAATTATGGTGGAGAGTTTGATAGTGATTGTACGTATATTGGCGGGTGTCAACAAATTGCCCAAATTCCAGATCGTTTACTTTACAGCCTCATATACTATATCAATCACGTATTGCAGGCCAATGAATTGAGCACGGATTATCAATTATTTTATTTATCCACATCTCAATATGGTCGGATAATAAAATCATTGTTAACCGATGATGAACTGTTGCTCGATTGTGCATGTCCGAAGAATATCCACGCGCTTATGTAGTTCACAACACTACAAATATTGCGAGTGGATCAAACCCGGAGAGCACAATCATTCGATCCACGAGAGATGCAAGAAGAATATTTACAAGATGTTCCAAGTATGCTTTACGGTGATTGGTTTTACGAATCCCAAAGGCACGCTACGAAGACAACAAGGCCAACAACTCCTATTCGAAATGATGATGTTGATGGAGAAGAAGAAGAAGAAGAAGAATATGTACCGAGACCAAAGATCTCGAAGAGACCGACTCAGATGCCTCAACGACCATCCCGAACAATCAATTTTAAATAATACGTTTATTGATTTTGCGGGATGGATTCGAAGAAGGAGGACTTCCCAAACTATTATCTTTGATTAATCCAAGCGCTATCCGAAGATGTCAACCAACCCGATGCTGAAGAACTAACTAACTGGTTAGTTCCGGTCATTCCGCTCAACGCTGCAGCCTCACTTGTTGCTAGTGAAATGGACCCGACAAGGGATGGAGAATTGAGTAGTAATTCATATTACTATAGCAAAGATGACCTCTATCTTCTTTGTTGGTGTGGCATATGGGCGGGGCGGAATACGTTGTTGGTCGTTCAGATACAACACGACTGACATTTAAATGCAAGCACTCTGAGAGGTGTAATTTTGAGTTACGAGCTGCCCAACGAGGTAATATTTGGAAAGTTTATAAGTTTATATCTGAACACAAATGTCACCGTGATTTGGGTTGTGTTGGACCATTGAAGGTTCATTCAAAGATAGTTGCAGCGTATTATGCTCGAAAAATGCGCACAACAGGTGAAATCATGAAGCCTAAATCAATTATGGCGGAGTTGAAACATGATTTCGGTATCCGCATCAGTTATGATGTGGCGTTGCGAGCCCGACATACAGCGATTGAGTTGATATACGGTCGGCATGATCAGTCATTCCAAATGCTGCCAGGTTATCTGCAAATGTTGAAACAGACGAATCCCGGTACATTTACCGATTATGAGGTCGATGGTGATGGTCGATTCCGGCATCTGTTCGTTGCTCTCGCTGCATCTATTGCCCCCTTCTATTTTTGTTTGAGACCAGTGATCGTCGTAGATGGTACTCACCTCAAGGGAAAGAATAAGGGAATTTTATTTGTTGCAGTAACGAAGGATGCCAATGAGCAAGTGTTCCCGTTGGCATATGGTGTTGGACCAATTGAGAATGATGAATCTTGGTCATGGTTTATCTCACGCATCCAACGGGTATTTGGAAATACTGGAAACCTCTTAATTGTCTCGGACGCACACGTGTCCATAGCTAACGCCATCGAGAGAGTATTTCCACAAGCTCATCACGCCTTATGCTTCTACCACTTAGTGAACAAGATCAAACAATTTCGTAGCGGTACTGTGGTGGAAATGTTCCAAGAAGCTGCTTATGCATACGAGCCCAGACAATACCAACGTGCTATGTCTGCTATCGAAAGCATAAATGATAAAGCATACCAAAAACTGCTCCGTGTTGGACCAGAAAAATGGGCCCGTTCAAAGTCCCCCGTGAGCCGTTTTAGTTTCTTAACATCAAATGCAGCAGAGTCATTTAACTCTCGATTATTATGGGCGAGGCGTCTTCCAATATGCTCAATGTTGGAGGCAATCAGACTTGTAATTAAGGAGTGGTTCAACGATAGAGCGAAGCGTGCACGTAGGTCGGACAACTATCTCACTGAGGAAACAGTGAAAAAGCTTACAGTAGCGGTGTCCAAAAGTCGTCGTTACTCTACGACGAGATCTACAAATGGAAAATATAGGGTGCAGTCTGGCGTTAGGAACTTCTTGGTCGATCTTCAACTCAAATCGTGTGATTGTCGAGAATTTAACCAAGACGGGATGCCGTGTTCACACGCAATTGCTGCCATTAAGTAAGTTTTAATACTAATACTACACACGTCGTTTTATTTTTCATGTAACTCATACTAATACTTTTCATTGACAGTGAGGCCGGAGAATCCATCCACAATTACATCGAATCATACTACACGACCAACACTTTAATTGAGACATACAGTGGTGCAGTGAATCATGTCCCTCAATACAATGAGTGGCTGGTTCCAAATGAGGTAGCTCAAGCGAATGTATTGCCTCCTATTGTGACAAGACAGTGGGACGACCTAGAACAAGTCGGATTCCATCCGGTGGTGAAAGGTCTACAAGAAGAGTGCCTACAAACGATATGGGAGAATCGTCTAGCAGTAGACGCCGAGCACCAAAGAAATGCAGTCATTGTAGGGAACCAGGACATACACGAAGGAAATGTCCAAATCGAATAGATGAAGGCATAAGCGATTAATTAAAGTTGTTGTATTTTTTTTAATATTTCGAAATATTGTGTTTGACACCTTTTATTATTATTCTTCTTTATATCATTCAATTTTATACATTGTGTTGTGCTATAATAATAATAATAATAATAATAATAATAAAACTTCTTCACCCTTTCAATTAGTGCATACGGATCTTTGGGGTCCAAGTTCTACCACGTCTATTGAAGGGTTCAAGTATTACATACATTTTGTTGATGACTATACTAGGTTTACTTGGATATTTCCCTTACGTACTAAATGTGAAGTTTGAAATGTATCGTATCGTACAAAACGTGATCATGTATCGTATAAAAACATGAACTAAATTACACAGTGATTTTTTAAAATCTTAAATAGTTAGGAGTTTAAATAAATAAAAAATAGAAGCAACTATAGGAGTTTAAAATCTTAAATAGTTATTAATTTACAAATATTAATAAAACTGAAATTTAAGATATTACACATTTAAATTTACATATCTAAGTGTCTTCACACAACTCAAAAATAAAGCGCCTATAATTTTCCTATATCTTTGGTATATGAGTATTCCCCCAAGTAATACTCGGCGATCCGGATATCACACGTTCAACGTACATGCATGCATATGGACCACAAGCGGCACCGTCTTTTTGGGAGAACTGGTTAGCAGGTGACGGGATAGATAATTCAAGTGGCACGGTTTTTTTCGATATGCCCGTATCGTTGAACCTCCAATAATCAGCTTCATCCAAGACGAATCCAAATAAATGCAATATCGGAGCCATCTGTTGGGCGCGTTTTCTCTTCGCATGATCTTCTAATCTCCAATATATCGAATCATATAGATCAAGCGTCCAGTCAAGCATTCTGATAACAGCGACGACGTAGTGTCCATCGATAAGGATAGATATAATCACCTATATAACACAATTATTACAAAATATATGAATTATTAAAAACAAATATATTAAAATTTAAATATAACATGATATTGAATTACAAAATCACTTGTTGCATGTTGGACCAATCGGTCATAGTGGATACTCCGTCGTGCCCTTGATCGGGAAATAATACTCGGGCACCTTCCAACCGCTTGAACAAGATTCCCAATCAACTTGAAGGATTCGCTATTGAGACATTCAAATGATTTAATCGGACATTGAATTGAGCAAAGCAATAAATAAATAAATGTAAATTATTGGGAAATCAATACTTACATAGAAGTCGGTGTCCAATACAATCGTGTTTGCATTGTTCATGGTGGACAATACAGTATCGCCCTTGATCAGCCTCACTCTACAGCTCGTCATGAACAGATCAATCGTCTACAATAAGAACAATTGAATGTATAAGTATTAATCAATCAATTCAACTAAAATAAATTCTGAATATTTAGAAATTCAAAATACTTACGTCTGAAGATAATAAACTGGTCGGCTTAAGAATATCCATGAAAAATGACCGACTAAGAACTCCACCACTCTCGGAAATCATCACCGTACGTGGAGGGCGGGCTTTAAGGAAGACATTGAAGTTCTGTACTAACGTCAGATCAAGTTCACGCGGTTTGCCAGTAACAACATATGGAGATGCTAGGGCCATCGATGGGAATCGCTGTCGGCCACTCTTCCTGGGTACAGGCACTGGTGTCACCACAGTGCTCGTCTGTCCTTCGGTCATCCCCGATGTGATCCCTGAGCCGGGCATCCCTAAAGTCATCCACTGGTGTCCATAATCGGACATTCCTATAGTAGTGGACTGCTGCGGGACTTCGGAGGTCATCCCAATCGACACAATCTGCGTAGAAAATATCATTTAACTTAGAAATATTTAAATAAACATAAAATATTTAAATTATTTAATTAAATTACACTTACTTGTCCACAATCACTAAAAATATCAACCATATCGGTGAATGAAGTGAAGGTGGTCACGATAAGAAGCGAGGAGGTGGCTCACGATAGTAGCGGGAGGTGACTGGCGATGGGAGGCGAAGATGGCTCACGATAGTAGCGGAGGTGGTGGCGATAGGAGAGAGAGGTGGTCTGGCGATAGGAAGTATAAGGTGGCTCACGATAGGAAGCGCGGTGGCTCTCGATAGGATGGCATGGCCTCGATCCCTACCAAACTCGTGCACGAATGTCGGTGGCGTGCGCGCATGTCCGCCATCGGTGATTCCGTGCCTCATCAATCGATTGCCGTGCCACGGATGAGTATAATGATCGGATGGAGAATGGGTCGGTGTACGTCGTGAAGGACGATGACGGTAAGCACCAATCAACTCCTTAAACCAACCCTTCAACTTCGTCGTCATCCGTACCTCAACCTCGTCAAGGTGCTTCCTCGATAGCTCAGTCACCCTCTGAGCATGCCTCTCTGATAGGTCCTCTAGGAACTGACGATCACTAGGTCGTAGGTGATCGCTGCTCGAGGAAGAAGTCGGAGGATGGCCCCGTTTCTGTCGCTCTGCCTGACGAGATGTGGACGGTGCTCTCCGATCGGAGCCCTCGATACCATGTGCGCGTGCTCGACTCAATAATATGCCGTCGCGCCACGTCTCGGATGCGAACGAAGTACCCTCGAGGCACGAGAATTCCCACATCGTCATCACTAATCACTCGTGCTCGTGGGAAACTGTTCCCATCCTCAACGGATTTTGTGGCTCTATATAGGGCACACCAAACGCCTCGTCGTGTCGGAGTGATACCCGCACCATGTGTCCATTTCTTCTTCCGTAGCGATATCATCCGAATATGCCGATAGTCCTATATACAATTCAAATAAACAAGACTTAATCAAAATTATAATAAAAATTATAACACAAATTTTAGGATATGTAAAAGTAGTACACGAGATTCAAATAAAATCGATAAATCATCGATCGAGGACTTGCTCTTGAACCTCCATCTCAAGCATCTAGGGTAGGCAAACCGGTCTACATATTTCCCAACAAGACCACCTGGATCGTGTATGATCTCGAGCGACCAAACAACCAATGCCCAAGTGGTCCATAAAAATGGTATTTCTTCTTCTTTGAATTTGAAATAAGTAGTAGCGCATACACCGATACGAATATGCACCCCACGAAATCTAGAGAATAAATCCAAATCATCGACCAATGCCTGCACCCACGACTCTACCAAGACTGGGATCTACAGATAATAGCATCCCGTATAACATAATAATATGTGCAGCACGGAGGTATAAACTACTATCCGCATCATCTATATGCACGCTCCTATCAGAAAAACGCTCTACTAAGTCCGCAATAGATATATGGTCGAACGGTGAAGCTCTAAACACTCGAACACGTTGCAACCGGTGCTCTCTACTAAGATTGAAAGACGAGCTTCCAAAACTTAAACCCGTGACTAGTGCATAGTCATGAACAAGAAACAAATGCTCCATCCGCTCATATGAAACCATACTAGACCATCATTCGTCATAATCTAACGGGAAATCACGTGGTGCAAAGCCATGATATTTTTGCACCAAGCTTCGGTTAAGTAAATGACCGAAGCATCCACTAGCAAACCTATCCAGTAACTCTTCACCACCAATCTCCAATAATCTAGTCTTAATGATATCTAAATAATTGATCCTATAATATGTGCTAATTTGGACCACAACATTAATCATCTCGGGTCTCACATAATCAACATAACCCTAACAATAAAAACAATAAAGTGTATAAATATCATAAAAATAAAACATATAATAAAGCATAATAACACGTTTAGCATAATTAAGCATAATAAATCATAATATACATTTTAACATATTAAATAAACGCATGTGTGCTAATTAAGTAGCAGGATTAACTAATAAATAAGCACGTTTAATTAATACATTATGATATTATCAATAAATAAGCACGTTTAACTAATAAATTATGATATTATCAATAAATAAGCACGTTTAACTAATAAATTATGATAAGCAGGTTAAGGCGGCGTGTGTGGGTCTTATTTACTTTTGCATTTGTAGATAAGCACGTTTAAAATTAATAAATTATGATAAGCAGATTTAACTAACTAATAAACCATAATAAACTATGATAAACTATGATAAGCAAGGTTAATTATGATAAGCAGATTTAATTAATAAACTAAGATAAGCAGGTTTAATTATGATAAGCAGATTTAACTAATAAACTATGATAATAAGCACGCGTTTAACTAATAAATTCAGAATAATAGCATAAGCACGTTTAACTAACTAAATAATAACTAAACTAACTAACCAAAATAAGAAATCCGATCGGTCCGTTTGACGGTCGGATTCCTTAAACACCGATCGGATTCCGTCAAACGGACCGATCGGATTCCGTCGGGGAGAGCGAAGAGAGCGACGTACCTGAGAAGCCATGGTGCGAGAATTCCAACGACAGAGCTATCCGATCCGGAAGGCGAAGAGAGCGGCGGCGAGTGATTCTGAGAGGAGAGTGAAGGGAGTCTCGAATCCGGAGGGTGAAATGAGAGATACGGAGTGTCTGGTATATATATTGGGGGGAGGAATCCGATCGGATGAGAAGAATCCGATCGAATCCGATCGGTCCGATCGATTCCACTCGATCAAGATTCCACAGGATTTGCGCACCTTTTCGTCTCGGCGCACTTTTATCAACTCGTTTGTTTTCAATGCTGAATCCGATCGGATCCGATCGGTAGAGAAGAATCCGATCGAATCCGATCGTCCGATCGGATTCTACTCCCAGTCAACATTCCGAACATTGACAGCAGCTTTTTCAGCTTTCAGTCACCTCGTTCCTCAGACAATGTTTTTTCAAGGCTATTTGGGGTATATCTTCCTGATTTTGCATGTTTTTATAACGATTGGGTATTTGTTCATACCTTTTATGGGATTTGTGTAGTTTTCCCTATTGACACTTGTATTTATTAGGTCACAGATACATGTGATGTGCTAAGGGGTGGTGCGCCCTATCCCCTCGATTAATTCTTACTTTTTAGGGAATCTCTCTACTAAGAGTCTCTATATCTCAACTTCATGAAAATATAAAGAATAAATCATAATAATTCAATAATTAAGTAATTAAAAAGATTAATATTTAGTGTCCGATGAGCCAAATTAAATATTTATTTGGGAAATGTGGACCACGTTTTACAGTACGTACGAGACCCCAACTCATACAAAATCAAATATGAAATCAAAGGTAAAAGATCTTGAATAAGTTTTGGAAAAACAAAATACAAAATATATGTATTCCAATAAATAAAATTAACCATATAATCCAAAATTGGAACAATATTAATCAACACTCAATAAGCAAATCTTAATCTTTTGATTTAGGCACTCGAATAGTAAAAAATTTCTGAACTCAACTCATTTTATGCTATATTTCTAGCCCACCTCCTGATTATAACATTTTGTGACGTCGTAGTTTATCAAGTTCGCGTCTGATCATATCGCAAGACTTGAAGAAACCCGAATCAAATTTCAATTCCCCCTATCATTCAATTCAAAAGAAAGAAAGAAATAAAGAAATAATTTTACGTTGAGATCACCTATTGTGTGCAAGTTAGTATCTATGAGTTGGTGTGCCATATACCTAACTAAGCTGATATACAGTCTAACATGTAACATGCAATATATCAAAAACGCCACACATTAATTTATCTATCCTCATAATTGAAACTTTACGTAAAAGATCTTAGAACACTTTGTGATATGTTGGACTTCAACAAGCGTCTACGAGTTGATGTTGAGATGTTATTTACGGTATATATGTCACAAATTTTTCTGATAATAATATTTAGATGGTATTTGATTGAGCTTATAAGCTACATAAAATAATTTATAAGTTGTTTTTAAGTTCAGCCAAACACACTTTTAGTACAGGAGGTGCAACACTGGAAAAAAAGTAATTATTTATTTAGCAACTCTCTTTCCTTTTTTCTACTTAATGATTTTACTTAGTTTTGTCATTTTTTTCTTTTTCTAAACAAGTGACCTTTTCTTTATATCAAAATGACGATTAGGCAGTAAGCACTTCAATAGAGAGTTTAAAGTTGTTACTTTTAAAGTCGAGTTTCTTATTATTCATTAGACACGAATCTGGGTATTATTTGCAATGTAGTGTTTTAGTTTTTTTTTCCTATTACCAAAGAAATTTAAAGGTCACGATACGATAGATTTATGACCTGAGATTTTTGGTATCAGACATTAACGACTCTAGCATTAGACTAACATATGCACACGATTTTTTTGGGTATATTAATAAAGAAATTTAAAGGTCGTGTCACGATTTATTCGAATCTAAGACTTTTGACCTCAGACATTAACCACTTTATCACTAGAACAACACACACACACACATACACTAAATGTTTTAGTTTTACTGGGTCAAAAGAACATATTATACAGATCATGTAAAGCACGTGAATGATGATGGTATGCTCTTTATATATGTTGTTTTCTTCCTTACTTTTGAATCTGTCACCTTTTGATTGTGCATGCCAAATTATAGCTCAAATTAATGCGTATATATGCAACTTTTGTTCTTGTATGGTACAAATTAAATCAAGCTGCATGATTAGCGGATATGCAATCACGAGCTTCATGTGCCGTTGATTAGAGATTATATGAGGTCGATACTCGATACCTTTAATCAAGCACTCTCTCTTTTGTCGATTATCGTGTTATTATTGTGAAAGTATGCGCACTCAATAATTCTATACAATTGATATTCGATAAATAAAAAGTGAAACTAAGATTTAAATAAAAAGTGCTCACTAGTTTATTAATGAGCTTTCTGCAGATGCAGATGGGCTCTATAATTTTATCCTTTAGGTTCCACTTTATTTTCCACTAAGAAAAACTGCCACGTTACTTCTTCCAATGTCAACCAAAATTTAAATGGATCTATCCACCTTTTATAAAAAAAAATTGGAATAATTTTATACTGTCTCAGTATCAAGTAAAAATTTATTAGCTAATAATAGTATGTAAATTGATGCTGATATTTTCACTTGAAAATTAAGGTTGTTATTTCAACAATAATTTGGAATAAATTGGTTTCAATAGAATCGTAATAATTTAAAAAGGGAATCTTTTTATACTATGTAAAATTTTGCCAAAATTCGATAATTTAAGTTATATTATCACGATTTATTAGATTCTTTGCAGACACAACAACAGATTTTGCAGTCAAGATAAGTGGGCCAGGCCGGTGAGAAACCAGCTAAACGTAATTATGGAAAAACGAACAAAGTGTAATTCATCAAGTTCCAAATATACTAGCTTTTGCTCGAAATGATATAGTAATTGTTGAAGCAGAGCCTATAGGTTCTTTACACGCTATAAAATAAAGCAAAATATCTTTTAATCACTTTCACAAGAAAGACGTACAAAAAAGAGCTAAAACTAAACGCAGAAGGAATCAACGGAAATTTAAAGGTAGGCTATATAGCATGCATTAATTTCATTTATAGCTTGTGGTATTAATATTTTTTAGTAAGAATGATAACAAGACATATAATATCACTTGTTCAAATTGCATAAAACCAATCTAAAATTATAATTGCAATTATTTTTGGTTTAATGTAAAATTAAACCCTCCTATTTTAAGTTAATTTTCATTTGTACTTCTCATGTTATCAGTACATCCCAAATTTAATTTAATCTTTATGGGGCATTTACTAGATAGATAGATAGATAGATAGATAGATAGGTGAATTTTCATAGAACATATAGGTGAACTATATCCCCTCTCATATGATAATATTTTATTAATATAATTATATTAATAAAATATTATCATGTGAGAGGGGATGTAGTACACCTATATGTTCTATAGAATTTCCCGATAGATAGATAGATAAAAAATAGTATAGGCTAATCTATTATTTATTTTAATGAATAAATCAATTTTGAAGCACTTGTTTAATCATCTAATAATTCAAACGAGTATCATACATTTTGCATATCTATCATATCATACTTAATTAGCCTATATATAACCCTATATGTATCTTAGGACTATATATGAATGTTTTGTTTGAAGAAATTGAGGTAAACTACATTAAATATTAACCACAAAACATATTCTTTTTTGTCAATTAAATACATAAAATTAAATATCATATCAAAACTTATTCTCTTTGATTTCGAGGGAGTGTCGAGTAAGTAAAAATATGTGGGCCAATTATCCGAGTTTGGAGGTGTGAGTCTTTACAGTTTGCATTGATTAGTGGCTGTTGATCCATAATAAAGACGCATGGAAAAAAAAGGGATAAAAGCAAAAGTTTTGGCATCAATTAAGGGGAAATCAGAGAAAAGAAAATGAAAGCAGAGTCCATTCCATTTTTTCTGCGCACCGTGAAATTTAGCTTTCCCATTTTTCCGGTTTGCATACAAAAAGTTTGTGCCCTTATATTCGTTATTCAATTTGAAAAATGTCTATATCAATGTGTACTTTGATGATGGCTTGATGTAGACCGGACCTAAGCTTTTTTTTAGAGAAACATAAGATGTTTCAAGAAATTATAAGAGGAATGCCTCAAGTCTTATAAGTTGTTAAAATGTTTGGATAATTGATCTTATAAGCTGAGAAAGAATCGTGAGTTAGAGAGAAAATTGACGAGAGGTGAAGTTAATAGTGTATGTGTAGGAAATAACGAACTATAATAAAGTTATTTCGGTAATTTTATGATTGCTTATAAGTTTATGAAATAATAAGTTAGAGTTGACCAACTTATTTTTAGAGGAGCTTATAAGCTGTTGGAGCTTATTTTCACAACTTATAAGTTGTTTATGAGCTTATTTTGCCAAACACTTTGCAATAGCTTATAAGCTCATAAACAGCTTATAAGCTGTTTTAAAGAGCTTATAAGCTTAGCCAAACACCCTCCAATTAGGAAATCCAATCAAATTGAATTTGAGTATTTTGTATGGATTCGACACTCACATATAACACTACTAATTATTTTAATATTTTAATTCTAGTATTTTCACGGACACCCAAATATGGATCTCTCTTTTGAAAAAGGAAGAGACGTCCGGTTAAATCACCACTGTTTCACCTCCTCTAATTCAATGAAAATATGGTATTCTGTGAAAATGCTTCACGTAAATACGTATAGAGGTTATATATTTAAATCTAAATTAAGGTATGATCTTCATACAATCAATTAGAGTATAGTTTTAATACTATCTTACGTAAAGACGTTTTCATAAACTTTGTCTTCAATAAAAAGCAAATTACGAAAAACGGCTTCTTTTTACAACAAATCACTATGGTCTTCATATATATTCGAATAGCTTGTTGCATTCACATTCAAATGGTATGTTCTTTTACCTCAAAGAATTTGGATTAGAATAAATATTTGAAAATCATATCAGTATTCATGAAGTAGATAAATTAAAAAAAATACAAACACTTAGGTAAGGTCGACCGTACCTAAGGTTGGGTCCTCTCGTGGTTGATCTGGCCCAGATTTGCTTGACCCAACTTAACCTATAAATATGTCATTGTATTATTTATTGTGAATAAATATTATATTTGTTTTGAATAAATGTATCATTCACTCTAAATAAACGTATTACTTACGAATTAGCAGCTTGAACCTAACCCAAGCCTACCAAACTTAAATGAACCTGCTCGCTTGTATCACTTATTGTGAATATCACTTATTCTGGATAAATATATCACTTGCTCGACATAAATTTGTCATTTTATCACTTGTTGTGAATAAATAGATCACTTGTCGTGAATAAACATATCATTGTATTATTTGTTGTGAGTACATATATCACTTTTATGAATAAATGTATCATTTATAAATTAACATACCAACATTAACAGATCAAGATCTAGACCGAATTGACCCGTGAAAGATCTCGTCCTTAGGCAAGGACGATCCAGGGGAGTGTGCCCCTAAAATAAAATATGACCATTCCGATTAGTTGAATTCGTATCTATGTAATGAATCCAAAAATTCACTTTCATTTACCATCGTATCATACAAATTTATGGCATTTAAGTCGTAAAGGACTCGCAATAGTGAACAACTAACAAAATTGAGCGATGAACATATCTGTTTATTTCGGGTGGACTAACGAAGATAGCGATGCCAAGGCGAATGATGACAACACGAGATGCACGATGTGTTTATTTCGCAAGCTAACTTTTGGTTTGTTGGTGTAAATGTGAATTGTATCAGTATATTTTAATATTTTTAAATTTGTGAATATTGTTTTGTCTTTCGTTAATATTGGTGGGTGTATATCATCTTGCCTCATTGGCTATTAGGCCTTCAAGTTTTCAATTGTTTCTATCAATAGACATCTGTATATCAATATGATCATCCATATACGCTGCCAAAATTCATTAACCATGCAATTTCCGTTTCTTGACGGTACTTGAACAGAAAATCAGAAAGATCAGATTTTGCATGCAAAAAAAGGTAAATCTGTTCCTCCTCCACCCCTCGAAAAAATACTAACAAGAAAATAGTAAACAAAAAAGAAAATATTGATCCTCTGAATTAATAATAAAAAGGTAAAGGTGTAACAAGGGAGGAATTCCCTAAATCCGGATGGACGAACCCATAATTCGTCAACACTTGATTATCCGCAAAATTGAGCGCCCTCTCCATACCCACGGTGCACGAGTCCCCTTATACGCCGGGTTATGCTCCCCGCTGCAAGGCTGGCACCCCGTGAAATGCGTCACGAACGGGGGCCGCCGCCCCCTTCCCCGCATACCCCCGCCTCACCGCCTCCGCATGCCGCCGCCCCCGCCCCAGCCCCCATACTCCTCAAACCTCCCGACGATGCCGATCCAGTAGCCATGCAGCGCGTATCCATTCTCCACGTAGATCCTCTCCCGCCACCTTCTCCCCCCCTCCAGCAACAGATACACCAGCGCAGACTGATCGTCCGAATCCGGAAACATCTTGTCCCTCAGCGTCGATCTCAAAACCTTGCCCCATTTCTTAAAATCGTCGCTTCTCGGCCCCATTCTTCCCCACACATCCAAAAACTCCATAGACCACTGGCAATTCCTCATCAGGAAAACTCCGGCGTTCAGCGATACCCAGCTCTTGTTCTCGTAGATCATATCAGGCCAGCCGTGGACGACCAGGTTGTGATCCTTGTACCTCTCCAAGGGGACCTCGAAATCCATATCCGTGAAAATCGCATCCGAGTCCACCCAGAACAGCCACTCCGCCTCCGGGTGGGCCACCATCGCGGCCCGGATCACCGGAATCTTGGCCCAGTACGACCGCATCTTCGGGTGCATGAACGCGTTATTGTAGAAGATCTCGTACCCGTGGATTCTGCAGTAATCCACTTTATTCTTGAAGAATCTTAATAGAAAATGGTCTCCCAATGGATTCATGCATGAAGACGGTTGAGAGCCCGTGATGACGAGGACGCGATTCTCCGATTGGGAGAATGCAGGGTGGAGTTTGAACCAATGATCTCTTTTTTTGTCCCACTCTGTCACGGGCTTATCCGTGGTGTATAGAGTTTCCGGGTCGTCGTAGAATGTCGGATCCTCTGATTCTTGGCCGGTTTTGATACGGGTCGGCGTGCATACGGCGTCGGATTGGGGATTGAGGAGGGATGAGAATCGGAGCCACGGATAGGCGAAGGTTAAAATGGGAATAAACAGTAGGAGTGATGCCGCTGCAGCAATACATAATCTGGAACAAATTGATGGTTTTGTTTGGAGGATGGGTTTGCCCATTTTTTTTAACAGTGAATGGATTTTGTGTGATATGGTTTTATTATATATGGGTATGTGCAATTTTTGGTTATTTACTTATTTAATAAGAACTTTGGACGTGGGAGATATATTTCTCTTTTGGGTGAGAATTAATAAAAGGGAATTGATTCTTTCTGAAATGCAAATCTGATGTTTCCGCAACGGGACGTGTGCATTTAATTTTGAAGAATTCCAGATACGGTTGTAATATATGCCAGACCTAACTCGTTAGGATTTAAGATATTAACGCCAGAATTCAAGGGGAAGTTTGAGTCTTGAAAATGACTTATGGAATTTTGCGAAAAATAAATTCTTGAACCATCTCCTTTTTTGGAGTTTTCAACCTTTTCTTCGTTAGAGGAATTTGGCGTTGAAACTGTAGATTTATGATTTGGGACGTGAGGAAGGGGGTGCCTATCGCTCTCTGTTTTTCTGCATCTCATGGTGAGAAAAGTCGCGAAAACAGAGGATATGATGGAATCGCTCGTCTATTTTTGAAATAACTAGTCATTTTTAATATTACATGTAACGCCCTAATTTTCGTAAAATATTATCATAAAATGTTTATGTATAATGGAAGACTGAAAAAATAATATTTATTAAATAAATTTTGGTGAAATGAAAATTCTCTCTTCTGACTCCTTAACCATCATCGCTCTAGTTTAAACCTCAAATTTGAGTATTATGTAATCCTTTCTCTCTTTATATATACATGTATATCATGGACGAAATTTGAATGTATAAATAGCACGTGTATTTATATTCATATATAAGTAAAAGTACATATGATTGTATATGATTATGTACTAGTTGGGCCAAAGAAATTATATTCATCCCTACTTTCTAGTAGAGGAGGCAAAATGGGCTCACCCTGATTTTGGATCGAGTTTGGCTCAATAAAAGTAGGGTCGGTGGAATTCGAGCTGGGCCGGGTCTATTTATAACTAACCAAAGTCCAGCGGCCTCGGGTTGACTTGGCCCGATCAAGAAAATTTACTATACAACGTGTTTCGAGTGTGACCGAGACTCGATAATTTCAGTTAAATAGATTTTCGGTCCGACCGGATACGCTGTCCAACTTTTTGGAAAAGCCCAATGGCACCCCATTTGCCACCTCTAGCCACAGCCATTGCCAATACTCTCTAGCACACATTCCTCTTATGCACTAAATATATGCACGAGTATTTACCTTTCAGTGGTTCATTCTTCTTTTGATGTGTAATAGACGAGGAATCAACCCTTATTAATACTAAAAGACTGGATTTTATTTTTGGACAAAACAAATTAGCTTAATTTTCTATCCATAAATTTTGATTTGATTGAAGATAGGATTGGGGAAGGATTTAAATCTTCCTTGTCTTCTGGGCTCGACGTAAAAAAAATTGGGCTTGAGGAAATGAGTAGAAATTGGGATGAGGAAATTATTTGGGCTCTCCTGAAATGATTTGATTGGATTTTATAAAATATATAAATTAGTCCTCCATAATGTAAAACAATATGATGATACTCCGTCCATTTTCTAGACGCGACTTATAGGACTTAAAAACATTTAATCACATACAATAATATAAACTAAAAAAAAGTTAAAACTTTAGGGAATCAAAACTTAATTTTTTTTAGAGAATTAACAGCGAATAAAATTCGGGTTGCTACATTAAAAACCTTTTTAAAACCACAAACTTATTAAAAACTGTCCTCGATCCATTTTTTTTTTGTAAAGATAGAAGAATAAGTTCTGTTTTCTCGCCTATTTACTACAGTGACGAACGATCAAATTATTACTGTGTTTCGTCAATCTTTTATCTACTTCTTCCAAGTGGAAGATAATTCAAAGGAGTTGTGGGTTTCTTTATACCGACAAAGGGTCAACCTTGAGTTTGTACCAAAAGGATACTAAACAAAATTTTGTGTCAAAATGGGTAATAAATTTGTATTTTCTTTCAAATAAAGTAAGAAGCGCAACTAGGGGTGAGCATTCGGGCGGTTCGGTCCAAAATCGAACCGAACCCGAAAAACCGAAAAACCGAATTTTTTAAAAAACCCAAACCGAACCGAACCGAATTAATGTACAAAACCGAACCGAAACCGAACCGAAATATTCGGTTTGGTTCGGTTCGGTTCGGTTTTAACCGAATTAAAATTAAAATTAATATGAATATTATAATATATATAATATAATATATAAATATAATTATATATATATAAATATATATAATATTAACCAATTTAAATATTAATAATATAAATAACACATATATATAATATATATATATATATAAAAATAAAATAAAATATAATAATAATTAATTCGGGCGGTTCGGTTTAAAAACCGAATTTTTTTAACCAAACCGAACCCGAACCGAATTAATTCGGTTTTGAAAATTTGAAACCGAACCGAACCGAACCGAACCGAATTACTATTCAAAACCGAACCAAACCGCCCATTTCGGTTCGGTTCGGTTCGGTTTTTCGGTTCGGTTCGGTTTTTGCTCACCCCTAAGCGCAACCCAACCCGTTGATATAACGCTTCTTCTTCAACCAATAGGTCAAGGGTTTGAGTCATCTAGAAGGTTGATGTATGAGTGTATTTTTAATAATAACATTTTTAAAAATAAAATTAAAAAATAGAAACACTATGATTTGATTATTTTTGAGAAATTAACTCGGTACTGGTATGTTCTGCTTGGGTTTGTTGTACGTGCACCAAAGTATCTCGGTAATAAGAACTTCATATTTTTGGTACCTTTATTTCATTCAACCACTGTGGAACTCATATTTGTTAAGGGTAAGTACTACTGATCCTATATTTGTTGCTACAGTTTTACTTGTACATAATTCCACTTCTATAGTAATTTCAGGGGGAGGGGGTTGGTTGTAGGAACTACTGATCCTACATCTGTTTCATCGTGAACTTGTCCATCTATACAACTTTGATTATAGGATGTTTTTGCTTTGTTGGTCAATTTAATACTGAACTTTTTTAAAGCTCAAAATGTGTTTGACAAATTAAGGGGATTCGAACCCGGCACCTTTTCTTGAAACAACTTATAAGTTGTAAGCTTTCTAAAATAAGCTTAATTTCTTAGCCAAACACCTCTACTCTTCTCCATGACATTAACCACTCTACCACTAAATTTTCGGTTAACAACACACACTATGTTTTTGCTTTCTGTGTGTGAAACAGAGCACTAGTCCTATTAAGTCTTCTTCATGAATTGAGAAGTGTCGTAGAATTAAATTGTAGTTATACATTACTTATAACATTCGTATTCCAAATCAGTCAGATGTAAAATTTCTAGAGACTATTTGCTGACCTGCTAAGAGTACTATATGTCCCAAACATAAATTTTATACATGCCGGTTATTTTATAGTTGACGATTATACATGAGTAAAATCTCAACTTGCAAGAATGCACTGTGTAATTCCAACGACACAATAACAAAATCTATATATGTCCTATGTAGAATTAGCCAGCCTGCAGCAAGGCCAAGGATGATTATATATATATATATATATATAAATATATTATACACACACACTGCTAACATTAGGGTATTCTTTACAAGCTTGTCTAGAATCCTTCCGTGAAGTATAACTAAGTGATAATAAATTAAACAAAAAAACTTATTAATTAATTATTAATACAGTAGTTCCTTAATCATGTCTATACAGGGGCGAACGTGCATTTCAATATTATATAAAAAGACATAAAAGTCATCAATTGTCTAACACCTTCTTTTTTTTTTTATCATGGGGAACCGCAATGCTAATTTAGGTGGCATAAACCCTACGTTCTGTGCATAGCGCGCAAACCACACGAGACAGAAAACCACACTGGAAACCAGGGTGACAAACTCAAACTCATAGAGGCGTTTGGTGGGGTTCGAACCTGTGACCTCTCAGTCACAGGAACCCACCACACCTTTCTTTTTTCTCTTGATATGTGACGAGGTAGGTGCTATCTGTAGATGCTTTCTGGTTGAATCCCAAATATGTATAATAGCCTGCAGTCACACTTGGAGATAAATTGCATCTACTAAGCAAACACTGAACAAAACAACAAACATCACATTTACAAGAAATACAGTATTATTACAAATTAACATACCTTTCAAACTCTTAGGATGATAAACTATATATTATTGCACATATAACTAAAATAAAACATAATAAAGTAGCAGCAGATAGATCAATTATTCTGGAACACATGCATATGTTCATGGCAGGAGCTTAAGTCTTGTTGAAGCTGCATGACTTCTACTCCTGGCCAGCAAACCCACTCTCTCATCGTCTCCCAACTCAAACGCTTTGTCTTCCTCAATCCTCCCGTACGCAACCGTCTTGCTCCGCGTCACACCCACCACTGCTCTGCCACCGCTGCCGAGAAGCATCGAACTTCTCGTGCGGCGGAGCCCCGCCTCTCGTTTTCCCGGCGTGAGCGGGGGCAAGCCTCATGAGGCCCCGCAACTGCTCATCTGCACTTCTGAAACCTGTGTTGGCGCTGGCGCTTCTGGGCAGACTTGAAATCTGCGGCGTCGGGCAGCCCATGGCGTTGCCGTAGGTGACCCCGCCGCCAGTCGCCGCCAGGCTCTGCATGTAGAGGTCCCGGGCTCGGGCCAGAGCCCGAAAAGGACATTTGATGTAACGGAGGAATTTGCTCTGTGTCCCAATCCTTTTCGATGATCTCATTTTATCTGCTAGTTTAATTCCTCGGCAAATTAGAGATGGATGCAAATTTTGAAGCAGGGATCATGCTTCAAATGGCTGCTGCCTTTGCCTTATTTGTATGTAATGTGACATACATATTGATGTAAATGATCAAGATTTATTTGATGAGCATATTATGTTGCAATTTAAAAGTGATGCGTCGCGGGTTGGGAGGCTCTTTTGGCGGTGTGGACCAAGAAGCACATGGATCGATGCCATGCAATATGCATAGCAAGTTTAATATATTGAAAATAGGCACAATTGATTATTAATATTGTTAAAGTGGTGGACTTTTCGGAATTTGTGATTGGATTTAACAAATGTATCTCTATCCCTACCAACATCATGAAACTTTGTGTATTTGAAGTAATAAAAGTAATGATGTTTGTCTTGTAAATGGGGTTGCAGGCAGCAAGAATATGCCATTTTTGAAGGAGTCTTGCTTTGATAATTTAAGCTATTGTGGGAAAGGTGACAGCTAATTTGTGGAGTACTAGGCTAAAGTTTTCTTGCCAGCCCAAGTGTAAGAGCTCATCAAATTTTGTGCTTTTAAGGTTTTTTTGTACTCATGTTTTCGGAATGATTCGAGTGTGCACCTCGACCAGAGAGGTTTCGTGTTATGTAAACCTCACCAATTCTAACATGCATCGACTCCACGACAATATATATGTGGTATAATTTTTGTAATTCAAGCAATGTTACATTTAACTTTATCCCTGTGATGGGATATGGCCCAACCGATTAGGCCCACTAATAGGTTCAAACGAGCTGGGCCTAACGTTGGTAGCGGGCCCACACGGTTGAGCCCAAGGCGAGCCCTAATCAGCTCCCAAAACCTTAGCCACCAAAACCGCCACCATCGGCCAATGGAGGACACGCCCCAGAGCCAAAGTAAGCGCCACCTCGGCCACGGAGGACACGCCCCAGAACCAAAGTCAGGCGCCACCCTCCACGTGGCGCACGCAAGGCGAAGTGTCCCTCCTCCGGCCAATGGAGGGCACGCCAGAGGAAGAGTCACGTCACGACCAATGGAGAGGTTGAGCACGCCTTCAGTTGCAGGCTCGGGGTTGTATAAATAGAAGGAAAATGGACAGTAGAAGGGTTGGCAACTTATCGAATACTAAGAGCTTGTAACTACACTTACTGTATTATAGTGAAAGTATTGAGGAAACACTCCTCCGTGGACGTAGATCTCATTAACGATCGAACCACGTAAAAGCCTTGGTGTTCATTATTGCTTTACATAAATCTCGCACACTCACTTAACTAGATTTATCATTGGCGCCGTCTGTGGGAAATCCTGAACAAGAAAGCTTCGTTTCCCTCGACAACTTAATGGCAAGAACACGCACAACCGCCATCCACGCTGGCAACAACCGTGCTGAGGACGACCAGGTGGTCACTCGTCATGGAAGGAGATCGCAGACGCCACAGCGCCACACTCCGAGGCAACATGGAAAACGCTCCATACACCCTCGTGACCGCCTCCCAAATGTGGGGAAGATGCCGACCTCAACGAGGACGAACAAACAGCCCACTCGTCCCACGAGGTCCTCGGCCGAGCTGTGAACGAGTTCCTCAACGCCAATCTTGGCCAATTCCAAAGCTTCCTCAACCAGAGGACAAGAGGAGCGGGCCCCTCAAGGGCCCCCGGACTGAACACCACGGCCGCCCGAGGTCGCTCCCCCCTCCGAAACAGCCAGCGCTCACCTCGGCGTGATAGCCGAGAACGCGCATCACACCCCGACGTGCGGAGCCGCCACCGCGCCGAACCGCCGCCCCCGTTCGCGGAGCCGCCACCGCGGACGAGCCGCCATCACCGCCGCCCCTCGCCATTCGCGGAGCCGCTCCACCTCGCCATGCCGACTGCAGAGCCGAGCAAAACAGAGGAAGAAAGGCGAGTCGAACTCCCCTGGAGGGACGATAGGCCGCCATCGATCCCCACCCTCCGTAAAGAGATGGCAACGATCTCCGGGGTTCGACCGCACGGAGAATCATCTCCCTTTCTCCGTGGAGATTCTAGACACGCCCGCCTCAACAGATCGGGCACCCAATATAGCCGCCACGATGGCCTGGAGACCCCTCCGACTTCCTTTTCGCCACACTACCAACATGGCGATCAAGGAATGGAAGATTTTCACATGTGCAAAATCTTCCCGAGGTGCCGATCTCCAACGCACGACGCCGGTTCACTCGCCCGCCGTAACAAGATACACCGCTTCCGTGACCTTATGGATCGCTTCAAATGGCGCTTCTATCGAAGATACCACCCCAGCAGCCTTCCTCCGACTGCCACAATCCGCCAAGGCGGGACGAGACGATGTCGAACTCGCCTCGAGGTTCATCAAAGAGTAGCTCAAAATCGACGACAAGAACGACCTCTACATCATCAACACGCTCAAAAACGGATCCGACCCGGCCACGAACAAAGAAATTACTGGAGAAACCAAAGACGGCGAGTAAGCTTTGAACTCGGTGGACAACTTCGTCGAGGGAGACGAGTCGGATCGGAAGAAGAAAACTGGGACGAGCAAGTCCGAAAGAAAAAGCCGATGGTCAAGTCGAGGCGCCGATCGCGCGCTTGACGAGTAATCAAAAGAGGGCCATCGGAGTCCGTGCTCTGACCTCGACCCAACCCTCGGCGGCAGAGCCTCCCCGCCAAATCAAGGCGGAAATATTCGAGCCCACGCCGAGCTCTTCCTCAAGCCCTCCTATGAAAGGAGGATCCAAGAAGAGGTCCACAGAGGAGTATTGTGACTATCACCAAGGGTATGGTCATGATACCGAGGATTGCGTAAACCCGCTCACAGATAAACGAGCTCGCCAAAGGTGGAGCCTCAAGAAATACCGACCGGCCGGGGGTGGGAGGAAGCGCATGGGAAGAATAACGGTGGCAACAATCATGGACCGACCTCGACGACGACCCGACCGAAGACGACGAGGACGAAGGTCCCAATGTTATGGAGCAGTTCACGTTATAACCGGATCGCCTCTGAGCGACGAGGTCGTCGTTAAAGAACGAAGCTCTGAGGCCGCCACCGAGGAGCCAAAGAACAAGCGACTCGGGACGGCGAGGACATAGTGTTCTCCAAGGAGGATCCGCTACCCAAAATCATGCCGCACTGTGACGCCATCACCATACAGCCGTGGTGGGCAACAAGAACGCCCATCGGTCTATGTCAACATCGGGCCTCCGTCAAGATCATCTTCCTGAACCGCTGATAAGCTCGAGGTCGGAGGTATTCGTGTACTTCCCGCCCGTCCCAACTACGGAGCTTCACCCAGAGGCGGTCCAACCCGAGGCGCCATTACCCTTCCTACACGTGGACGGGCTCCTGTGTCGATCACCAAGGCCATCAAATTTTTCCCGGTCCAGCCCCCTCCGCACAATATCATCCTAGGGAGAGATCGGCTACGCCACCAGGCCGTCTGCTCTGGTCTACCACCACCGTCAAGATTCCCACCCCAGATTAGGTGCTTAGCATCCGTGGCGACCAAACGGCAAAGAAAAGAATGCCTACGAGTCTCCACCCAAGACGCGGCCTCGCCCTGTGCATAGCAATTACAGAACCCTGAGGCCGATGCCCCGGACGACCGACCGGAGCCTCGACTATGCGACGCCGATCCTCAAGGTCATCCGTGTCGGCACCAGGCCCAACCGACATCCGACGGCGTGTCATACAACTTCGAGGAATATAGGACGTGTTTGTGTGGTCCCCGCCGATATGACCGAGTGTCGCCCGAGCTCATAACTCACCGCCTCAACATCGACCCGCTACCAAGCCATCCGCAGAAGAAAGGATATTCACTAACGCAGCCAGGTCATAAGGGACGAGGTGACTCAACTTCTGAAGGCCAAGATCTTGTTCGAGGTCAAATACCCGACCTGGATGGCTAATCCAGTCGTGGTCCGAAAGCCAGGGGGAGGGTGGCGCATGTGCATCGATTATACCGACCTCAACAAGCACTGCCCAAAAGATTGCTACCCCCTACCCGACATCGACAAGAAGGTGGAGGCATTGGTGGGCCACGAGATGTTCAGCTTCCTAGATCTGTACAAAGGGTACCACCAAATCCTAATGAGCCCGGAGGACGCCTCGAAGATCGCATTCATCACCGACTTCGGCGTCTTTGCGTACCGAAAGATGCCTTTCGGCCTGAAGAACGCCGGGGCAACTTACCAGAGGATGGTGGATGCAACATTCAAAGACCACATCGGGAGATCATCGAGGTCTCGCCGACGACATCGTGGTCAAAAGTCGAGAACGGAGAGTCACGCCACCGACCTCGGCACTATCCTCCAACTCCTCGTGTCGGCCAACCTCAAGCTCAACCCCGTAAATGTACATTTATGGTGAAGACCGCAAGTTCTTAGGATGATGGGTTTCAAGAGGGCTCAAGGCCAATCCCACCAAGGCGAAAGGGTTTCGACATGCAGTGCCAAGGACCATCCGTGAGATCCACAAACTCACCGGTGCCTACCGCCTCAAGCAGATTGCCTCGAGCCGCCGAAGTAGCTTCCTCTTCAAGATCCCGAGGAGAGCTCGGACTTCGCTGGCGCGAAGAACATCGGTCGCCGCCGACAAATGAAGGAGTACCTTGCCGACATGCCGACCCCGTCCGCCCGAGCAAGGTGAATCCTCTCTATATACCGCCTCGGACGAGACCATCGATCTTGATCTTGTACGAGACGAGGAGGAACGACAACTCCCATCTACTTCATTAGCCGAGCTCTCAAGGGACCGAGACGAGGTACACCACCGAAAAGGTAGCACTTGCCTCGGTGAACGCCAAGCGACGCCCGACCCTACTTTCGTGCTCATTCGTCCGTGTATTAACCGACCTACCTTTGAGACAAGTCTTGTCCAAGCCAAAGTCATCCTGGACGATAGCAGTGGGCACCTGAGCTCGTGAGCACGACATCTCGTATTCCCCGAGGCCGCCATAAAGGCAGCTCGCCGACTTCACAGGAAGCCAAATTCACCGAGGTCGGTTCTACCGCAAAGGTCGCCCAACACCCGTCCCCACCGCGGAGGACTCCGTCCCCGCACCGCCCGATAACCGCCGGCGATGTGCGTGGGCGGAGCTTCATGCAAAACGGACAGCGGAGCAGCATTCTCCTCCTCGGCCGGACAATCAAGAAGTGACCCACGCCCGGTTTACCTTCTCAACCACCAATAACGGTGGAGTATGAAGCGCGATCTCAAGACTCCGCCGCAAAGGAATTGAGGTGGACCATGTCCGGATCTTTGGGATTCCTGTGTCGTGGTAAACCGTGTCCTAGGCGGATCTGACGGTTAGGAGGACCGAATGAAGCAAGACCTCGAGAAGGCAAGGAGATGCTTGCCTCATTCGTGTACTCCAAAGATTCATCGGATCCCACGGGCGAAAAACAACCGGTGACGTTCTCGGCAAGTTAGTCGTCATCAATAAGTCCTCATGTGGAGGAAGTTCATTCCGAAGCATAGAGAGTCTCACATCGGCATCATCACCGAGATGGAGCCGAACTGGATGTCTCCCATAAAGGCCTACCTGGAACATGGCGCACTACCTCAAGATCGGCTCGAAGCCAAAAAGATGATGGCGAAATCCCAGAAGTACCTCATACACGAGGGCGCGCTCTATCGGAAGTCTTACCTTCAGCCCCTCCTGAGGTGCCTCGGGCCGGAAGAGGCCGACTACGTGCTCAATGAGATCCACAGAGGGTCTTGTGGAAGTCACATCGGCTCGCGAGCTCTCTCAAAGAAGACGCTGAGGTCGGGATATTACTGGCCCACCCTTGTTCAAGATTCGGTCGAGCTCGTCAAAAAGTGTCCGGGCGCCGCCCACTCCACGGTCAAAAGCGCGCCGAATCGATCCGGCGACTGCAGAGCCCGTGGCCTTTCATGCGGTGGGGATCGACATCGCTGGTCCGCTCGACGAGCACCGTGTCGACCGATACTTAGTCGTAGCCATGACTACTTCACAAAATGGGTCGAGGCCGAGCCACCGCCGAGCCTCACGAGCGGGAGGATTCGCACCTTCGTGGAAAAATATAGTCCGCCGCCGCATACCGCACGATCTCGGTCTCGGACAACGGCACCCACCCGTCGACAAAAACTTCAAGGTGGTGCGAAGAGCTTCAGATCGGTCAACGCTTCACCTCGATCGCACACCCGCAAGCGAATGGTCGACCGAGACGACGAACCGCACGATCGCACAAGGATTGAAGAAGAGGTCGGACCGAGCTAAAGGCGATTGGGCTGAAAATCTCCTCAAGTCCTCTGCTCCTACAGACAACACCTCGGACCTCGCACGGAGAAACCCTTTCACCGGGTCTCACGGTGCCGAGGCCGCCATACCGGCCGAGATCGACGCACCCGTAGGGAAAACGATGTTAACCCTCGCCCGAGGATCCATCTTGGGTGTTTAATTCACCATACATTGATTATAAACCTAGCATGCGTCTATATAATTAAATCACAACACGCTGGGGTTTTCATGTGTTTACCTTTGATCCAAGAGGTCGATGGAACGAGATGAACGGATCGAACGGATCGGACTCGTGCTGACCTTCCGGATCGTATCCCGATTGCCCAATCTCCAACGTCGAGTGAGGACGATCTATGGAGAATGCTTCGAAAATCACCCAATGCTTCTATCAATTTTCGAAAATCCTCACTAATCACTATAGTGATTCTCAAATTTTCTCACAATGGTCGAAAATATGGTGGTCAATTATGAAGCATTAACCTGACTTTATCTCATACCTTATATTTATAATGCATTACCTTAATCCCATATGGAAATTACCATAATCCTATATGGAAATTACTATAATCCTATATGGAATATTACCATAATCTTAGGATTATTTCCATACTCTCGTGATTATTTCCATACTCGTGATTATTTCCATAATCTTATATGGAAAGGATCTATGCATATACCATAAATATAATTATATCCTTATGGATAAAGAGAATAAAATCTTGCCATAGAGAGCTACTAGGGCGCCGATTTTCTTGAGCTACGGCCTTGATGGGCCAGCCAGTGGATCAAATGCAAGGAATAAAGATGGGCCTCAAATAAATTAATTATCTTATGTTCAAATTTCGAACATAAATTAATTTATAAACATTCGATCATGCCACTAGAGAAAGAATGTCGACTTACCCTTTATTACCGGGTTGAGTCGGGCTTGCACTTAGACATTACGAATCCCGTATTTAAGATATCGAACGTCCATTAATCATTTATAGCAATCAATCGCTTAAAACGACACAACTTCATTTCTTAAGTAGTACCACTCAACCTTATTATTGTACTGAGCTAACTCAACCCGCGGTGGTTTAGTACAATAAACCTTTGAGCTCCTTAAGGGCGCCATCATCCTAAACGGATACGGTGACTGACATGATAACTAGCGTGACATACAAGATCGCCACCACCCAAGATGCGAGAATCTGGTTAGAACATATAACCTCACTCATAACAAGTCAAAGTGATGGTCAAGAACTCATACTCACCTAATACCTTATCGAGGTTTAGATCATCGTAAGTCACCGAGATCTTGGTTCTTCACGACGGTCGAAGAAGAACACATCTCATCGTGATCCTTCAATACGTCCGAGACGCATCAGCATAGACAAGCAACTAAGTCAAGTCACTTCTTATCTATATCGCAGCCTAAACCGACAACTCGTCCTTAAGTCGTCTCACCGTGAAACTTTTATATCTCATTAAGCTTGACCAATCATACGACTTACGTGATCTTCTACACACCGTATGATCTAACTTATATATGAGATAAGGGACACGATATATGCAATCAAGTATTCAATTCGGATAGGAGATTGTAATAGTGGTAACAGAAACATTGTATACAAGCTCAACCAAACCGCTTTCAAGATACAAATCCAACAACAAGCCAAGCCCGCAGACTCTTCACTTCTCGACTGTGCCGGAACGAGGAAGACCTGGCCAACCTCGACTCCCTCGAGGAGAAGCGCGAGCTCGCCTTCATAAACGGCCAAGCACAAGGCCCAGTCGCACGGCACTACAACAAAAGGGTCAAAGCCTCCGCGCCCAAGTAGGCGACCTCGTCCTACGAAATAATGAAGCCGGAGAGCCGAGCGCCTTAACAAGTCGGATCCGACATGTGAAGGCTCATACCGCTCACGAGGACCTCGGCAAAGGGGCTTACAAGTGGCTCACCTATCCTGCACTTATCCCCGAACTTGCACATTACTCATTTAAGGAGGTATTTTACGTAGCTTGATTTAAGGTCGGCATCATGTTAGTCCCTTAATTGTCTTGCCAAAGTACGATGTTGATTACATATTTGATAAAACATCTGCTTTTCTAATGAATATTTCACTGCCTCCTACATATGTGAACATCTGCTTGGATACACCACATTTAAACCTTCACGAGGGCGCCTTACGAAGATGAAAATCCCACCAAGTAGGGTACGATACAGATTACCCATTAAGTTGGACGCCACATGCAAAACATACAGACACCCATTAAGTTGGACCTTGCGAAAATCCCACCAAGTAGGCACGCATACAGATTACCCATTAAGTTGGGCGCCTACATGCAAAGCATACAGACACCCATTAAGTTGGACGCCTACATGCAAAGCGCATGATTACCCATTAAGTTGGACGCCTACATGCAAAGCATACAGATTACCCATTAAGTTGATCGTTTACACGCACGCGACATCTAGACCGATCTCGCCAACTTATACCCCTTTATTTGGGAAGATATGCACTTCGGTACAATGTCTAAATGCATTAACGACTATAAACCGAGTACCAAGCCATATACAAGTCAACCGGGCTTCCGAGCTCGTTTATACCCCTTTATTTGGGAAAATATACACTTCTGTATACAGGATAAATACATTTACGATCAAAACGAAGTCCTAAGCTATGTTTGTACCTCTCAAAGGGGAAAATATACACTTCGAAACGAGTCTAAATACATTTATATCTACATACAAAGTCCTACACTATACACCACCTCATTCGGCCTTCCGGGCTCCGCCTCGCCAGGACTTGCCGAAGCTGCACCAATTTTGCACAAAATCTCCAGGCCGACGGTGTATGCCTCGAACGAACTCGATGCCTTCAACCCGGTCGATAAGGCCGAATCACCACTACCTACTCCCGGCGCCGAGACGGGCTCTGGGGCAGCCTTGACAGTCTCGACCTGTGGTCACCTTCACCCAACTCGACACTTCAAGCGGCGATGCGCCAATACGGGCATTTCGGGAATGGGATGCACCCGAGGTCACACCCCCGCCCCGACCGGACACCGGGCCGGAGTACGACCGCCCTACCCGCCGCTTCTTCCCGCCGACCGAGGTCTCGGTCACCGTCCGATCCTGTGAGGATCGCCTCCGAATGATCCGCCTCACCGACCCATCAACCGAGCACTTCGCATGATCGAGTAGCCGCCTCCTCCGCGGGTTCTTCTATGATCGGGCCACGGAGTCTGCCAGGCCTCGCGGCTGGTCGGGGCATGCGTCGCTTACTGACGATCTCATATATCTCCATATACTTCACGACTGAGTTGACACGATTTTGAACTTCTTGCTTTGTTGGGCCCTCCTCATCCCTCAAAGACCATACCTCTGCCAAGAAGCTCTGGACTCGGTCGTCGCCTTCTGGATATGGTAGTCCCACCACCTCGGCGGATTGCCTTCTCAGACTCGCATGCTCCTCCGACACCCGAGCTAGCCTCTCGCGCAGATTCGGTCGAGTCGCCCTCACATCAGATCAAACGCCTTGATAGCGCCGGCAGATAAGTCCGCCTCGACTCCATCCTCATGCGATCCTCAACTTGTGGCCTCGCTCTCGGCCAGTGAGGCGGGCCACTTCCCGATCAGCCTCGTCGACTTCTTCTTCAGTGTCGGCGACGACGCCGAGCCGACATCCGTGGTGACTAAAACTTAGGTCACCTCGGCAGACTGCCTCCGTAAAAGCACCTCTTCGTCCTTCTCACCAAGGCGCCTCGACCTCTTTTAACTTGGTCAACAATTCATGATCAAGTCCGAGCCATTCAGTGTGGAGTAATCAGAATAAACAAGACAACACAAATTTTAAAATGTCATGTTTATTACTCAAAAATGTGAAATTATTACAAGGACCTGTGGTCCTATCGACCCGGCGGTTCAAACTATTACATCAGTCCATCGACCTCGAGCCTATGGCCGACTCGCCGACCTCCTCGATGCTCCTCGGCCGGCCACATCCAAATGGAGCTCCAACACCGCCTCCCCTCCACCTCCTCCTCCCTCCCCGCCCGGCCCGCACTGGCAAGGAGCTCCCGGCTCGCGATCTTCGCCCTCCTCAGACCGGGCGACGACCTCGCAGCTCAGAGGGTAGAGCCGACGCCAGAGCCTCCAAGACCGGAAGGAGCCAACCCCGGAGATCACCCGGGCGTAAGCTTTGTCCAGCTCCCTGAGGTCGACCTCGGTCCACCCATGCTTGACCTTATCGAAGTCAGGCATGGCGACCGCCAGCTTCCCCAGGTGATCTGACACCACCTTCGGCTTCAGCACGGCGGCAAGATCGACAATAAAAGCCGAGAAGCTCTCCGACTCGATGAGCCTGCTGGCAAAGGCCCTCAGCAAGGGTCCCTGGTCGGCCAGCCTCGCACTCCTCTCGTCCGCGAGCTCCTTCTTCGCCCCGGCCAACTCCTCCTTAACCTCTTCGACCTCCCCTCGGGCGGCCTCCAGTGCCCAATGCCTCTTCTTCAGGGCGGCCTCAGCAGCAGCCCTCCCGGCCTCAGCAGCCCTGGCGGCCTCAGCTTCCGCCCAGCGGCCACCATGGTCTCAAAGATCCGCCTACGCCAGCAAGCTCCCGCCCAGGCGCCATACCGGGCTGAGCTCACGGCAAGCCGGCGGCGACTGCAGCCCCCTCAAGAACACGCGCAGGCCCCCATCACCGAGCTCCCACCAAAAAGAGCAAGACAAGTTAATAACGATCGCAGAGCCTACAAATCTAAATATGAAAGAACCTTTGTACCTCGGGAGGGGCGCGCCAAGCTTGAGGTGGTACCCAGACTCAGCGCCCCGAGGTCGAGACTCGAGATGTCGGGTCGACCCACCGAGGCCCACTCATTAGTCGCCCATACCGTCGACCTTCTTCTGACCTGGTAGGTCCAAACCGCTTGACTTTCTTCTTCACGGCCTCGCTTTCGGCGATCGTGAGTCCGCCTCGCCCGGTCAACTTCATCGCATCACGTAAGAAAGACACATTAGCACAACAAAATCGGACATATAAGGACTAAGAAGATGGGATGCCCTCACCCCGTCTGCACCCCGATCCCGACGCTTTCGACCGTAAACACTCACCGCCTTCTTCAGTCATCCCTGTAACTTATGGATAAAATCTCACCAAGGCCGCACAAGACCTCCTCCATATGGCCCAGGGCTTGATTTTCTGGTCCGCCACCGCATCGATACCCCACTCACCTCTACCGCCCTCACCAGAGAAAAATACCTATTCCGCCAATGGGATACTTTGGAGGGATCACATTTTAAATTTCAGCCGGGAGACAAATAGTACACCCTCCTATGGTCTCGACACTAAAAACCGCATCAAGACTCGGCGAGAACTCTCAAGAATGCCATAACAAGAGAGCCCTAGCCCCACCAACGACCTAATGGAATTCGAGGTCAATCGACAAATAGGATCCGGAAATACTCAAGGCTAAGATAAACAGGGCCGAGGATACCTAAGACCCGCCCTCAGGCTATCTACATAAACGGTAATAAACCCCTCCGGAGGGGCCATCGCCCTATCATCCGCCTGCGGCAGGCACCACCACGCATCCTCCGGGATCCGGTATTCCCTCACGACTTCAAAAAGTTCCTCCAGAGTCAAGCCCGACCTCGCCACGCCCACCCTCAGTCCATCCCATACCGAGGATACCGGCGGAACCCTAGAACTCAGCCCTATGGACCTACCCAGGCCATTATAGCACATATAGTCTTTTACGTCGGGGAACTCACGGCCAGAACCCGAAGCAGAAATGGAACTTTCAGAGCGAGAAGAAGATGAAGAAAACATACTTACTTTTCACGCGAGTATATGGCTCCTTCAGCGAGATCAGGATCAACTCAGAAAATTTCTCAGAATTTTTCTCTCTCAATCAAGGCGTCGAAGGGGAAAGTGAACAGTTGCCTCGTTTGGGCCTATTTATAGGACAAAGGGCGCCTAAAATCGCCGCTTCAACTCGACACGCACTCACACGTGATTGGACGTGGAGTCCACACGCGCACGGCTCAAGGGCCCAACTACCGCTCGCGCCAGATGACGTATGCTAGCGTAAGACGGACCGCCACCGACCTAGCAATCATCATACGGACCCCTCGGCGTCCTCCGGATGGCGGCGCCGTGTCGCACCTCGTCCTTCCCACAAATAACAAGGGATCCAGATCGGACCTCGGCGTCTATCAATCCAAGCCGCCCACACGGAAAGTCTACATCCAGATCGGATCTCGACAAACCAGCCCAGATTCGGTGCCGCCTGTAGCGCACCTCGACATCCCCGAAAGGCGGTCTCGTGCCTGACATCGGCACCCACCACGTGAGCAACACCACTCCGATCGGATCTCGGCGAACCTACGCAGGCGGCGATATCCGTGTCGGACTTGACTTCCTTCGGTACCACATCTTCTTCCAAGCGACGGACAATGCACCACCCAACTCGCCTCGGCACCGATCGCCAAATAAACCCTCACATCAAAAGACAACACCTTCAACAAACAACTTCACCGAGCCACACCTCACCCTCGGCGAGCGCTTTCACTCCACCTCGGCATCGCCGTCCCTCGGCTATTCTGTGGCTATGATGGATATGGCCCAACCGATTAGGCCCACTAACAGCCCAAACGAGCCGGGCCTAACGCTGGTAGCGGGCCCACGGTTGAGCCCAAGGCGAGCCCTAATCGCCCCCAAACCCCAGCCCCGTAACCGTCACCCCGGCCAATGGAGGACACGCCCCAGAGCCAAAGTAAGGCGCCACCCTCGGCCAATGGAGGACACGCCCCAGAACCAAAGTCAGGCGCCACCCTCCACGTGGCGCACGCAAGGCGAAGTGTCCCTCCTCCGGCCAATGGAGGGCACGCCAGAGGAAGAGTCACGTCACGACCAATGAAAAGGTTGAGCACGCCTTCAGTTGCAGGCTCGGGGTTGTATAAATTGAAGGAAAATGGACAGTAGAAGGGTTGGCAACTTATCGAATACTAAGAGCTTGTAACTACACTTACTGTATTATAGTGAAAGTATTGAGGAAACACTCCTCCGTGGACGTAGATCTCATTAACGATCGAACCACGTAAAAGCCTTGGTGTTCATTATTGCTTTACATAAATCTCGCACACTCACTTAACTAGATTTATCACACTGCATGGTATGATTCTGGAAATCATGTAGTAACAATAAGCAAGAAAAATAATTGTGAAAATGTTTTTATACATGGAATTATCAATATAAAACATTGAACTACTGTTATTAGCAATCTACTAATCGTGTAACTACAGTCTCGCAAGAACTCACAATGTTTACTAGGATCAAGTAACACTAAACCATTTTATGTACAAATAACTCTTAACGTTGGGATCTGATCACATGATCTCCTCCTTACTATTACCACGCCAAAACAGCTTTGTACCAGGTTTTTTTCTATTTATTTACAATTTTAAGCATGTTTTTTTTTTTTTTCAATTTTCCATATTTTGTTTGAAATTTTTTGTTTAAATGCAACAACAGGCAGCGTTAGGGAAGGGATCGGCAGACGAAATGAAAAGAGGGAATTATTGCATTTATAAAATAAAGAACATAGAGCAATGATAAAATATGAATCTTAGATTAATATATATGTACATATACATCACTTTATAAAAGAAAATAAAGTTTTACCAAGAAATTGTACTGTAGAAGTAAATAAATCAAGTCTTAGATTATTAAAGTTTCACTTTATCATACGTAATATAATAAAGTTCTACTTTAGGAACCATCGACATAATTACGACTTATGAAATGAAAAGGTATTTAACAAAGATTTCAAATTTCTACTCTATGACTCTATGATGGAATCTATGTACTCATCTCATGTTGTATTTTTTTTGGTATTTAATACTCCCTCCGTCCGAACCCAATTGGCACACTTGCCAAATTGGGCTGTCCCAACCCAATTGGCACATGCCAAAAATGGCAAAAATTAAATCCCTTAATCTACTCTCTCTCTCTTCAATCATGCCTCTCCATACTCTACCCTCTCTTTCTATCTCCATATTCTATTTCTATCTCCTACTTTATTAACATTAAACCCCTTAACCCATTTTTTCTTAATCTTTGTGCAAAAAGTGTTGTGCCAATTGGGCTGGGACGGAGGGAGTATTTATCAGATAACCACATTTTTTTATGAATTGTCAGACAACAAGATTTTGAAGCCCATCTCCAAAATACTTTAGTTTATGTCACAAATTTAGGTATGAAATATTTGGGATGCAGATTAAGAACACAATGCCCATTTTTATATTGGACTTTGCCTCTCAAAGTCTTCTTCCATAGCCGAAGACTCTTCACTTTGTTCTTCTTCCATAGCTGAAGCTCCGGTTTCTTGATTCGAGATCGAAGTATAGAAGAATGGAGAAAGAAATCAGTAGCAATGGCTACCTTCGTTTCTTTTTTTTTTTGGAAGGAAAAAATTGGCTGCTTCAGCTTCTTTTGTGTGGGTCGGTGGGTGGCTACTTTGGAGGAAATATTTGGAAAATAGGTAATTACTGCGGTTAATTGAAATATAGGGACCCTTTTTTGTCAATTAGATACAAAAATTCAAAGGTCATGTCACAATGAATTCGAATCTGAAACCTTTAAACTCTGACATTAACCACTCTACCATCAGTATTGAAAATTCTAGTACCTAAACTCAAGAAGCTCGTCAAGGTTCTTAGTAGGTACCGTAATTTTGTTAATCTGATCAAATGAATTCAACAAATTAAAAATTAGTACCTTGTTAGTAGAATGAATTTAGAAAGTCGAGTCAATGAGACCACTCTGTAGGCAATTACGCTTTGTAGCTTATGGTCTCTCTGCACAAAGATAAAAGTGCTAATATATAAAAGTACCCAAAAATTAGAGGTGTTTGGTTGAGTATAAGCTCCCAAAACAGTTTATAAGTTTTTTAAGCTTAAAAATAAATTTATAAGCTGCTTTTGAAATATAAGTTTATAAGTTTTATAACAATGTCCATAAAGTATGAGTTTATAATCATTTTAAATTTAAAAGACAAAAATACCCCTCTGACTAATACATAAAGTTGGTGATGTAGGCATAACAAGATGGTATATGTATATGTATATGTAATGGATATATTATAATTTAGTAAGTGAAATGTAATAATAGATAGAGAGAAAATATAATCTCCAAAACAAAATGCATTTAGACAAAGAAGATGTTGCTTACTATTTTTACACATAGATGTTTTTTCTTTAATCCGTTAAATATTTCTTAAACTGTTGTAACTTTTCCGATCACAAATTCCAACAAAGGCCAAACCATATCTAATCAATTCTAGTGAATGCCAGATATCTTATGCATCACGAGACCTTTCTTTCATCAGGTAAAGTCTAAGCGAAAAATGACTAAAATCAACTGCAACTTACTTCCTCTCAATCTCAACATATAATTGCTTTGAACACAAGACATAACGACACAGTACAAACCCTAAATGCGTGTGTGTGTGTTGGCCAGTGGTAGAGTGGTTAATGTCTGCGCCAAAGTGCTGCGAGTCCACCGTGATGACCTTTAAAATTTTCATTAAATCGACCAAAAAAAAATAACCCTAAATGCATATTTTTCTAAGAGGGAGAATTAGGTGGAGAAATTCAATATAACTTTCAGAAATTGACCATCCAAGCTTTATTTAGAAGCCCTATATACAAAGTATATCGTTATAAAACCTTAATGCACGAAGACATGACGATGAATCTATTCACAGCACAACAATACAGGATTACACAATAAATCAAGAGACAACAATGTCATCAACATCTAGCCAGTCATTCGATTCCTTATCCTTGTCGTCGTGTTTCGCATCAATATCCTTGGACACGCTCTTTCCCAACTGCACCCAGTCTCGTGAATCTTTATCAGAACTGTCATTTGACTTTCTATAACTTGTAGGAACGTCTGCATCATCATCTTCAAGATCACTAAATGATACATCGTCTTCATTCTCAATGCGAATAGTCTTTATGACAGCAGCATCACTAGTTTCTGAAGTTTCTTCTTCCTTTAACCAGTCATCTGCATCATCTTCATCCTTGTCTCCGAAAATCCAAAAAATGGATCCTGAATGGTGATCTTTTACTTGGTCGCCAAGTTTTTCTTCAGTGACAGACTTGTCAACAGTTTGGATTTGATTCCTTTCAACTGGAGATGCAACTGTTTTAGTATCTAGAGCTGTTGAAGTCCCAATATTTGGGAGAGATGCCTTTTCATATCCAGTTTCAGGGGATGGCGCCAAAAGGGGCTCTTCATGGTGAGAAACAGCTTTGTCATCCGACTCCGAAGAGTTTTTCACAGATAAGTTTTCAATATTAGTTGTGTTTTGCTTCTTCAATTCATGTGCCAACAAGGCCCTGGCTTCCATAATCTGCATGGCAACATTAATGGAGTTGGATATATTTGAAACTTAACTATAAAAATGAAAAAATAAAGCATTCATTAGACAGTGGATTAAGAAGTACGGCATGATAATGCATTTGGTAACAACAAGGTCATAGATATTCCAATAATTTTCAAAGACTGTTGAAGTTCAACTCTTCTAAGAGTTTATTGAAGTCAAACCTGACTTGCAGGAAACTTGAACATTTGCAGATTAGTCAAAGAATTATTGTTTTAAAAATATATAACTTGAATTTTTCACACCAAGCATAACTAATGAAGAAGGGGTTGGCAATACAAGAAGTTGAAGACAACGAGTTAGAGACTAGCAGAAAATGAATGTAGAGAACTGAAGCTGCCCAAGTTATACAAGATGACTAAACTAACAGAAAATTTAGTCCAATGGAAGCTAAGTAAATGAAGAAACAGAGATGATACAACCTAGTAGGGAATTTTTTCATTAATTTTGATAGAATATATATGCTGTTTGAAAAACTATCTGCTACCTTTTTAGTGAAATTTGGCAGTAAGGTCTCCAAAATTAACTGGGGCATAAGAGCACTTAGATTCTGATAAAACTCAACCTTAACTCATTTATCATTATCAGATGCTGCACATAACCCGGTCCCACCACGTGTCCTTCTCAGCATAAATAAATAGACTAAACTGAATTAAGACAAAAATCAAGGAGAAAAAGTAGCAAATAACTGAATAAATTGAAACAACCATTGATGATGGAACCATTTGACATGAGAAAAAACTATACTAGAAGTGATAAAAATCTGCAAGATAAGAGTGTGTCTGATTATCGTGGATAACACGCAAATAAGTTAAAGTATTTCTTTGTGCACCACTAATTTGTACATGTCTCTACTGGATGAATTTTTGCTTGCATTTTGACGGGCATATAATGCATTAAGTTTAAAGTAGAAATAGAAGTACATTAAGTTCGAAGTAGACATAGAAGTACATTAAGTTCAAATTAGAAATAGAAGTACATTAAGTTCAAAGTACATCTCAGCAAATACGTTCTATATTTCCATATCCATCAAGTTTCATGTTAAATTAAAGCTATCATGTATGCATAAAAAAATTAATTTCTCTTAAATTTCAAGATGTGAAATGTTTAAAAGTACAAAAGACGAGAATGAGAGAACATCGCAGTAATAATAAAAAGAACCTGTGGTGTTGACAGAAGTACAGCATCAGTCTTATCTAGTCTAGGGTGAACAAGTACAAAGTAAATCTTCCAGAAGCAGCTTTCAGTCATGTATCCAGGGCAGAGCTCAAGCCTTAGTGCAGCTAATCTTGGGGCAAGTCGTTCAACAGCCAAAGCGTGTTCTTGCTGGGCATCCGACAAATCAAAATCTGACAGATATGAAAAAAAACCAGTCAAATCATTCTCAATGCCCAAATATTTCCCAACATGTCACAAAACAAGAAGGATTTCATAGTTTAGGAAAAATCCTTCATATATTATGATATGCCAAGTGAATATCTTGCTAAAAAGATATGCAATAATCTTGCCGTGACACAAAAAACTAATCGATTAAATTGAATGAAACTATTCGCAAATCGCAACAAGAAATGGCTCTGCATGGTCCGGTGAAGACTGCCATTAGTATCCAGTATACCCAAAGCTTGACTTCTCAGCACACTTAGTTCTAAGTTTCTAACCAAAGCCTGATTAAATGTGAGCAACGACATATGATCTAACTTTTACCTTTCCAAGATTGGCTAGTCCTGGTTATTGATAAGATCGTCACATTTTATGTACACAAAGTGACGTATCTTCATTTAACCAAATGATTCTAGAATATACTTATAAGATCTAGGAGGATTTAAACTAGCTCATCAAGATGAGATTACATTAATTAGTGGAAGTAGAGGAAGAGATTTTAGCAATTATTTTCATATTTCTATTACATCATTGCTATATTACAAAATTCAGGATAGTGTCTCATTGAGCAGACCTAACTGTCAAGTTTGAGCCTATCAAGCCAGAACTATTTGAGCTTGAGCTATTCAAAGCTCAACTTACTAAGGCCAGTTGAGGTCCTTATATGTCCTTTTCATAAGAAGTTCAAATTAGACATATATTGTTTTGAACAACTTCAGCAAGAGATATATTATTGTCAATGCAATGCATCACAGTTCAGGAAACTTCATACAGCATCCAAGTTATTAATAAGCCAAAAATTCCAACTTATTTTTACAATTTTACTGAGAATTTCATGGATTTCTAAGCCAACCAGCAACGAAATTCCTCAATCACTCTTTAGTTTGGATATACATAACAATGCTATTTAGTGACCGGCAATCAGCCATTATAAAGTACAACCAACAACTCTCAATCACAGATAACCGCTAATAGCCTTATAACCTATATAATGTGCATTAAAAAAAGGCAATAGTAATGTTCAACGTACCAACATCATCTTCGTCATCTAAAGGTAATGGGAAATCCAACCAAGTCTCCGGATGCATAGCGACGTCACGCGCGAAAGCCACCACTTCCTCAGTAACCCCAACAGCTCCATCCCCCACTGAACCGATGCCATCCTGCTTCTCTCTCTCATCATCCGATTCCAATTGCAGGAAATTCGACGCCAATTTAGTGATTTCAGAGACGTTCATGTTGTTAGACAGCCGAGAAATCCCGCTCTTGAACTTGCCCCCGATCTCCGCGAAGTCATCTCGGATCCTCAACATCGGGTCCTGCTCCGAATCCGCTAAATCCGCGTCGGTCTTCTCTTCACCTTGCGGAGGAGGGGCTAGGAATGAGGCGACGCCCCAAAACTGGCGGGTTAGGGTTTTACTGAGCTCCGAGAGATCCTCCTTGACGCCGCGAGACGGCGTCGTCGGAGACGACGCCTCGTCTCCACCTGATTCGGAGTTTTCGGGCTGCTTAGATTCAGGCTTGGCAGCATCGTCGCCGTCGTCGTCAAAGTTGAGAGAGTTCGCGATGGATCGGGCTAGCCATGCCATTTTGTGAATAGAGGAGAGTAAATGGGGTTGTGATTCGGGCTGGGTCACCGGCGATCTGTGTTCCGTACGATTGGGGATTGGGGATTGGGGAATTTACATATTGGATTCTACTGAAGAGGTTCGTCTGTTATTTTCAGAAGAATCAGTATTCATTATTTGGTAATTTACAATAAGATCCCTCACATTTCAGCTTCTCACATTAAAGCCCAAAACAGTTCTTCTCCATCCCCTACCCAGTCAGGTGAGCAGTTTCGGTAATAATAAAAAAAATTGAGTCGAATTGAATTGAAATATAAATTCAGTTCAATTATTTTTATATTGACTTTGGTTCTGATTTTGAATTTTAAAAATTTGGTATTTCGTTTCGGTTTTATTTTTAGAGTTAAAAATATCGAATAATAAAATATCGAACTAAATTATAGTAATATTTATAAAATATATTTTATAATATATTAATTAAAATGATTTCTTCTTTATGATATTATAAAAAATTCATTCTATATATTATATCTTTATTTAGAAATTAATATTTACAAAAAAATTATTTTTTAATTCTATATCGTAATCAAATAAAAAAAATTGATTCATTTAAGTTCGATTTCGAATAATCATTGTGAGTTTTTCTGGTCACAAAAGGATCTCAAAAATAATAATTGAAAGAGATGATTTCCTTTTAAAAAGTGCATTTTTTTTTTGGGATTTCTATTTTTACATTTTTATTTATTGTTAATTAAGATTTTTCTCTAAAAATTGGGTTTTTGTGCTAAAATTAATTAATAAAATTGAGACCAGGAGTCCTTTTTCCTTCGAAAAATAAAAGGCGAAAGTCCACATTTAAAGTAAACGCATGTCCCACATTGAGTGGTTTCAATTGGCCTGGGCTGATTACCAAGAAGCACCCATATTTGGGTCCATTGGGTAAGGATCATACGGATATTTTGTAACTCTCTAAGGTCATTTTTAATACTCATTTATAAATTCAAAATGTAGTAAAAAAATAAATTCAACGTAATTATAAATGTATATCTATTTTGTATTTTTATGGTTTTTATCTCCCCTCCAAACGCATAAAGTTTGCATTATTCACATACACATTTCTTCTATAGTTAAAAATTTCAAACTAATTTATTAATTGAGGAGGAATATATAGAGAATATTATTTTAAATTTGTGGATTGAGGAGGAATTAATATTTGATGGTATTATAACTGTAAAATAGAATTAAAGATTGGTATGAAGTATCGAAGACTGCTTAAAAAGTTGGTCCGACTCTCTTTTCAATAAAGACGTCAAAATCGCCTTGCAGACTAAAATGCTAATCTACCTCATAGCTCTTATTTTTGTTTTCATGCAGACAATAAGGATGGTTCAAGTATGAAAGAATAATTTGGTACGAAATGATAATGAATCTTGGTCTTTGATTTGTTGGATCAATGATTGAGATTTAATTTGGGTTATGCTACAATTTTGTATTTTGTGTGCTACGTGGACATTGCTGACACTAAATCCTTTCTTCACGTTCTGAACGAAAGATATACTAAACTAATATATTTAATTAGCATGTGCTACGAAGATATGAAATATGTGATAAACTAAGATGTGCAACATAATAATTCTGATTGTGTTACATAAATATGAAAGATGTGCTATTATTCTTATTTTCTACATTAAGAAGTTTTCTCTCCATAACCCACCCCTATATATATATTGTATATATTATTATATGATAATGATTACGGATTATCCTAAATAATAATATTTATTTTTCATTATTATCAATATACAATTTATGAAAATGATATGCGTAAAATCTATAACAGAATTGTACATTATTAAATTTCAACCAATCAAGCAATAGCAGACGTTACAATAATAAAATTCATGACAAAAAATTAAGTTTAATAATACCATTCCATGTTAATGACCAATTGACCATATAATTTAATACCATTTTTATGCAGTTTTGCATGTTAATGTCATACTAAAGTTAAAGTTTGATACATTTTACTATGGATGCATAATATTGATAGCATAAAACATTTTTGTGTAAACAATTATAGTTTGATTTATTTAGATGCATTTTTTCTCACAATATATTGTAGATTGTTATAGTAAGTTTTTAGTACGTAACTCATTTTCATATCATAATTAATCTAGTGTTTGCAAGTATCAATTCTAATTGAAGAAAATTGAAAAAATAATAAATGGGGAGCATTCAATCAACACCACACTAAAAAGAAATATTTATTTTTTCCACCATAGATGTTACAGTGCCACGACTTTGCAGGTAGGACATAAGGTTTTGTTGAAAAGTCTCATTTGATATGTGTATGTTACGGCTAGCCAGAATTGGTTATCTACCTGCCAAAAGGTGCTAGTTCGAGTCATCATGACAGCAGATTTTAAATTTTGTGTTAATTGACAAAAAAAGAAAAGTAAGTTTGATTTAAGTCGGAGATAATGCGTTTCCATAAATTAAAAAGAGGATGGGCAGAATATATTTTGAAAAAGCTCAAGTTGTGAAACATAGTTCTGAAAAGCAAAAGTTCCTGGTTTGACTCGTACGCAACTATAAAATGAATCCATATTTACTATGTATAATATTATTCGTAAAACATTGCTTAAAAGAAAATATATTTATACATGATGATATTATTAGATTGACAGATGAGACTTTTCTTATTTGTATATGAGACTCTTCTTCTAGAAAATGACACTATGTAAACCAAGTGATATAATGAGTTCTATTAATTATACATTAGATGATAAATAATTAGATTCGCAAATAAACTTTTCTTATTTGTAAATATTACTTATAGATGATAATATAACTACATTCTTAGATGAGATTTTTCTTATTTGTAACTTGAAGTCTGTCTAAAAAAGAGAACTCTTTTAATTGAATCAAGTGATTCAATGAATTCTATTATCTATATATTACTCATAGATGATGATATTACTATGAAACTTTTCTTATAGAAAAACAAGTGATATAATAAATAATAAAATGTATATGTTACTTATAGAAGATAATATTATTATATTTATAAATGAGACTTTACTTAGATTGAAAATGACACTTTTATTAGATTTGTAAACTGAAACTTTTTCAACCGAACGATTATTTCGGTTATTTTAATTTTTTCCAAATTCTTCAATTTTAAATGCAAAAAGTTGTTTCTAGTAATTTTAAACTCTACTAATAACAAGCATCTAACAGAGTAAGTAACATTCACCAGGCCAAGTTAAAAATGTACAGAAGAAAATAATGTAACGACCGGCCTCCTGATTGACTACCGACCCCATTGCATCAACACGAGCCTTTTCAGCTGTCTGTCCTCACTCACACACTCCCCGAAAACCGCATGGGGTCACCCATCCCACAATCAACAAGCTCAAGACGCTTAACTTATATGGAGAATCCCATAATGCATATTCTCGAGAATGAATAATCACTCAAATCTAAGTGCTTCGTTCATAGCTACATGTACCCTCCGCTTTGAAGCCTTAATTTGGTGGCCCCAGCCCATAAGCCCAAGCTCCATGCCCATGGTACCGATCACTCCAGGTCCATAAGGCCACAAATAATATTTGATCAATTATCTAATAAAATTTACAATAAATAATATTTCCATAAGCACAAATTAGTATTTAAATTCAATTATTTCGATTTGTTTCTATTGAAAACTACAAAACCAACCTAAACTCAAATAATCGACTGGTTTTCGAAAAAGTCAAATGAAACAAACCAAGTTTAATAAAATTAAAAATCAAAATCTTATAGTAGCTTATTTGGTTCCGAAAAGCTTTATGATTCTACCTTGTTCAATTCTAGTGTATAGTGTATTTTAATAATCTCCGACATTCAAAGCTAATACTTGTTAAGCATTCAAGAGATTTAACAAAAATCAAAATAAACAAACCAAATTTAATTCGTGGATTTAGTTCTATTAAATTTTAATTTTTTGATGGCTCAAAAAGAAAAAAAAGAATCACCTCGATTGAGGTCAAGCTATTGATCGCTGCACCGGAAAGATGGAGCATTGGAATCCTTCACCTCTGTAATGCTTATTGTTTTAGTAACAATAACACGCTAGAAATCTAAGAAACTACAAAGCACACGACCAAAAAGGAGAATGGATGGAATGTTCCTTTACACCTGGTGATATATGTGATATTTTTGTAGTACTAAATATACATAATATGTATATATATAATATCTCTAAAATTTTGATCAAATTAATAAGATTTTTTTGGGGTGGTTCTTGACTAACCCCTCATAAGGGGTTGGAATTGATATGAATTGATTTGTGATTTTATTTTTTTTTATAAAATAAAATTAATTAATTTAACAAACAATTATTGCTTTCATTCCATAAAGAAAACCATTCAATTTCATTCTCAAAATTAATTCATTAATATTTTTATCTGATTAATCCCCTCATTATCCAAAAAAAAAACACTCCTAGGAGGCACTCGATTTCTTAGCTCTAGCCAAATTATATTTCAAAATAAAAACACACATCATACACATATAAACTTTCTTTTTCATGTATAATTCATAGAAACTCATGCTCTAAACAAGAGTTATATCTTATACTACTATTGCTAATATAGATTAATATTAAGCTTGAAAATAGATTGAAATGTATTTATGTAGCAATATTTTTTAATTTTTGATATATTAATATGATTATTTAATATAGATGAATACTGCATTTGAAAATAGATTTATATGTATTTATGTAGGGATTTTTTTAATTTTAATATATTTTAATGATTGTTTAATATTTTGTATGTATATTGTAATATGTTTTGAATCTTAATGATCAAATAGTGTGACATGTGCATTCAAATTTTAATTTGAGTACGCTTTAATGAATATTTATTGATTTATGTGATATAATTATGTTTTCTTATTGCAACGTTATTTAACTAAAATATTTAATTCTATGGATATATATTTTAATTTTAAATTGTCTAACATATTAGTATTTTTAATGACAATATCACACCATTTGGGCATTATTGGATAAGATGTCAAATGACTATGATAGTTGTTGCTAGGCATTAGGTCAAGTCCCTTATAGAATAAAAACATCTTTTGTTTATTTGCTACATTTTCTTTTAGTTCTTTATTTATTTTGTTTTGTTTCATCTTCAAAAAATTTAATCTCAAATGATTTATAATTTTAAAAATATGAAGATGAAATACATTTTAACCAAATCAACTGAATCGTTACATCCATCTTAAACTGTAAAATAAAATGATATACTAGTATAATTTTCAAAGTTTCTTATCCTTTTTTTTCAAATAAAATATCTTGTTTTAAGTTTATTTTTATTTTAATCTCTTAACATGATTCTTTTTTCTTTTTGGGTCAAATATTCAAAAAAGAAACAGAAAAATAGGAATTAGAGAATTGCAATAGTCATAATTAATGCACTAATGAGTTGAAATATTTTTAAGGAAAGACTAAGCATTTTCCTTCTTTAAAATGGAAAAGGAAATACATCTTCCTTAATTACCGTGAAGGAGGGAGTAATTATCTAAAATATATAAATGAAATACTTCCTTAATTTTGAAAATGGTTATATATTACTCATAGATGATGATATTACTATGAAACTTTTCTTATAGAAAACAAGTGATATAATAAATAATAAAATGTATATGTTACTTATAGAAGATAATATTATTATATTTATAAATGAGACTTTACTTAGATTGAAAATGACACTTTTATTAGATTTGTAAACTGAAACTTTTCAACCGAACGATTATTTCGGTTATTTTAATTTTTCCAAATTCTTCAATTTTAAATGCAAAAGTTGTTTCTAGTAATTTTAAACTCTACTAATAACAAGCATCTAACAGAGTAAGTAACATTCACCAGGCCAAGTTAAAAATGTACAGAAGAAAATAATGTAACGACCGGCTCCTGATTGACTGGTGACCCACTGCATCAACACGAGTCTTTTCGGTGTCTTTGTCCTCACTCACACACTCCGAGAAAATCGCAGGGGTCACCCATCCCACAATTCTATGGCAAAGCACGCTTAACTTTAGAGTTTTTATGAGATGGACTCAGAAAGAAGATCGTCTTGTTGGTATGAGTAGACATATCAAATCCTTTAGCTCTCCTCGAATATGCAGCCCCATACCGCATATTCTCGAAATCCTCTCATTCGGTGCGTTTGGTTCATTCATGTACCCTCCGCTTTGAAGCCTTAATCGAGCCGCTCCTTGTCCATGCCTCGCACTGCCGTGATCACTCCGTCATTTCAAGGCGTCACAAATAATATTTGATCAATTATCTAATAAAATTTACAATAAATAATATTTTTATAACACAAATTAGTATTTAAATTCAATTATTTCGATTTGTTTCTATTGAAAAACTACAAAACCAACCTAAACTCAAATAATCGATGGTTTTCGAAAAAAAAGTCAAAATGAAACAAACCAAGTTTAATAAAATTAAAAAATCAAAATCTTATTGTAGCTTATTTGGTTCTGACGAAAGCTTTATGATTCTACCTTGTTCAATTCTAGTGTATAGTGTATTTTAATAATCTTTGACTCCACGAGCTTAGCTTAGTTGGTTAAGAACTAGCAGATTTTGAACAAAAAATCAAAATAAACAAACCAAATTTAATTCGTGGATTTAGTTCTATTAAATTTTAATTTTTGATTTTCAAAAAGAAAAGAAAAGAATCACCTTCGATTGAGGTCAAGCTACTTTTGATCGCTGCACCGGAAAGATGGAGCATTGGAATCCTTCACCCTGTACGGCCGGCCATGCTTATTGTTTTAGTAACAATAACACGCTAGAAATCTAAGAAACTACAAAGCACACGACCAAAAGGAGAATGGATGGAATGTTCCTTTACACCTGGTGATATATGTGATATTTTGTAGTACTAAATATACATAATATGTATATATATAATATCTCTAAAATTTTGATCAAATTAATAAGATTTTTTGGGTGGTTCTTGACTAACCCCTCATAAGGGTTGGAATTGATATGAATTGATTTGTGATTTTATTTTTTTATAAAATAAAATTAATTAATTTAACAAACAATTATTGCTTTCATTCCATAAAGAAAACCATTCAATTTCATTCTCAAAATTAATTCATTAATATTTTATCTGATTAATCCCTCATTATCCAAAAAAAAACACTCCTAGGAGGCACTCGATTTCTTAGCTCTAGCCAAATTATATTTCAAAATAAAACACACATCATACACATATAAACTTTCTTTTCATGTATAATTCATAGAAACTCATGCTCTAAACAAGAGTTATATCTTATACTACTATTGCTAATATAGATTAATATTAAGCTTGAAAATAGATTGAAATGTATTTATGTAGCAATATTTTTTAATTTTTGATATATTAATATGATTATTTAATATAGATGAATACTGCATTTGAAAATAGATTTATATGTATTTATGTAGGGATTTTTTTTAATTTTAATATATTTTAATGATTGTTTAATATTTTGTATGTATATTGTAATATGTTTTGAATCTTAATGATCAAATAGTGTGACATGTGCATTCAAATTTTAATTTGAGTACGTTTAATGAATATTTATTGATTTATGTGATATAATTATGTTTTCTTATTGCAACGTTACGAACTAAAATATTTAATTCTATGGATATATATTTTAATTTTAAATTGTCTAACATATTAGTATTTTTAATGACAATATCACACGATTTGGGCATTATTGGATAAGATGTCAAATGACTATGATAGTTGTTGCTAGGCATTAGGGTCAAGTCCCTTATAGAATAAAAAACATCTTTTTGTTTATTTGCTACATTTTCTTTTAGTTCTTTATTTATTTTGTTTTGTTTCATCTTCAAAAATTTAATCTCAAATGATTTATAATTTTAAAAATATGAAGATGAAATACATTTTAACCAAATCAACTGAATCGTTACATCCATCTTAAACTGTAAAATAAAATGATATACTAGTATAATTTTCAAAGTTTCTTATCCTTTTTTCAAATAAAATATCTTGTTTTAAGTTTATTTTTATTTTAATCTCTTAACATGATTCTTTTTCTTTTGGGTCAAATATTCAAAAAAGAAACAGAAAAATAGGAATTAGAGAATTGCAATAGTCATAATTAATGCACTAATGAGTTGAAATATTTTTAAGGAAAGACTAAGCATTTTCCTTCTTTAAAATGGAAAAGGAAATACATCTTCCTTAATTACCGTGAAGGGAGGGGAGTAATTATCTAAAATATATAAATGAAATACTTCCTTAATTTTTGAAAATGGTGAAAAATAACCAAAAAGTCCAATTATGTACATACATATTATGTACATCTAGGATTTTCCATTTTTCATTTACAGTGGATAAACAAGATGCTATCTAACATTTACAGGGGTTTGAAGTTGCTGGATAGCCATTCCAGCTGGGACCAGATCACACTGCCCAGCGAAAACCTCGGCCTCTCTTCCTCCCCGACGCCGCCACTTCTTGTTCTAGAAGGCGTACCCTCCGGAGACACGTTTTCAAAAACTACACAGCCTCCAATTTCTCGTCTCACCATATCCACCGTCTCCGGACTCACATCTTCCCCTGTTGTGTCTTTCACATAGAACGTTCCCGCTGCATTTTCGCCGCGAATCCCGATCTCAAGCCTTATTATCGACAGCCCGTTCTCCCGAAGAACTCGCGTAACGTCTGATAGCAGTCCCGTTCTGTTCTTAGTGCTAATATTCAGTCGCAATCCCTGCATACATCATTTAAGTAGGAATTTCATTTGGGTAACAAATTGTATTAGCAGTACACATGATTGAGTATTTAAAGGATTACACGATCCAATGAGTTCAAAATTGCTCAATCCATCAAATCATATATAGGAAACTTGAATTGTTAATTTTAGTAACATACATGGGAAACTCTCCTTTCTGTGGCAGCAACCAAGCATTTAGTGACCCTATGTTTCTCGCTATCGATCTCCAACATCCCGTTCTTGTCTGTTATGTAATATTCCTGCGAACAAATTTCTGTTTACTTCGGAAAAATCGAAAATCAAAATTCCAAATCAGAATTATTGATGATGAGTATACCTGAAATGCAGTAGAGCCTTGAGAGCTAATGGCGGCATGGTGAACCACATAGTTCAAGTCAGTGAGAGCACAAACCGTGTCGAACAACAACTTAGGCCGATCCCTACTCCTCACGGTGATAATCGAGTACCCGGTTTCTTTACACTTCTGTATCTTCACATGTGTCCCGACCTGCCCCTTTTTCCGCTCTTTCCGACAGCCGTCATACACGTTAATCCCATCCCATTCACTATTACCGCTACAACACGAACAGCATTGGTCGTAGTCCCTATCCGCCGCCATCAGCTGGTGGAGGCGCCTCTCTGTGTGGGTCCGGCCATGGGCAGGGGCGGCCAACCTCACACTCCGCCTCTCGTCCTCGTGGTGATGCGCCTCTACCACATTCTCGAGATGGGCCCGCACTTGGGCCGCCCAAGAAGGGTCCGTCATCCGCCCGCGTTTACCACTACTGTCTTCGACATAGATGATGCACGCTGCCCGACCCTTGTGGGTCCACGCCACAGCAGCGGAGACGTGGCACCCCATCTCAGCAAGGACGGCCGACATCTCCGACATCAGACCCGGCCTGTCCAGCCCCGTTATCTCAAGCGCCACATGTTCCGCCGAGACACCTCTGGGCCTGGCCACTTTGTTTGCCCACCTACTTGTGCAAATGGCCTATAAAATTATCATTCCAAGGTTTGCTTGATCCAATGAAATAACAGTCAAAACATAAAAACTTAACACAAAGTCTCCTGTGAGGATGTTTGGGGACCACACTCAATTAGGATTTAATAACTCCCAATTAGAGTTTATCAACTCTAATTGGATATGATCCACACAAGTCCTCTCAAAACTTAATAGAGAAAAAGCCAACCTCTTGGATGTGATGAATGAGGCTTTGATCAGTAAGTTTGTTTCCTTGTTGGTCCGTCACGTGGAAGACTGGAATCCATGCAATCAAACCAGTTTTAAATGAATAAAACACCAAATTCTTGGTTTGCTGACTTGTATTCGGGTCAGCGAACATGTTTTCTTAATTTCTAAATTCGATCAAGATATACTATAATATAACAACTGACTCGGATTGTGCTGAACAAAATGAATATATTAATCGGCTCACCATCCATCAACCAACCACCGTCGGAGGAGATGTAAGATTTGGAGATCACGAGGTCGAGATCCGTCAGAACTTGCACCATCTCCAGCAGCACCCCGTGCTTATTAACACTATCAATCTGCAGTGAGCAAAAACATTTGTAGTTTTTCATGATTAACTAACAAATGACAGAATGTGTGGTAGATATATATACATATATATATGTAATATATTCTTGCTTCGAACCAATATCTTAACCACAAATTAAAGAAATATAATGCAGTCACAAACAATGAAACTAAACTTTGTCCTCATATAATACAAGTCTGGCTTAAGGGCCACATAGATAATATTTAAATATGTCAAAAATATATTTCAAAATCAAGTAGTGCATGTTTCCACTTCATCAAGGCCAACCATTATATCATTTGTGTCCACATAATACTGAGAAATTGGGGACCATATTAAACTGGTTTTCTCATGAAATTTTCGGTACTTCTACGATAAAGAATGGGCTGACTAATAAATGCCTAGTTTTATCCTTAAATATAATGCAAGTTTAAAACATAATTCAAACACATCTCCATAGCTTAATCTGAATTAGAATAGGATTTCTGTAGATTAAAGAGGTAAAGTTCCATGCATTGCTTATGACCTTTATAAGAATAAACTCCAAGAATTTACAAAGATCAAGAACTACAAAAGTGTTCAGCAAATAGGAAAAGAATACAGTATTCATTGATTTCATCTTTTCGAGAATACAATTAATTAAGAAGAAAACAAATGCAACTATTAGATGGGAATTAAGTAATACAAAGAATAGCAAGTTGTTCAAATAATACTAAAGTTGAGGTTTGATCTACAATTAATACGTACTAACCATGATCAGACTGCAATCTGGATAGATGTCATTGTCAACAGAAACCCTGAAAACCCCAACAAAGAATCAGACGAAGTTAAAGCAAACTAATTAATCATATTAAAATGTCGAATCATATATATTGAATGCAACAAACAAACCTCGGAGGATGAATTCTTTCTAAAAGTACTTCAAAATCTGGATCAATGTAGGGCGTGTAAGTGATATCCATCATTCTACGATGCACTCTTCCACGATCAAACTGCAACAATTAATATCAAGTAGAAGATACAAATCAATTATAGTCTCAAAGCTACCAACTTTCAACGTCAAGAACGTTTGATAATATACTTATATATATAGATGTGTATGTACGTGTGTGTGTGAAGCAAGTGAGATATGGCGTGCTCCTTGTTTATCACGTCTATTATACAAGAAAGCAACAGATACACGTCCAACTCTGTCCTCCAAGACTTTGGTTATATCATAATTAGAGATTAGGTTTCTTGAAAACGAAAATTTCCAATTTGACTGGGACTAGAACCAAATTTAGGGATTACACGGATGCGGGAATTTTTCACATTCTTACAAAATATATTGGAAGAAAAAAAGAAGAAGATAAATCTCAGGTTGACCCCGAGATTTCATATCCAGAATCAATGCATGAGAATAATGAAGAACCAAAATAGGACAAGTTATTCACTCAAGAAGAATAATCAATAACCACGAATTCACTTACAAGCTGCCATCAGCGTGGAAACTCTGCAACTGTAGCCTATGGGTTTAGTTCCTGTGCGTGTATGGGAGAGAGATAGAGATGCATAATAAGTGCGTGGAAATTGTATTGGATTCTTATATTAATTAGGTATAAGAAGTGCCGTTTTGTGTTAATTTTAATCGAGTCAACGAAGGTGGTGGTACAGAGGAATCAGAGCTGGAACGCGCCACGTAGAAAGAATAGATGACGTGGCGCGTCGATCTGCTCACCACAACCGCGGCGGCTCGGGCTTGCGCCAGCTGACACGTAGTGATACCTAAAATAGGGATGAGGGGCTAAAATTGTCCAACTGTAGAAGAGTCTAGTAGGGTTGACGTCAGCTCGATTCAGCAGCTTTTATACATTTATATTGTAAAGCGTGTAAATATTTATCATTTTTGTAATATTTTAGTATCCAACATGAAATAATGCAGCAAAAAAAACAATTCTCCAATTTTTTTTTTTTTTTGAGAATTCACTGATGCCTAATCCAAATTCACAGTATTCTTAACTCTAAATGTACGCTAGACTACGTTTTCGAAGCTCAAAAATCAGACTAAGAGGGTGTTTGGCTGAGCTTATAAGTCCCCAAAACAAATTTAAGTTTAAAAACAATTTTATAAATTTGCTTTTGGAGCTTATAAGCTCAATAAACACCTCTAAATGCATTTTCGTTACCCATTATTCGATAGCTTCTAGATGCACATTTTAACTATGTTTCCCAAGCTCAAAAATCCGATTCAGCACAATTTGATTACATTATTCTAAAGTTGGATAGTAAAACATTACAATTTGCATAGGTAGGACATGTTTGTATATTTGCTATATTTGAATTTCAAAATTATAACATAATGAAGAAAAGATGATAAGTCATTGTTATATTCGCCTAAAAAAGGTCTACCGTTAATACTTTTCCATTTAGATTCGTATGTGGGTCCCTGATTGAAGAATTTTCAATTATTTTATATGGAGCTTCACAATTTGGCTACATGAATCGATGTAATATTTGTAGAAGACAGCGACGATAATAGACAAATATGTATGTGTATTACGAATCCACGTCAATCCGCTTGGAAAACAATAAAGAAATGGATGATGCTAATTTTTTTTATCTATAAAAAAACTTATCCCTTGCAATTTTTAATCTGAATTTTAAGTTTTAAGTATTTGCTGTTTGATTATGTTCGTTTCAAGATACTTTATAGTACCATCCTTTACAGTGAATAGTTAATAATTCAGTTAAATATGTTTAAAGTGCATGTGAATAGTTATCCCAATAAAGTACTGGAAATCATATGTCATTTTAAAATAAAGATTATGGGCTACATTATAACCTATGCCAAAAGATAATACAAAAAATAAAAAATAGAATTGTTGAAAAGAACAAGGTTGAGAAAGATTCGCTATATAGCATGCTGAAATCTTTTTGCGCTTTTTTTTTCTGCTTATTCTATTTAGTGTCGACATATATTTATTTGGGATATGCAAAGATATTTCACGGAATAGTATCTTTCATCAAAATAGTTTTCATATACTTGGGTAAAGGGATGGCAATGTGCCGGATCTGGATCGGATCTGAATAGGTCCAGATCCGGATCGATTTTTGCTTTAGTCCGGATCCGTCCGGATCCATCGGCCCAAAAAATTAGATCTGATCCGGATCCATAAGATCCACGGGTCCGGGTCTGAACCGGATCCATATGTTTTCGCTTCTAAAATAAATTCTAAATCAACTATAATTCACAAGAATACCATAATAATCTAAATACACAATAATACTATAATAATTATTTAGAATTTCTACAATATATTGGAAGACGTTAGTTACAAATTTACTATAAAATAGGAAATAACAAAAAACTCGATCGCCGGTGGTGTAAGTGGCACGACCCGTCGTGAATGCCGATTGATACATAATTGGAAGAATTTGAAATGAAGTTGAGAGTATATTTGTTTTGGGAGATTTTGAAAAAGGAAATTAAAGAGTTTTAAGTTGGGATTAAGTATTTAATTATAATATATATATATATAAATATATAAATAGATCTACGGGCCGAATCTGGATCGGATCAGGGTCTCAAAAACTAAATTCCAGATCCAGATTCGAAATATGAGAGTAGGATCCAGATCCGGTCCAGATCCATCGGGTCCAATTTTTTGAGGATCCAAATCCTGAAAAATGGATCTGGATCCACGAATCTGGACCGGGTCCGGGGTCTATTGCCATCTCTACTTGGGTATTGAGTGCAAGTTATGACCCACAGTAATTTGAGCTTAAAAATTGAAGTAAAAACAATATGAAAGTCCAAGAAAATTAATATAAATCTTCACGCAATATTTTCATATAAGAGTGATGTTATTCGACCATAATGTGGTCAACCATAATCAACTTTATTGAATGAAAAAACCGTTTATTTAATATTTAATATATTAAAAAATTAGTTTTACATTAAAACCATCTTATGGAATTACAATTTTGCTCCTATCGAATGAAAAAATTTAATTTAAATTTAAATTTAATAAATTTAATATTTGTCAAAACATGTGAGAAAATAGTATTTATGTAAAAATGATTAACATATTAATTTAATATTATTATTTTGTTAATTAATTATATCGATAATTACTAAAATATCCTGTGTGACCAGCCATAATGTAGCCGCATAGCTTTGTTGTACCTGTCAATGTGTGAAATAATTATTGTTTACTCAAAGTTGAATCTCTAGACCTTTCAATTCTAGTTTTTCCGAAAATGCTCAATGCCATGCATTACTAACTCTAGAGATGTTCAACAAATAGAGGAACGAGACTCTTATAATTACTTAGTTCAAACCATTGATATTAAGCATAATTGTCAAAACTATCGGGACGGATCATAATCCACTTGACAAACCAAAACGTGAAAATAGGTCAATTCGTCCTATATTTTCAGGCTACTATTTTGAGAGCCCAATCCAATCCTAACCATCTTGTCGTGCTAGGTCACGTTGGGGAAAGATGTGGACAGAGCTGAATATGCCGGATGGACTATTATTTTTCAGCACATATCTTGTCTTAAAATTGGGTAGATTAGACTTGTCCATTGAATTGCGCTCAATTCGATAGCTCTAGTCATGATGCATGGGTCACCAAAATGAGTTGTAGTTTTGGTCGCCTCTTTCCTACCTTAAAGATAAAAAACATTTATTCGTATCAAGATCGGGCTGAATTCAATTGGATCTTATCATATTTTCATAGAATTGAAATATAATATGATATTTACTTTTTATAAATAAACAAAAAAATACCTCTCAAACAACATCCGACCGATGAAGATCTTATGTGTTAACAACTAGATCTCAAATTCAATTACCTCTACATTTTTCCTCACTACTAAAAAAATAAAATAAATAAGCTGACCAATGGACTTGTTGATTCAAGAAGTTTGGAAGTGATCAGGAATGGGCCCGCAGCCATGATGGATCCATCATATAAATATTGTACAAACCTTCATCCATATCCCCTCCTATCCCAACTACCCGATAACTGAAGTAAAATTTATTTCGAATCATCCATATCCTTTTTCAGCTTCTCTTCATTCATTACAACTCCTCCGTTGAATCTCCATCGCCTCCCAATCCAAATTTCAATTGCTCTTATCAATCAAACTCCACAATTTGAACTCAAACTTCTCCAGTGTCTCTCCCATCCTTTTACGTGCACATAACGCCTTTCTGCAATCACATAATTATACTTCAATCTTTACTCTTTTGGAATTCATGGATTTAAAGTTGTTAAAGAAGAAGAGAAAGTGGGCATTTCTTGCCGGACTCACGTGCTACGGCGTATACAGGCTCTACAATTCCCCTAGTGTTGTTAAGAAGAGGCAAAGATTGTTCAAATTCTTGGCAGCTTTCATTTCAGTGGCTGAAATGGTCTCTGATTCCGCTGACGCAATCGGGATTCTCTCCAAAGATCTCAAGCAGTTTTTGAGCTCGGATTCCGATCAAATCCCTCAAAGCCTAAAACAACTCTCCAAAATCGCTAGGTCCGATGAATTCTCCGACGCATTAACTCGGATCACGCGGGCGTCAGCCGTCGGAATCTTGAGAGGCTATCAGCACGAGCCGAACAAAGGCGGCGATCGCGGCTTCTCCGACAGGGTCACGGACAGGTTATTCTCCGATGCAGGCGCCGGATTCACTTCCGCAGTGGTCGGGAGTTTCGCCAGAAACACGGTGATGGCATTGTTCTCGGAGTGGCAACGAGGCGGAGGGTCTAATTCAGGCGCCTCGGTTCCGTGGTGGATCGAGGTAGTATGCGAGGATAGCTGCAGAGCGCTGGTGGGGGACATGATCCGATTGTTTGTGAGCACGGCCGTGACCGTTTATCTCGAGAGGACGACGGACGTGAACGCGTACGAGGAGTTCTTCGCAGGCTTGACTAACCCTAAGCACGAATGCAGAGTGAGAGAGATGCTAGTTTGTGTGTGTAATAACGCAGTGGATACCTGTGTCCGGACGTCTTACCATTTGTGGAGAGCGAACTCGAAGCTGCATTCGGGCTACTCCAATGGGTTTGGAGGAGATGAGAAGGGCAGCGTGAGGGCAAGGCAGGTGAGGAGGGCGGCGGAGAGTGGATGGATGAGGGCGATGCGGGTGCCTGGCAATAGGAAACTTGTTCTGGATATGACAAGGGTGGCGACGTTCGAGGGCGTGAGGTCGTTTCTGGAGGTGATGCTGGAGAAGGTGGCGGAGGGCGTCAAGACAGGCGTCGACGTTCTGCAACAGGAGGTGATGGAGAAGGGAGTGGAGGCGATCAAGTATGCGAGTGGGAGATCTTCTGCGGTTACTGCTCTGTGTCTTACCTTGTGCTTCAACATCTTGAACAGCCCTTGGATTTTGACGCCCTATACATGAATTTATGCAATTACGTCACACTGTAGCTTCGTATTTCTTGTAGAAATACATTCCTTAAGCAAGGTATATAGTACTTTGGTTGATTGCGGAATGTGTTGTTGATTTCTTTCTGTCTTGATTTTCGATGGGGTATCAAAATCCTACAATATGCAGATGCCAAAGCTTACTAAGTTATATTCAGATGGACTGCTTGAGGAACTGTTTCCACTGACTTCACATAAACTTGATCATGAAACTTATTAAGAGAGAGAGAGAGCATTAGAAGAAAAGCAATCAGTCTGAGGAGACGGTTGATTTGATGAATGGGATAGATAAGGGGTGGAAATCGGTTCGGTTTCGGTTAACCGAACCGAACTACATGAAAATATGTATACCGAATACCGAACCGGTTGGTTAATCGGTTAACCGGTTCAATTAAAAAAAAAACTGAGTTTGCTCCCAGTGAGAATCGAACTCACGACCTCAATGAAAATAGACATGCACTAACCCAACTGAGCTACGATAGTTTCTTGTAAGATATTAATTTTAAATATATTTATAATTAATCCGTTATCTTAAAAATAAATAGGTTGGCTTTCGTGGGATTCGAACCCGGGCAAAAGGCTTAGGCTTGCGCCCAAGCCAACTAGTCTACAATGAAATTTGATAGAATAATATTTGTAATATATATATATACAATTTGGTTAATTGATATACCATTCGGTTATCGGTATACCGATAACCGATTTTCTAAAATTTTGATACCAAATACCAAACCGATCCAATTTTTTCGGTTATTCAGTTATCCAATAACCGAATTTTCGGTTCGGTTATCGGATTATCCAATTATCCAATACCGAACTTCCACCCCTAGATCATCATAAGATTTTGGTTTGACGAAAGAGACAGCTAAGATTGATCGGATAAAGTTGGATAAGATTATTTGGATTATTTAATTTTGTGTTTGGATTGATTGATTGTGATGTAAGATAAATTGATATAATAACGAAATTGACTTTGTAGTATACAAAAATACAAAATGAAAAAATCAAGGTAAAGATGACAAAATGATTTTGGTGAGGGTATATTTAGAATTCTATGAGTAAATGATGATTAAATAATCATTATGATTATTATAACAATCAAGCATTATTAATCAAACCAAACATCCCCGAAGAGTATCATGCTACTGATAAGATAACAAGAAGAAAAAAAGTTCCATATACTAGGAAATGGAGAATCACTTGATTCTATAATTCTTGGAGAAATTAACGGCAGATAACAATATGAATATGAATTAAACAAGGGAGCGTAATCAAATTGGCCAACTTTAATTTGTGTACAACACCTCATGTTCAGCCAACAGAGATGCAATTTGAATTATTTTATAAGTTAGGTTGGAATGCTTCTAGCTAACATTGAACAAATAAGTAAAAAAATTCCTGAAGTGAAGAACTTAGATGAAGAATTCGACAAGGTGAGAGGTAGTTGACATAAAAAAGCAGTGATTGTTCTGTTTGACGGAGCACGGTTGACACCTGAGAGTGGGCAGGCATTCCTTACATGGTATTGGGCTTGTATTTAACGATTCTTTTTGTCCTAGCTTCTTCTCATCTCCATAGGGGTTAAAAAGCATTTAACCGGAGCTGACTTCATTCTCTTTTGCTGCTGCTTCTTCCTCAAGTTTCTTTTTCCAGTACTCTTCAAGTGGTGGCCCAAATATGGCTTTCCTGACACAACTCCAATCCTGTAAATTGCAAGGGAACGGCATTTAACCAAAAGTAGACTTGGTGAATCATTTCATCAGAAACCAACAACCTGTGGTAACCTCCTAGTTAGAAAAAGGTTTAACAAGTGATACTAGCTAAAAAGATAATGACTCTCCAGATAATGCAGATGCACACCTTAGGATTGTGCTAGTCCTATACAGACTTAAGAACACATTTCCTTCATAAATTGCAGCATCAGATATTTATACCTTTTCTAAAAGCTTACAGATCTTTAAGACATTCCCTAACCTCCACCGAGAAAGTTATACATGAAGAAAGGAAGAAGCAAAGTATCGTTTGTGTGCTTTCTTTTGAACTCAATTCAACACAATATCATGCGTGTTGTGTTCCAAGATTAGGAAAGAAAATGCAGTGTGTAATCCACCAAAAATTGAAGTCTGGCGTTTACTTTGGTGAAAGATTAGATTGATGATGAATAGGATTGCATGATCAAACTAGTTCAAGATTGTTTAACCATTAAAGTATGTTGTTGATTAAGCGCTTATTTCATCTATCTAAACTATCACCAAAACACGAACTATGATATTCATCCAATATTAGAGAAGAAGACACTGCATAAATGTTTGGAACAGACACCCAGGGGAAAATTTGAAATTTCTACACAATAAGTGCATTACTATAATTGATCAACTGTCATGGATTGGATACAATGCATGTCTCATGGATTGATCAAATTGTCAACGCAAATTAGGGAAAGTTCTAAGCAAAACATGGCATGATGACCTCTTTGGGATTATTGTGTGATCAACCAACCAGACAACAACTTACAAATGGGGCTTAAGACGGGAATTTAAATGAGTTTATGATCAATCTCACCAACAGCATGACCACCCTGTTCTTAACTATCACGGAACAAATTTCACGAGATAAACCCTGTTCCGCTTTCGGGTACCAAATTCACTCAAATTTATCCGGCACGGAACTTCTAAGAAGAAGAATACAATAATATTCATAGTTCCCTTATGAATTATTGATATATCTAGAAATTACGTTCACAAATAAGAAAACCTATGATACTTCCATTTAGAGATGTTAATGGATAGGTTTTACTTGGATCGATCCGGAACCACTCAAAATCCATTAAATTTTAAAGCAGCAGTTCTAGTTCTGGTTCCAAACTCGCTTTAGACCCGGACCGTTTAGATCCATAGTTTGATTGGCCGGTCCGGATCTGGTTCTGGTTCCAGAAACAGAACCAATATTTATTTACTGATTCTGATCCGAGTAAAACTCATTTATTGACAAACCTAAGTTTAAGTAGGCTTGTCAATGAACTAATTTTATCCATACATATCCGAAATCACTCACGGTCCATTAAATTATAAAACAACGATTTCAGTTCCAGTTTTGGTTCTGATCCGGTTCTCCAGACCGCTTAAGACCCATAGTTGATGATCCGGGTCCTGTCAGGATTCAGTAACTAATTGATCGGTTTCAGAATCAGTACCATTATTTATTTATTGATTCTGATATACGTAAAACACACCCATTAATATCCCTACTTTCATTAAAGGATGTGCTACGATGATTTAATCAAAGTAGAAAAAGTTCAAAATATCAAGTCCAAACAGAAAGAAAGAGGCGAATAACAGTAAATCAATGGCAAGGGCATATATAAAAAAAATCAAAAATAAAAGAAAACGGAAAGAGAAAGTAGAAAAAAGCTTACACGGCAGCACCAATAACCAGAGGCAGTGAGAGAAACCTTCTTCTGAACATATCTTTAGGATTTCGTTTGGATTATCAAGAAACCTTCAAACCTAATTTCAACTGAAATTTCTCAAGTGTTTTGTATTCTCTCGTCACCCAAACACAGCAGCTTCACTCCTCTCCTCTCCTGCTTGGGCTATTTGCTAGAGGGCTTATTTATGGGCTTTCGAAATGAAAAGGCCCAAACTAAACCCATTCTGAAAATAACATCCCTAATAAGATATCAAATTTGGTCCGACTTGAAATATGGATGGGTTGCCATATATTTTTGTGGGTTCAGAAAAAAAAGGGACAGCTCAACCCAACTCAATACTTATTGGGGTGCAAAATTTGGTGTTGTATTAAACTGCAACTAAGATTTGATATGGAATTTAATTACTAAAAATTGATTGACATGTCATTCAATTAACTAACGAAAAATTAACATGTCCCTTACTTTTGTTAAATTTGGATTTTATAACATAAGAAATAATAGTATAAAGACCTATTAAAACAAATAGATTTTATTGGGATCTATAGAAACAAAAGATAAAAGTATAGAGACATAATGATGTGTTTTGCCTAAAAACATCTCAGACTGTCATTATAAGTATGTGAGGAGTGATATATTACACGCCATTCATCGCAAACATATGTATCATGAACATCACTACTTGCAGCTCACTGAGCATTTTCTTCTTTTTCATTTATAATTTTATTTTCTCTGTTATGTTCCATAGATATAATCAAAATCATCAAATTTATAAATTACATAAAAATCAAATTCTACTTAATTAATTTTGTTTATCTCTTTAAGTTAAAAAGAAAATTAATAAATAAGATTTTGATTTTTATGTAATTTATAAATTTGAGGATCTTGGTAACAACTTATTAGATATAAGAGGGAAAAAGAAGAAGAAAAAATGCTAATATAGACTATATGTCAGCGGTGTTCACGATATATATATATATATAGGGAGTGGATCAAATGAGAACCACATCTTTTTTGCGAACTCTGCGAACCATGCATAAGACGTTGAAGATGATGCACAAATTAGAACCATTCTTATCCTAAAAACTAAGAATCAAATGAATTCGTTATGAAAGTTGATGCATAATATTTATGTGAGAATGAAAAAAATATCAAATTAATTGATATATAATTGTGCTAAATATGTAAATAAAAAGTGCTACAAAAATAAAATTTATGTAACTCAACAGAAACAATTTATATGCAAAACGAACTAACATTTTAGTGCAATATTATTAATGAATATGTACTACAGAACATATGTATATATGCAAAAAAATAAACACCCAAACATAAAAAAACAAAAACAAATAAACACATATTTACAGAACAAATAATCAAATTAATTGACGATAATTTACAAAATTTTAGTTTATGTACAAAATGAATAAACTAAATATGCTACGAAAATGTTCCATCATGCAATAAGTACTGAAAACCACGTACAAATGAATACACAATTTTTTTACCTGCATATGTGCAAAAAGAATACGCTAAAAATGCTACAAAAATGTTCCACCAGTTCAATAATTGAAAAACACGTATGAATCAATACATAGATTTTAATACCTACGTTTTTCATGGATTATGTAGCTTGAATCATAAATTAATTTGCATAGATTAAGTATTGAAACTGAAATAATCGATCTAAAATAATAAGTTAAATGATATATTACAAGAAACCCCTAAAAATAAGGATAAAACCGTGTGTTACTTATATTTAAGGAAAAATATTTTTTATAATATTAAATTACTGATCTAACCTTGGCAAAAAAATATGCGAAAAAAATTATAGCACACATATATGTTATTTGTAGCAAAAAAAAAAATCTTGTCGATTGATTTACTAAAATCAATGACTTACATTTGTTTTTATTTCTTACAAAAAAATCATTTATATATATATATATATATATATATATATATATATATGAATTGGTTCATATACATAAAATCTTTAACACACATAAATGATAAGTAATCATGGTTATTTTTAAGTATGCATCTAAATTAGTTATATGCACATTTGTGCATGTAATTATGCATTTATGTATCTAAGTCATAATTTGTGCATTAAATCTGAAACGTCTATATTGATTTATCAATGATTAATATTTATCCCCATGTTTATATTATAAGGAGCATTTACATGTGACGAGCCCAAGTTTTGTGCTCTTTTTATGTGTCTTGTCTAGGTCTAGATCGAGTCTTTTGTGTCTTTCTTGTTGTGTTTTGTGTCTGGGAGGACACATTGGTCTGCAGGGGGCAAGGCAGGGCAGAAATGGGCAAGAAGGAGTGAAACTTGCATGGCGGATGAATAGAGATACGATGCACCTCGAGGGCACAAGGAGCTTAGCTCACCGCCTGGGCTTCAAACCCCAGTAGTTGTTCCGTTTCACGGCGTGACCTCCTTACAGACCGCACAAGTTCAATCTCCAGAAGGGTAGGCTAATGGGCAAGTGGAAGTGAAGAAGGCAACCAGAAACCAAGACGAAGAAGGAGGGCAAGAGAAGTCGGAGAGAGAGGTGATGAGCAAGATACGCGAGATCGGGGTGAATCTCGCTAAATCCGGAAAGAAGGCGCGCTGAGGCCGAATCCCATAAAATCCGGAGGAGATCACCTCAAATCCGTCTGGGCAAGGAAACAAAGCTGATCAACAAGGAAACCCTAGCGGATGGTCCAGCCCATGGGCCATAAACCATCGCCGATCTCTCTAGGCCTATATAAAGGGGATGAAGGCGCGACTTGTGCGTCTCTCCTCGCCCGTTTTATCATCTTCGCATTATCAAATCATCAGCATCACCACATACATTAAGTCCTTTCGAGGCAAACACTTTTATATTTGTTTTGTCGATGTTTTGCCGGTGGCACTTTGGGCTCGCCGCTTTATTTCGCTCAAGTAATAGTAAGTTGGTTCCGTTTAATTATGGTTTCAATTAATCTGTTGCATGTTTATTTATTTTATGTCTAGCTAAGTCTTTATTCGGTTTGGGCGTGACTAAGTGGAGCATGATTAATATAACTCGAGAGGTCTAAGTAGGGCATTACGATCCGCATGCGTGTGTTCCCAAGCACTAGGTCCCGGCAATATATAACTTAACCAAACTCGTGTTTTAGTTGCAAATAACATAGTGGGTAAGGGAGGTTGCAAGTAATAATTGGATTAAGGTGTGGTGCCCCGCACCCCAAATAGTCTGACGATGTGGGCGAGTTGAGTAGTCATAGCAACGCCTTTGCCAATACCGGGTCATCTAGATCATAACGCTGTAGGCTTGCATGTATCGAGGTGTCCTCGTGCGTGGGCATTACGGGTTAGATAGTTTGCATAGGGTGTCCTTGCCTTCTTTACACGTAAATGATAGACTTGGAGGGGTGCGTCGTGGGCGTGACGCGTGACAACGGGGTCACGACGTATGTCTCTTATAACCGGTTGATGCATGTCATGTAGTGAAAACCTTTGCACCTAAGACCGAGTATTAATCGTCTTCACGAAGTCGTTGCCCAAGCCAGACTCGTCTTATTATTTGATATTCCCTTTGAGTTTGTTTCAGGTTATTTTAGTCTACCTATAGTGATCAAGATAATTACACCACTCATCCCTTTTAAGTGACATCGTGACATCGAGATTCTACACCAACTCCTCGTGGGATCGACCCTATACTTATCATTACTACGCCTGTGATGGGCGATAGGTTATAAATTTATTTTGAACGCTAAACGACAGCGTGTCAACATGATAATCACTCATATATATAATTTATACCCATATATATATATAATTTAAACAAGAGAAATATTGATGCAATAATTACTCTCCATTGAATCACAATAAAAAAAATATCATTAAACTATAAGGAATTGTCACAAATGCAATGCAACCCTTTTAATTAATTAATTAATTAATACTCGAGGTTCAATTCCCCTTCTAGAAAATATAGGTAGAAAATAAATGGAAAATCCAACATTATAAAGACAATGATTCCTTATCTACCAAGCCCGTGCACATGAAGCAACATGTCATTCTACCCCATACAGCACGACAAGACAAAATAAAAGAAGACACTAGAAAACACTAGAAAAACATGTGATGTTTTTGACCCGTTTCTACCCCATTATCAACAACAATAATAGTAATGATGTTTACAATTAAAGGAGACAAATACAGTTCAACATATAAATTGACCAGAATCAGGTGGGTGGAGCCATTTTCACACATAAGTCTGCTCTCTGTCTTCCTAAATTATTCATTTATCTAACAAAACCCAGTCTCAAAAAAAAATATGCATGCATACGTGGATTATCTAGCGAGCTATATACGTCGACTATGAGCACCAGAATTCATCGTAGGACATTAAATAAAAAATTATAAAATGTTAGAGATTTTAATAATAATATGCTAATATTGGGACACTAGGAAAAGATCAATATGTTGGTATTCAAGCTATTATTATCTCTTATTTATGTGGATTGCAGACGTGAATACTCTGACGAGCCATGTAAGAATATGGGTGTCGGAAACTCACCAGAGGACATTAAGTGAAAAATTATATAACGGTAAGGACTTTAATAACAATATGTTAACGTTGGGACACTAAGTAAAACAAGGAGGGATTGAGAAATTTGGGGGCCTAAGGCTAAATATTAAAGAAAGTTATGTATAGAGTTTGTCAATATCGGACTTTTTCTACTATCAATACCTATAAATTCCATGTCAATAATTTTCTATTTTCCAGAATCATATATATTGGTAGAGATGCATTGAAATTCTCTATATTTTTCACTCGTTCCCAATAAAAATATCATTTTCTTTTTATTTGTCACTAGTAGTGGTATCAACATGTATTTCTTCTTCAATTATATTCCAAATATCTTTTATATGTGTTTAACATTCTCTTTTTGATTCATTCTCAAATACATTGATTCTGTTCTTTCAATGAACTTGTTAAGTCATTTTTTTATCATTTATCATTTATCTAATGCTCCCGGTTAGAATTTAATAAATAATTAACATAATATAAATAAAAACATCAACTAAAATTAAAATAGGGTATATATTTGTTTCCCAACAACAATATCCTTGATGTTTATCACAATATCAAATGCAAAATTTTAATAAACAGTATAATTAATTTAATATAAACAGAATATATATATATATATATATATATATAATAATAAATTATTTATTGTAATAATCAAAATATGCAAGGAACAAGGAGAGAATATAGATTTAAAATAAAAAATAATTTATTGTAATAATAAAAATATACATGGAACAAGGAGAGAATATATATATATGTAGGGAAGAGTTCAAATAAAAACTTATTTTTTGTAAAAACCTAAAAATTAATGCACTTTATGTATAAAGTTATTGTACTACTGAAATATTGATGAATAATATTATCTTTTACCAGAACTCAAGGGTGCATTAGTTTTATACATAAAGTGCATTAACTTTATACGTAAAATGCATTGGTTTTTATGAAAAAATAGGTTTTATTATAACTCAACTATATATATATATATATATATATATGATTTAAAATAAAAAATATTTATTTGTTGTAATAATCAAAATATACAAGGAACAAGGAATATTGTTCGAAAATATGCAAGGAAAAAGAATCGAACCATGGCCATTCAAAATACAGGAAATTTTGAAAAGTAGGACAACCATGGTTTCATTGCACATTTCCTATTATTTTATCAAATAAATATTATATGTACAAAGTATATATATATACACACACATACACACATATATCAACGGGGCCTAAATTTTGCAAGGGGCCCGAGGTGGCCACCTGAGCCGCCTCATGGTCCAATCAACTCTGAAGTAAAAAATGTCTAAACATTGGGATATGATATGTTATTATCTCTATATATTAATATCACAAATATATAATAGAAGGAAATGAGATCATATGCAACGAAAGAGCATATATAATCTATATTTTTTTAGGGAATATAATCTATATTCTTTAAGATTCCTAGAGTTGCTACGTACCCAAAATTATTTCTAACCATACAATCTTTTAATTATAAGCTCATTATTCCACTAACTAAAATGACTGCACAACATGAGCATCTATAGTTTTATGTTAGTGACATTTTTCCAAACACTTTGTTGGTAAGCTGGCGACGAGAATAATTACTTTGATGATGTTGATATTATGCCGATGGAGTTGAAAGAAAATTCACCTATTATCTTCTTGTTCAAGTTCCTACTTTTTTCCTCAATTTTATTAAAGTGTTCATCGGGAATCTACTTTATCTCCCATTCATTTGAAAAAGTGAAAATGATACATGTATTCAATAATGGAAATTCACCTTTATAATCAGTCATATATTTATTGACTTTAGATATTTTGGTAGCTAGCGTTAAAATATGAAGATATGAAAAAATTAGAGATGCATAACCTTTGGGCCATGCTAAAGAAAGAAATGAGGTAATTTGATGTGGCCGAAAATGCAGAAATGACGATAGGTGTTGAATGCTCATCGCAAAAGCCATTACTACATACTAAATAATAATGAAACCTAACTGCCAACATCCCTATTCAATCTAATAATTTCTGTTTTTCATTTTCTCTCTACTTCCCTAATATCAAACTAATTAATATTCTAGTGTAGTAAATACGTTGCCTAGGATAGCTAGATATATAGATCAAGATTTTATTTGACTCATAATTAATGTAATACTCACTCAATCCATCAAAAGTTTATATTGCTTTTGGTGGCACGAGTTTTAATAAATTGTAATAAATAGAGAATTTCTCTCACATTGTAAGGGTAAAAAGATGTCCAAAAAAGAATTAAATAAATTGTAAATGAATGGACGGATAAAAAATGAATTAAATGCAAATTTTTATGAATGAACAAAAATGAATTAAATACAAGTTTTTGATGGAAAAATGGAGTAACACTCTACTTTTGCCAAGGACAAACTTTATAATTGTAATATTATTGACGGTCACTAAGGGAGTGTTTACTTTTCATGATTAACATTTTGAAGGATTGATTATTTGATGGATTAAATGTGTGATAAGATCATTTTTATCTATCAATCCTTTGTTTACTACAAAGGATTAGTGAGGGATTAAAATTGGGATAAAAATTCTCCCTTTATTTGGAGGATTATTTCAATCCTACCTATATTGGTTGGATTAAAATTAATGAAGAACAATTCAAATGATTAAAATAATCTCGGGTTTTGGGATATCCTCAAATATTAATCCTTAAAAGAAAACACTTGATTATGTTGGATTAATTTTATCTATCCAACATAATCATGCAAAGTAAACACCACCTAATAGAATTAAATACCAGATGAAAGAAAGAAGAAATAGATTCTGCAACTGACTCGCTCATTGATTTTTTTTTGCCCATTGAGGCAAAATAGATTGGGATTCATTCATGATTTGATATGAATGGCGTGTGTTGGCCCATCATCTTGGTCGACTTTCTCACGACAGAAACCTAATATTTCGTCCGAGTTTCCATCACAGACATTGCACATACACGCAAGTATTATACATTGTGTTTCACTATTTAGCCCACGAACCATCTTAGTTTATAATTTTTCATGTGGCTGCATCACAATTCTTAAGACTTTGATAAATGAATATTCCAAAGTTCCAAGTTGTTTGCCACATGAAAGTTGAAACACTCAGATATCAGTATCTCCCATACGCTACAGTAATTAGGCTAATTACCAGATAACTGGAGACATTTAAGACCAAAACTACTCAATAATATATGGGGTCCCATATTTTTGTATTTTAGTCTCGATGAATTTTTCTTATCGGAGTTCGTCTCCTCTGTGTGGTTCGCAGACGTTACTCCAAACACATGATTTTTCTCGTCACTAAAGAAAAGGATATTGATATTCTCTTCGTTCTTTTATAAGTGTCATTTATTCATTTTTTTTTTTCTCATTTTAATAAGTATCATAGTCTACAATTTGAGAGTAAAATTATGATATCATTCCTATCTTACCCTTATTTCATAGTTTTAAAATTTTATAATTGGCTGCGTATAAATAGTGACGAAGTCACATGGGGGCCTTAGTATATATGTAACAATTAGGTAAAGAATTAATTATAGTCCAATTGATATGGTTCTCTAACTTTTACCTAAGGGCGTGAATTTGATTCTCAGCTCTAACTTTCCTCTTTTTTTTTTTTTTTTTTTTTTTTTTTTTTTTTTCTGTAATTTAGTTATATTCTTCTCTTCCTTTTCACTCTTCCATTTTCCCTTTTTCTTCTTTCCTTTTTTTTTTGTAATTTAGTTATATTATTCTCCTTCTCTCTACTTTATGTTGTTTCTTTCATTTTTCATTTTTCTATAATTTGTGTTATATTGATAAAATAAAAAATGTATACAAATAATAAAGATTTATATATGAATTAATATGATGAATCCAATTTCTAAAAAGATTATGATAAATTTATTCTAACAACAACTAATTAAAGGCATATAAGTTATTTAAATTTTTATTTTAAGCATCTAAAAAATTTATGATGATAAAACAATCAAAATATAGATCGATTGAATATATGAGGATTACTTTAGAAGTATAAGTGTTGAACCAGACTATTAAATGAACTTAATTTTGTATATTGAAAATGATGTATTTGTTAATGTTACTAATTCAATTATTATACGCGATTTCATAAAATGAATAATACAAAAGAAAGGTTGTGAATTTAAGATGTTGATTGTGTTTAATTTTTATTTTTATTTTAACGTTGTGATATAATTTAAATAACATTATTAATTTATAATTTTATCTAAAAAAATTGGACCATCCAGAGTAAAATGTCTAGCTTCGTCACTTAGTGTAAGCATTATTAATTGTTATTAATAAAGCTATAAAATTAAAATTTTCTATTTCATCAGTTTGACGATAGAAAACATCAAAGCACACAAAAAGAAGTATTTATTTGTGACAAAATAAATAAAGCAACGAGCCATTTTGAGAATTCAGAACTATTCTTTGATTTCATCGAGAGCCCCCCTAAATTCTGCATTCAACTTCCTAGAAAATTCTATAGAATATGTAGACGTATTACATACTCTTTTATATGATAATATTTTTTTAATATAAATTAAAAATTATCATATGAAGTGAGAATGTAATACATCTATGTTTTATGGAATTTCTATAATTTCCCTGTCAGATTGCCACTGTGCTTTCACTTTTCCAAGGCGAAACATCTATATGTTATATGAAATTTCTATAATCTCCCGGTCAGGCTGCCACTGTGCTTTCTCTTTTCCAAGGCGAATATAATAGAAGTGATTATACCAACAAAAACAGAAACAATAGAAAATGAATACAAGGAATAAGAACCAATACATAGATAATACTACTCTTAACTTCATATAAAATAAAAATAAAAATAAAAACAAGTTTTCTTCTAACATAGGATCAAGTAGGAATATTTCATCATTCATCAATATCAACAATAGTACAATGAGAAATTTTTGGGAAGTACAGGTACAATCATGTGATGAACATATATATAATCACAACCTTAAATCTCATTTAGTTAACAAAGAAAAAATATATATGAAACTGATACATATTTTTCTATGGGTTATGTTGCTGAGTATAAATATAATCGATATGGGCGTTTAGGGTTCTTCTCATCAAACACTCATCTTCACTAATTCCACTGCAGCTATCTTCCACCTGGGTTCCTTCTGCCATAACCTGTGTGACAAAATATAAAAATTAGTTAATTAAGAAAATTTTGAGAAAATTCAACCCAAACAGACCCTATGTACTCACGAACCGTACAACGAAGAAGCAGAGAAAAAAATTGCTGGCGACAGACCTTATTTGTGGATTTGACGCTCTCGTTGGCGGTGGGGGTGCGACGAGCAGCAGAGGAAAGAGAGAAGAGGAGGATGAGCACAACGAAAAACGTAGTGGGTTTAGACATTTTTGTGTAAGGCTCTGTTTGGTGGCTGTTATTGAGAGTGAGATGAAGAGGAATTAAAGATAAAGAAATGGAGTCCTCTTTATATAGAAGTTTGAGAGGAACTTGTGAAAAGTGTGAACCCAGACGAGAAAAATGGAGACTTTTTATTTAGTTGATTGGTGGGGAGAAAGATTTCAGGTCTTTAAATAAAATTTGTAGAATTTATGGTAGCGTTAATGGTGACCACAGGAACCCAGGAGAAGGGTCCAATACCTCGAACTGTATAGGTTTGGATTGATTATATTGCAATTATTGAGATAATATATATGACATATTTAATTAGTTTATTTATTTAGGATTTAATGTATCTTCTGACTTCCTCTTGGGCACCAAAAAGGTGGTATTGGAGTGAAAAAAGCAGCTTTGACGAGTGAAATAATACTATTTGATTTTCGTCTTTAAACGAAGTGCCCCCCTTAAACCAGAAGTATTGTCTATCTATTTTCATTTTCAGTTTTTATTTTGTTCTACAGGCTTTCACCACTTTTGAGTTTTAAGCCCAAAACATGGGTTTGCATTAATTCACTCTATTATATATATATATATATATATATAGGGGATGGTTCACGTGAGAATGCAAATATTGGTGAGAAATAAGAATGCAGCATTTAACGTATAAAATTATTGCACTAAATGTATAAATTTATTGCACCAAATTTTGTGCAACAACTTTATATTAAGTGCTACACTTTATATGTTAAATTTGATGCAACAAATTTATACATTTAGTGCAATAATTTTATACGTTAAGAGCTAACGTCTAATGTGACACAGCGAAAGTATGAAAACTTGTGTGCGTGTGTTAATCTAGTGGTAGAGTGGTTAATGTCCGATGCCAAAGGTCTTGGGTTCGAGTCCACCATGACGCGACCTTTAAAATTCTGTATTTAATTGACCAAAAAAAAAAAAAAAAAGAAAGAAAGTATGAAAACTTACAATGCGGTATTTATAAATAAATTTTCTAATAAATATTGTCTCAATAAAAAATTTCGGCAGTTAAGAGCTAACGTGACACATTATAACTCTATCTGGATAATGACATAAAAAGAAATGAAAATTTATATGGTAAAAGTAACACCATATAATTGTTTTAGATTTATTTTGTTTTTAAGAAAAAATTAAAGAAACTTAATATTCCTTTCGGGCTCATAGTCTCAAAATATCCTTAAGACAAACCCGACCTCATTTTATGTTGTGGACTGGGCAAGAAGAAAAGATAAATTCATTTCGTATCTATTACCTTCTTCAATTTAATGTGTAATGAGACAAGGTTTATCCAAAATATTTGAGAATCTTGAGTGTAATGAGCATGTTAAGTTTCTTTCGACTTGTTTTAATTCGAATACAATCATAAAACCATGTATGCCACATATTGTTGTTTTTTTTTTAATTTTTTATATCACTAGCTATGTGGATTGTTGCTCAAAAAAAAAAAAAAAAAGCTATGTGGATTGTTGATGTGTCAAGTAAGTTTTCAATCACCTGAAAAAATTACAGAGAGAGTATATTTGAAAACTAAATTGATGTATAGATGTGTGAAAACAATGAAAGAATAGGGAAAAAATGATATTTCCTCTTCGAATTATAATATGAATTTCCCACATCATTATACACGTGAATTTTTGGCATGCCGAGTAGCACTCAGCCGTCTAAAATTGAATTTAAAAAATAAATTATAACAAACTTATTAGTATATGTATTAATATGTAATTTCGTGTGCGCTACAATACAATTGTAAATAAATATAAACGTTGGAGTGCTAGATGATATTTTCATAATATGAAAAACACATATTAAAATTTATTTATCAAGATTCATATTCTTTTATTGGTATCTTTTTTCTAGCATATCTATATACCTCTATAAAAAAGAGCATTAATTGTTTATAGAATTTGAATTGATAGCATAATATACCATGTTATATTTAATATATAACAATTCACAACAATTAACTTATTATCATTATATAGTTTTTTATATAAATACATAAATTTTACATGCGTACCATTTAGCTTATATAAATAAAAGGGATCAAGGTTATTCAGTATCACATTTTAATTCGTATATAACCCCCTCAAAGGAAAAAAATTGTATGCTGTAACTAAATAAGACATGAAAAATGGTTAGAGCGTGTGTGTGTTGGCCTAATGGTAGAGTGGTTAATGCCCGAGGCCAAAGGTATCGGGTTCGAGTCCACCGTGACGCAGATTTAAAATTTATGTATTAATTGATCAAAAAAAAAATGGTTAGAGCATTCTAGAAGTACTTTGACGTTATTCTAGTTATATTATTAATTATCGTTACGCATGCTATAATCACATTTCAGAGAATGAAAATAGAATGTTTTTCTGTCTCGTATATAAGGTGTGATGTATACAGATAGCCGTTTAAATTGAAGGATTTGAGAGGAAGACGCGTTGACCTTAATATTCGTAATTTAATTAAGATCAAGATCAAGATCAAATATCAAAAAGGAATGTTCATAGGTCAAATGTTCACACTGTCACATTTAATCTTTAAACATTAAGCAACTTGCTCACTGCTTGTTCACTTATCAATTTTGATGACATCGATATAATTTTATTCTTTCCCTCAATATTTAACTCCAAATTGCTTTTCTATCGAAAAAATTAAATGTCATTTAAAAAAATTTGATATAATAGACTGAGGCCATACTATTACTAATTCTGCTCTCGTAATAACGTGAGCATACTGCATAATTTTTTATTCCTCATTGATTTGAATTGCATTTTAGTTTAATTTGAAACCAAGCAAATTAGAGTTATGGTCAGGGGGATTTTAGGAAGGGGCAAGGACAGGCTTTAGCTAACAAAATCATCCGATTGTCGGCATGTGTTTTGTGCAAAAATTGCTCCAACTCAAAATTTGAAAGTTTTTTTTTGAAAAAAAACAAAGAAGTTATTCATTTAAATCTTTCAAAACAATATCTTCCAGCCATATTGGAAAGTTCTATGCCCAGACATATTATCTAGAACCATTCGACGCAAACTGCTCTAAACTATGAACTGCCCTATTAACAGATCTATACATGTGACTTACACCAATGAGCATATAATCTCTCGAAGTCCTCATGAATATGTGAGCCATGTTGGAGTACGAAGTCTGAATGGACTGTACACTCAAACCCGATCTCGGTAAGTTAAATTTTTGGGTTTATGTTTTTTAGTTCCAGGCGGAACACTAATGAGCTTAGGGTTAAGGTTTTGTTATTGTCTATTTAATAACCGTTTTCTCTGTAATCTGTATCCGAAAGATATAGTGAGATCTTTGGTTTGACATATCGCCCCCAGACGTAGTCGCAAGACGAATTAGATAAATAATTCTGCATTCTTTATTTTCTGTCGTGATTGTGGTGAGTGTTTTTCCGCAACAAGCCACATCTTCAGGAAGGTATTTACCACAGCCATGATCTCTGCTATCATAACGTTTGAGTAGGGAGGTGTTCTCTTTGCCATTGCCACTTTTATATTATCGGTTGCGTTTCTCACAATCACTCCTACCCCAAACCCCTATCAGATAGTGCATCAACATCTACTCTGTTTCTCCCCCTCTGATCTCTTCCATGTTCGCTCCCCGCACGTCATTCCAAGTGGTGCAGATCCCGCCAAGATTGGTTTCGCCTCCGATGGGATATGGCCCAATCGACAGGCCACTAACAGCCCAAACGAGCCGGGCCTAACGCTGATAGCGGGCCCACGCGGTTGAGCCCAAGGCGAGCCCTAATCGCCTCCCAAATCCCTAGCCCCGTAACCGCCACCGGCCAATGGAGGACACGCCCGTGAGCCAAAGTGGCGCCACCGCCAATGGGACACGCCCCTAACCAAAGTCGCGCCACCTCCACGTGGGCGCACGTAAGGCGAAGAGTCCTCGCTCCGCCAATGGAGGCACGCCAGAGGAAGAGTCACGACCAATGGAGAGGTTGAGCACGCCAACAGTGTTCGGGTTGTATAAATAGAAGGAAAATTGACAATAGAGGTTGACAACTTATCGAATACTAAGCGCTTGTAACTACACTCACCGCATCGAAATTATAGTGAAAGTATTGAGGAAACACCTCCGGTGGACGAGATCTCATTAACGATCGAACCACGTTAGAGCCTCGTGTTCTTTATCGCTTACATAAATCCCGCACACTCACGTAACTAGATTTATCATTGGCGCCGCCTCGGGAAACATCCGAACAAGAAAGCTTGCTTCTCTACAACTTAATGGCAAGAACACGCACAACCGCCGCCCACGCCGGCAACAACCGGCCGAGGACGACTGTGGTCACCGGCGTCGCGGAAGGAGATCGCAGACGCCACGAAGCCCACACTCGAGGGCAACATGGAAAACGCTCCATACACCCTCGTGACCGCCTCCCTAACGTAGGGAAGATGCCGACCTCAACGAGGACGAACAAACAGCTCATTCATCCCACGAGGTCCTCGGCCGAGCCGTGACCGAGTTCCTCAACGCCAATCTTGGCCAATTCCAAAGCTTCTCAACCGAGGATAAAGGAGCGGCCCCTCGCGGCCCCCGAATCAAACACCACGGCCGTCCGAGGCCGCCCCTCCGAACAGCAATGCCACCTCGGCGTGATAGCGAGAACGCGCATCACACCCCGACGTGCGGAGCGGCCACCGCGGCCGAGCCGCCGCCCCATTCGTGGAGCCGCCACTGTGGACGAGCCGCCACCACCGCCGCCCGCCATTCGCGGAGCCGCCACCGCGACGAGCCGCCACCACCGCCTCCCGCCATTCGCGGAGCCGCTCTCCACCTCGCCATGCCGACTGCAGAGCCGAGCAAAACAGAGGAAGAAAGGTGGAGTCGAACTCCTGAGGGACGATAGGCGTCGCTATCGATCCCCATCCCTCCGTAAAGAGACGGCAACGATCTCCCGGGTTCGACCGATGCACGGAGAATCATCTCCCTTTCTCCGTGGAGATTCTAGACACGCCCGTCCCAGCCGGCACGGCACCCAATATAGCCGCCACGATGGCCTAGAGTCCCTCCGACTTCCTTTTCGCCACACTACCAACATGGCGATCAAGGAATGGAAGATTTTCACATGTGCAAAATCTTCCCGAGGTGCCGATCTCCAACGCACGACGCCGGTTCACCTCGCCCGCCGTAATCAAAGATACACCGCCTGTGACCTTATGGATCGCTCAAATGGCGCTTATCGAAGATGCCACCCCGCAGCCCTTCCTCCGACTGCCACAATCCGCCAAGGGCGGACGAGATGATGTCGAACTGCCTCGAGGTTCATCAAAGAGTCGCTCAAAATCGACGATAGCAACGACTCTACATCATCAACGCTGCTCAAAACGGATCCGACCGGCTACGAACAAAGAAATTACTGTGAGAAACCAAAGACGGCGAGTAAGCTTTGGAACCGGTGGACAACTTCATCAAGGGAGACGAGTCGGATCGGAGAGAGGAAATCGGGACGGCGAAGTCCGAAGAAAAAGCCGATGACCAAGTCGAGGCGCCGATCAAGCGCCTTCGACGTAATCAAAAGAGGCCACCGGAGTCCGTGCTCGGACTCGCCCAACCTCGCGCAGCAGCGCCCCCCGCCAAATCAAGATCGGAATATTCGAGCTCCACCGAGCTCTTCCTCAAGCCCTCCTATGAAAGCGAGGATCCAAGAAGAGGTCCACGAGGAGTATTGTGACTATCACCAAGGGTATGGTCATGATATCGAGGATTGCAGAAACACAGGCTCGCAGATAAACGAGCTCGCCAAAGGTGGAGCCTCAAGAAATACCTCGGCCGGGCGGGTCGGGAAACAAGAAGCGCGGGGGAAGAATAACGGTGGCAACAATCGGACCGACCTCGACGATGACCCGACCAAGACGACGAGGATGAAGGTCCCAATGTTATGGAGCGGTCTACGTTATAACCGGACTGCCCATCGGAGCGACGAGGTCGTCGTTAAAGAACGAAGCTCGGAGGCCGGCCACTGAAGAGCCAAAGAACAAGCGACTCCGGGACGGCGAGGACATAGTGTTCTCCAAGGAGGATCCGGTACCCAAAATCATGCCGCACCAGGACGCCATCACCATACAGGCCGTGGTGGGCAACAAGAACGTCCATCGGGTCTATGTCGACATCGGGGCCTCCGTCAACATCATCTTCCGGAGCTGCCTGGATAAGCTCGAGGTCGGAGGTATTCAGGTACTTCCCGCGCCGTCCCAACTACGGAGCTTCACCCAGGAGGCGGTCCAACCCGAGGGCGTCATTACCCTTTCGGTTATCGTGGGACGGCCCTGTGCCGGTCACAAAGGCCATCAAATTTTTCCCGTCCAGCCCCTCTCCGCACAACATCATCCTCGGGAGAGATCGGCTATACGCCACCAAGGCCGCCTGCTCGGCCTACCACCACCGTCAAGATTCCCACCCCGTGGAGTGCTTAGCATCCGTGGCGACCAAACGGCAAGAAAAGAATGCCTACGAGTCTCCACCCAAGATGCGGCCTCGCCTGTGCATAGCAATTACGTAACCCTGAGACCGACGCCCCGTGACGACCCCGACCGGCACCCCTTCGACTATGCGACGACGATCCTCGGGTCATCCGTGTCGGCACCTGTGGCCCAACCGACATCCGACGGTGTCATACAACTTCGAGGAATACAGGACGTGTTTGTGTGGTCCCGCCGATATGACCGAGTGTCGCCCGAGCTCATAACTCATCGCTTCAACATCGACCCGCTACCAAGCCACCCGCAAAAGAAAAGAATATTCGCGCGAACGCACCAGTCATAAGGGACGAGGTGACTCAACTTCAAGGCCAAGATCTTGTTCGAGGTCAACACCCGACCGGATGGCTAATCCGCCGTGGTCCGAAGCTGGGGAGGGCGGCGCGTGCGCCGATTACACCGACCTCAACAAGCACCGCCCAAAGATTTCTACCCTCCCGACATTGACAAGAAGGTGGAGGTATTGGTGGGCCACGAGATGTTCACTTCCTAGATCTATACAAAGGATACCACCAAATCTCGATGAGTCGGAGGATGCCCCAAGACCGCGTTCATCACCGACTTCGACGTCTTTGCGATCGAAGATGCCTTCGGCTCAAGAACGCCGGGCTACTTACCGAGGGATGGTGGATGCAACATTCAAAGACCACATCGGGAGATCGTCGAGGTCTCGCCGACGACATCGTAGTCAAAGTCGAAAACGGAGAGCTGCGCCGATGACCTCAAGACTATCCTCCAACTCCTCGTGTCGGCCAACCTCAAGCTCAACCCCGTAAATGTACATTTATGGTGAAGACCAAGCAAGTTCTTGGGATGCTGGGTTTCAAGAGGGCTCAAGGCCAATCCCACCAAGGTGGCGGCAAGGCTTCGACATGCAGTGCCAAGGACCATCCGTGAGATCCACAAACTCGGTGGTGCCTAGCCGCCTCGCAGATTCCCTGCCTCGAGCCGAGAAGGCCTTCCTTCTTCAAGATCCCGAGGAGAGCTCCGACTTCGCTGGCGGGAAGAACACTGTGTCGCCTTCACACCAAGGAGTATCCGCCGACCGCCAACCCCGTCCGCCCAAGCAAGGTGAACTCCTCTCTATACCGCCGCCTTGACGAGGCCATCAGGCGGTTGGTACGAGATGGGGAGGACGACAACTCCCCATCTACTTTATCACCGAGCTCTCAGGGACCGGAGACGAGGTACACCACCTCGAAAAGGTAGCACTGCCCCGTGAACGCCAAGCGACGCCCGACCCTACTTTCGTGCTTATTCGTCTGGTGTATTAATCGACCTACCTTTGAGACAAGTCTTGTCCAAGTCAGAGTCATCCGGACGCATAGCCAAGTGGACACTGGAGCTCGGCTAGCACGACATCTCGTATTCCCCGAGGCCGCCATAAAGGGCAGCTCACCGACTTCCCGTGGAAGCAAATTCACCGATGTCGGTTCTACCAGCGAGGTCGCCCCAACACCCGTCCCCACAGCGGAGGACTCCGTCCCTGCACCGCCCGATAACTGTTGGCAGATGTATGTGGACGGAGCTTCATGCAAAACGGACAATGGAGCGCATTCTCCTCCTCGGCCCTGACAATCAAGAAGTGACCTACGCCCGGTTACCTTCCCAACCACCAATAACGAGGTGGAGTATGGCGCCGATCTCGGACTCCGCCTCAGGAATTGAGGTGGACCATATCCGATCTTCTGGGATTCCTGTGTCGTGGTAAACCGTGTCCTAGGCGACACGGCCAAGGAGGACCGAATGAAGCAAGACTCGAGAAGCGCAAAGGAGATGCTTGCCTCATTCGGTACTCCAAGATTCATCGGATCCCACGGGCGAAAACACCCGAGCCGACGTTCTCGAAGTTAGTCATTATCAACAAGTCCTCCCGTGGAGGAGGTTCATTCCGTACATAGAGGAGTCTCACATCGGCATCATCACCGAGATGGAGCCGAACCGGATGTCTCCCATAAAGGCTACCGAACATGGCGCACTACCTCAAGATCGGCTCGAAGCCAAAAATGATGGCGAAATCCGTATACCTCATACACGGCGCGCTTCACCGGAAGTCTTACCTTCAACCCTCCCGAGGTGCCTCGGCCTAAGAGGCCGACTACGTGCTCAATGAGATCCACGAGGGTCTTGTGGAAGTCACATCGGCTCATGAGCTCTCTCAAAGAAGACGAGATCGGGATATTACCGCCCACCCTTGTTCAAGATTCGGTCGAGCTCAAAAAAGTGTCCGGCGCGCCCACTCCACGGTCAAAGCTACGCCAAACCGATCTAAGCAACTGCAGAGCCGTGGCCTTCATGCGATGGGGATCGACATCGTTGGTCCGCTCGACCGAGCACCGTGTCGCCGATACTTAGTCGTAGCCGTGAGACTACTTCACAAACGGGTCGAGGCCGAGCCACTTTCGAGCCTCACGAGCGGGAGGATTCGCACCTTCGTGGAAAAATATAGTCGCCGCTCGATACCGCACATCTCGGTCTCGACAACGCACCCAATTCATCGACAAAACTTCAAGGTGGTGCGAAGAGCTTGAACGATCAAGCTTCACCGGTCGCACACCCGCAAGCGAATGGTCGACCGAGGTGACGAACCGCACGATCGCATGCAAGGATTGAAGAAGAGGCTAGACCGAGCTAAAGGCGATTGACCGAAAATCTCCTCAAGTCCTCTCGTCCTACAGACAACACCTCGGACCTCGCACGAGAAACCCCTTTCACCGGTCTACGGTGCCGAGGCCGCCATACCGCCGAGATCGGTGCGCCAAGTCCGCGCCTCTTCACTTCGACCGTGCCGGAACGAGGAAGACCATACCAACCTTGACGCCTCGAGGAGAAGCACGAGCTCGCTTCATAAACGGCCAAGCACAAGGCCCGTGCGCACTCAGACTACAACAAAAGGGTCAAAGCCTCCGCCCCCAAGTAGGCGACCTCGTCCTGCGAAATAATGAAGCCAGAGAGCCGAGCGCCTTAACAAGTCGGATCCGACATGGGAAGGCCCATACCGCGCTCACGAGGACCTCGACAAAGGGGCTTACAAGTCGCTCACCTATCCGGTGCACTTATCCCCGAACTCGCACATTACTCATTTAAGGAGGTATTTTACATAGCTTCGATTTAAGGCCGCATCATGTTAGTCCTTAATTGTTTTGCCAAAGCACGATGTTGATTACATATTCAATAAAACATCTGCTTTTCTAATGAATATTTCGCCGCCTCATACATATGTGAACATCTGTTTGATACACCACATTTAAACCTTCCCAGGGGACGCCTTACGAAGATGAAAATCCCACCAAGTAGGGTACGCATACAGACTACCCATTAAGTTGGACGTCTACATGCAAAGCTTACAGACACCCATTAAGTTGGACGTCTACATGCAAAGCATATAGATTACCCATTAAGTCGGACGTCTACATGCACGCGACATCCAGACCGATCTCGCCAACTTATACCCCTTTATTTGGGAAGATATGCACTCCGGTACAAAGTCTAAATGCATTAACGACTATAAACCGAGTACCAAGCCATATACAAGTCAACCGGGCTTCCGAGCTCGTTTATACCCCTTTATTTGGGAAAATATACACTTCAGATACAGTGTAAATACATTTATATCTACATACAAAGTCCTACGCTATACACAACCTCATTCGGGCTTCCGGCTCGCCGCCAGACTTGCCAAGCCGCACTAATTTTGCACAAAATCTCCAGCCGACGGTGTATGCTCGAACGAACTCGTGCCTTCAACCCACCGATAAGGCCGAATCACCACACCTACTCCCGAAGCTCGATGACGGGCTCGGGGCAGTCCGATGTAAGTTTCACCTGTGGTCACCTTCACCCACCTCGACATTTCAAGCGGCGCAGCGCCAACACGAGCACTTCGGGAATGGGATGCACCGAGGTCACACCCGCCCCGACCGGACACCGAGCCGGAGTACGAACTCGCCCCTACCCGCCGCTTCTTCCCGCCGACACAGGTCCTCTGTCGCCGTCCGCTCCCGTGAGGATCGCCTCGAACGATCCGCCTCACCGACCCATCAACCGAGTACTTGGCATGATCGGCGAGCCGCCTCCGGGTTCTTCTATGATCGGACTGTGGAGCCCGCCGGCCTCGCCATGGGGCCGGGCATGCGCTGCTTACTGAACGATCTCATACATCTCCATATACTTCACGATGGAGTCGACACACCTTTGAACTTCTTGCTTGGGGCCTCCTCATCCTCAAAGACCATACCCTCCGCCAAAGAAGCTCGAACTCGGTCGCCGACTTGATATGGTAGTTCCACCACTCGGTGGATTGCCTTCTCGCACTCGCATGCTCCTCCGACACCCGAGCTAGCCTCTCCGCAGCCGATTGAGTCGCCTCACATTGTATCAAACGCCTCGATAGCGCCGGCAGATAAGTCCGCCTGGACTCCGTCCCTGAGATCCTCAACTTTAGGGCCTCGTTCACCAGAGGCGGGCCACTTCCGATCAGCCTCGTGCAACTTCTTCTTCGTGTCGGCGACGACGCCGAGCCGACATCCATGGTCACCAAAACTGGGTCAGCTCGGAAGACCGGCCTCCGAAAAGCACCTCTTCATCCTTCTCACCAGAGCACCCTGACTTCTTTCACTTTGTCACAGGTCCCGATCAAGTCCGATGTATTCGTGTGAAGTGCTAAAATAAACAAGATAATACACATTTCAAAATGTTGTTTTTATTACTCAAAAGGTTGGAAATTATTACAAGGGCTCAGGATCCTATCGACCCCGGCAGATCAGCCTATTACATCAGGTCCACTGACCTCAGGCTTGTCGCCGGACCCGCTGATCTCCTGCCGCCTCGCCGATGCTCCTGCTGTTGGCCCCTCCGCCGGGAGCTCCAACACCACCTCCCGCCTCCTCCTCCTCCTCCTCCTCCTCCGCCGCCCGCCCGCACTCGGCAAGGAGCTCCCAAGCTCGGGATCTTCGCCCTCCTTGACCGGGCGACGACCTCGGCCGTCGGAGGATCGAGCCGACGCCGAGCCTCCAAAGACCGGAAGGAGCCAACCTCGAGATCACCCGGCGTAGCCTTGTTCAGCTCCCGGGTCGACCTCGGTCCACCCATGCTCGACCTTATCAAGTCGTGCATGGCGGCCGCCACTTCCTGTGTGATCGACACCACCTTCGGCCCAAAGACGGCGGTAAGATCGCAATAAAGGCCGAAGCTCTCCGACTCGATGAGCCCATCGGCAAAGGCCCTCGGCAGTGGTCCCTGGCCTGACACCTGCACCCCTCTCGCCCTCGAGCTCCTTCTTCGCCCGGCCAACTCCTCCCGAACCTCTTCGACCTCCCCGGCCTCCAGCCCAGCTCTCTTCAGGCGGCCTCGGCAGCCCTCCCACCTCAGCCTCCCACCAAGAAATGCTTTAGCAGCCACACAATGTCTCAAGATCCGCCCGCCGCGGCAAGCTCCCGCCCAAGACTCATACCGGGCCGAGCTCTCGGCCAGCCAGCCCGGGCGACTTGCGCCTCAAAGAACACGCTGCAGGCCCCCATCACCGAGCTCCCACCGAAAAAGAAAGACAAGTTAATAACAGATCGCAGAGCGCATAAATCTAAACGTGGAAGAACTTTTATACCTCGGGAGGTGCGGCCAAGCTTGAGGCGGTACCAGACTCAAGACGGCCCGAGGCCGAGACTCGATGCCGGGCCGACCCCACCCGAGGCCCACTCATCGGTTGGCCCATATTGTCGACCTTCTTCTGACCCTTGGTAGGTCCACCCGCCATCTTCTTCTTTGCGTGCTCCTTGCTCGACGATCGCGAGCCCGCCCGCCGCCGGCTTCACCGCATTACGGAAGAAAATCGATTAGCACAAAGAAAATCGAACGATAAGGACTAAGAAGACGAGGATGCCTCACCCCGCCTGCACCCCGATCCCGACGCTCCGACCAGAATACTCACCGCCTTCTTCAGTCGCCCCTGTAACTTATGGATAAAATCACCAAGGCCGCTCAAGAACTCCTCCATACGGCCCAAGGGCTTGATTTTCGGTCCGCCACCGATCGATACCCCACTCATACCCCGTGCCCCTCACCCAGAAAGAAATACCTATTCGCCAATGGGACACTTTGGAGGATCACTACCTTAAATTTCAGCCGGGAGAAAGATAGTACACCTCCTATGGTCTCGACACTAAAAATGCATCAAGACTCGAATGAGAACTCCTCGACAATGCCATAGCAAGAAAGCCACAGCCCACCACCGACCTAATGGAATTGGGTCAATCGACAAATGGGAATCAAAATACTCTTGAAGGCTAAGATAAACGGGGCGAGGATACCTAAGACCCGCCTCAAACTATCTACATAAACGGTAATAAACCCTCCCGAGGGCCATCGCCTATCATCCGGCCATGGCAGCACCACCATGCATCCTCCGGATCCCAGATTCCTCACGACTTCAAAAGTTCCTCCAAAGTCAAGCCCGACCGCCACGCCCACCCTCACCCATCCCATACCGAGGATACCGGCGAACCCAGAACTCACCCTATGGACCTACCCAGCCATTATAGCACATATAGTCTTTTACGTCGGGGAACTCACGGCGTAACCCGGCGAAATGGAACTTTCGTGAGCGAGAAGAAGATGAAGAAAACATACTTACTTTTCACGCGAGTATATGGCTCCTTCAATGAGATCAGATCAAGTCGAAAATTTCTAATTTTTCTCTCAAACAAGGCGTCGGGGAAAGTGAACAATCGCCTCGCTGGGCCTATTTATAGGACAAAGGGCGCCTAAAATTGTCGCTTTCAACTTCGACACGCACTCACACGTGATTGGACGTGGAGTCCACGCACGCACACCGCTTCGAGTGCCCAACTACACTCGCGCGCAGATGACGACGCTAGCGTAAGATGGACCGCCAGTCTGACCTAGCAATCATCATACGGACCCCGGCCTCCTCCAGATGGCGGCGCCTCAGGTCGCACCTCGTCCTTCCCACAAATAACAAGGGGATCCAGATCGGACCTCGGCGTCCTATCAACGGGCTTCGCCCCTTACGGGAACGTCTACATCCAGATCGGAACTCGGCAAACCAGCCCCCAGATTCGGTGCCGCCCAGCGCGCACCTCGACATCCCTGGAAGGGCGGTCTCTCAGGTCGGACATCGGCACCCACCACAGGAGCAACACCACTCCAGATCGGACCTCGGCGTAACCTACGCAGAGGGTCGATATCCAGGTCGGACTTCGACTTCCTTCGGTACCACATCTTTTTCCAAGCGACGGACAACAGACCACCCAACTCAGTTCGGCACCAGATCGCCAAATAAACCCTCACATCAAAAAGACAACACCTTCAACAAACAACGTCAGCCGAGCCACACCTCACCTCGACGAAGCGCTTTCACTCCACCGGCATCGCCGTCCCCGACTATTCGGGGCTATGATGGGATATGGCCCAACCGACAGGGCCCACTAACAGCCCAAACGAGCTGGGTCTAACGTTGGTAGCGGGCTCACGCGGTTGAGCCCAAGGCGAGCCCTAATCAGCTCCCAAAACCCTAGCCCCTCGTAACCGCCACCGCCAATGGAGGACACACCCAGTAGCCAAAGTAAGCGCCACCGCCAATGGGGACACGCCTGAACAAAGTCGCGCCACCTCCACGTGGCGCACGTAAGGCGGCGTCCCTCTCCCGCCAATGGAGGCACGCCAGAGGAAGAGTCACGACCAATGGAGAGGTTGAGCACGCCTGCTAGCGTGCTCGGGTTGTATAAATAGAAGGAAAATTGACAATAGAGGGTTGGCAACTTATCGAATACTAAGCGCTTGTAACTACACTCACCGTACTTAAATTATAGTGAAAGTATTGAGGAAACACTCCTCCGTGGACGTAGATCTCATTAACGATCGAACCACGTAAAAGCCTTGGTGTTCTTTATCGCTTTACATAAATCCCGCACACTCACGTAACTAGATTTATCACCCTCTAGTAGGCTTCCTAATAAAACCTCACATTCTTCTTCCGAAGCCCAGTCCTTCCTCGCCTCCTCCCCATGAAGAACCTTACACACATAGTTCCATACTTACCAAATCATTATCCCCCAGACTGTATACTTATATTCTCCCTCTTCTTTTCTTAAGGCAACAGCAATATCCTATAGCTCTGCCATTTTTCCCCCGCATAGCAAGTTCTAAAAATTGCTCTTTTTCCAAATGTCAACTATTTGCGGCCAAAATTTTGAAAGTTTCCGCCTCCACTAAGGGTGCCTCATAGCAAGTTCTAAAAATTGCTCTTTTTCCAAATGTCAACTATTTGCGGCCAAAATTTTGAAAGTTTCAGCCTCCACTAAAGGTTCTTTTTTTCATTCTTTTTCTCCGCCGCCGTAATTATAGTAATTGAGTTAAGAGCAAGTGTACCAAACAAATAATAATAAATAAATAAAACGTATAATTTGAGTCCACTCACACCATGATGGAGTCAAACTCCTTTTTTTTTTTAAATACGTGATTTAGTCAAACTTAAGACCTCTAAAACCGGATAGCTCGAATCCACTAGTTAAGCAAAATGCTTATTGACCAAAATTGAGCAGAAATTAGTGGATGGTTGGACCAATTTTCTTTTGCCATGTGATATAATGGTTTACATAATTTTCATTTCTCCTCTTTTCTGTTCGTCCACGATTTGGTTAGGTAAAAACTCATTAACATAGACTGGTCGTCATAATTAAGTTTTTAATTATATACAGTTCTTAATTATCTGTTAATTTAGTTATTATTGTGAGTCACAATTGCATGTAATAATCATAGTATTTTATTAATAAAATGAAATATACATAGTATACATGTAATATATTAATATTAGAGATAAGTATAATTCGTATAATGCATTTGGGGGGTTAGGGCAGAGGCTAATTTTGTGTGTGTGTGGGTGGGGCGGGCGTGTGTGTGTGTGTGTGTTGGGTTGGGTTGGGGTGGGGGTGGGGGTATTGCATCTGGGGTGGTGGGGGTGGGGCAGCGGCTAATGGAGGAATGCAGCTGCTAATGTCCGGGGCTATTGGAGTCATTAGCCGTCGACCGGCTAGTAGATTCCAGTAACCTCTCTATCAATGGTTAGTCGTTGGTTAATTCAGATGTAAATTGTACTGATTTCTACGTAAAATTGTCACATTTAATGTTCTTTTTGTCATTTCATTGAAAATCAGGTAGTTATACTTAGTAATATTTATGAATTTGGATTATTTTACTATATAAGTTATGTATGTGGTTGGAAAATATTTTTTCCCAACTTAATATCTATTTTTTCCGTTCAGTCGGTGTTTTCTTTTGTACACACATACCTACTAAATATTCATGCAGGCGTACATTTCGTCATTTTTTCTTTTTACCTTTTTTCTTTCAATTTTTTGTAAATGAATATCAGATGCAGGGGTGGAATAATTTTTATGTTATAAACCCCCCCACTGTCGGTCGCTGAAGGCATGAACCAGTTTGGAGCGAGGATTGGAAAATTAACTTAAGGAAAAAAGATATAGAAATTAAGAGAATAAAAGGATTGGATTTGCAGATTGGATTTATGCATATGGGATTCACGATAGAGAAGTGGAGATGGGGCCATATAGGAGAGAGAAAGTATACTAGGTAACTGATTTAATTAAAGAGAGAAAGTACTTAGACTAATTGATTTAAATTTTACTATACAATACCATTATTTAGTCTAATAATTTCTCAATTTTCCATTTCTCTTGTCTTCTGGTTAGTGATCTATTCTTCTTCTTTCCTCTTAGTTTAAATATATATTATTTTGTTGTATGTTGATACCTTTTCATTTTTGCATCTTTGTATATTCAATTTTTGTAGTTGCAACTTAAGTGAGAGAATAAATTTTATATAAATACTCGAACAATTTTCAATGATTAATCAATACGTGAATTTTATATAATTAAGTTTCGCCCATTGCTTCGTTCAACAGTAACGTTGGCATGGTGTATATTTTATATTTTAACATTTTTCCTTACTAATTAATTTATAATTTTGAATAAATTGCATTAGTTTGTAAAGAAGTTTAGAAAATTTTCTTCCAATGGAAGTTTATTATTGTGCGAAAGCCCATTTGGCCACTGAACCGCTAAAGGGTCTCCATTATGTGAAAGTTTCTTTGCAGGAAATTTCGTTCTCGAACTCAAAATGACAAAGACAAAGATTGAAGAAAATAGTTTATAGTTTCCTACCCAAAAAATTTACACCCACCCACCGACAACTGTCGTTGTTACACACAGACACCTCCAAAAAATCCTGCATCTGGCCCTGATAACGTATCATAAAATTATAGTAGGAAACAAGGAAAGAGCAACCCCTAAGTTGCCATTTTTATTTCCAAAATTATGTTCGATTTTTTCTTAAATATTTATAAAATGTCCATTATTACCAAAAAAATGCCCTGTGTGGGTCAGGCACTCTTGCATCGCGTTTTTCATATTCGTGCATGCATTCATGTATTCATAAATTAGCTCATTAACTTATTTAAAAACTGGATAAGTTTTATATGTTTTAAAAGTGTGAGTTCTATTGCTAAGTAGAAAAATAAGTTATTATTTTACAAAGTACTATTTCCTTTTCATTAGATTATCACTTTATTTTTATTTTAATACTGTTAACAGACACAGATGGGCTATCATTCAAAAGATTTTATTGCCGACTACGTATATCTTTAGACCGAGCATGCAACATTTGTCTTTTTGGCTACATCGAAAAACTCTTATGCTGACTGTTCCAAACAAACAAATCTATCGAAAAATATTAAAAATAAACAAAAACGATAAAACGCATGCGAAATGCCCCATAGAGGCCATATAGAACGAACGGATTAGCATAAGTCTTCCTTTAACTCTGTGTGGACACTAAATACTGGTTCTTATAATTATTTATTATTGAATTATCGTGATTTATTCATTTACATTTTTATGAAGCTGAGGTGTAGAGTTTTCAAAGGGGGAAATTCCCCTTTTAGATCAAGAATGAACTGATTATTTATTAATAACACTAGAAACTTTGATTAATCACCTCCTTGAATTAAGGGGAAAAACTTTGATTTATGACTAGAATCCAACGACCATTTCTTTCTTAAATAACCACCAGGCTGAAGAATAGAATACACGGTAATGAATTGAATTAGGAAAAAATGTTAGATTGGTGGATGCTTGACAAATAAATAAATAAATATATATATATATATAATTTTTTTTTTGTATAAAATTATTGTTGAGAAATATAATCTATTAATTTTAAAATGTAGCGATGCTTGATTTTACTAACGATGAAATAAATTGGGAAAAAAAATTTACGAAACGGCCTTTTAAATTGTGTAGTCAAAAAGGCAATGGATTTCCATGGAGTCAAAAGAAGAGATCACTCAATAACCCTTTCGGCATCAAAAGCGCTGAATAGCGTTCTCTCTGATTAAAGAAACCAACTCTGTGATCTCACTGGGTTTGGTCCTGGCAAAAATTAAGTCAACTCTTACGAAAGAAATCATCTTTTTTCGAATTTTGTTAGAGTTTTTGAAAGTAGTAGGATGTTCAATGCATATATATTTTAGGGGAAATTACAAATGAATTGACTTTTAATTTTAACTATACATAATTAAATTCAAGTACCAAGAGTTATTGATAACAGAAATATCTTGAACTATACGTGATTGGTGATTACAATTAAATACCTAAAACAATCATAAAAACAAACAAAAATTACCCAAAGTTCAATCTTTGATAAAAAAAAAAAGATTATAGCTCATCACAAGTTATTATTGTTTTTAAATTTTAGGCAGTGAACATTGGTATCTTTTCCTGACTGAAAAATGTATAAAAGGCCGGCCGGCCCTGTTCATTTATTCAGGGATGTAATTATATGCATTTAATTGCAGTAAAGTTTTTCTTTTTATTTTTAAAATTGAGTCCTTACACTTAAAGTTGGACTAAGTTTAGTTTAAAATATAGGCTAATTTAGTAAAAAAAATTATGAAAGAAAAAAGTCTGAAGAGTTCAATATTTATAAATAAAATTCTGTAGACAAAATTTCTGATAATAAAGGATCAGATATTTGTAAGCAAATTACGACATAACTCAATCTAATTGAAAAAAAAAACATAAAATTTGAGAAACTCGTTGTTACCTTTTTCCTACATATTGCCTATTGATAAATCTTATGTGCGAGATTTATGAAAGCAGTAAAGAACACAGAGGCTTTTACGTGGTTCGATCAAGAATAAGATCTACGTCCACGGAGGAGTAATTCCTCAATACTTTCACTAAGTAGAATTACAATGAATGTATTGAAAAGCTCTAGTATTCAAAGAGTTGCTAACCCTCTGGATCCCTTGCCTTGTGGGATCCGATCTCCTTCCATATCTTGATCCTTGAACATCTCCTTCTTCCATATCTTGATCCTTGAATATCTCCTTTGATTTGGTCTCGAATAGGGTTGAGATGTTGGGCTTCAGGCTTAACCGCGTAGGGCTGTCCATTAGGTCAGGCCCAGTTCACTTGGGTCTGCCATTAGGCTTGAGCGGTTGGGCCATATCCCATCACCTATATTTTGCGTATTCATATCTTTCACTACCCGCTACCGCTAGTATATATAGGGTAGAAAACAGTATACAAGTCTCATGTTAATAAAATAAGTCGTGATCAAGAATCTAGCATGCATATGGGCATCATTACGCTTACTCCACAAGAAATATCCATTAGGATTACCACAGGCCAGTGTAAGTATTCATTAATTATAATTACCATGGCATGCCAACAATAATGAGAATTTAACAATACAAATATAAGAAGCTTACAAACAAGAAAAACAAAACCCCTACGTTTTTCCCTAGGAAAATTGAAATTTTAGTCTTACTTTCATTGAACATTATATGGCAGAAAATGCAAGGGCTCCAACGTGCAATATGAATTCTTGCAATTGCAAAGACCGTTGGATCCGACCGGATTCCACCGTCAAACCACCGGCAACCACCACTTGCGCGGTGGTGCACAAGAAATTCGACGGGTGGGCGGCGTGGTTTTTGAGCGGCTTCACGGCTGCGTTCTTTGGCTCGTTGGAGAGGTGCTCTTGCATCAATATTGCTACCAAAGATGATCTTGACGACTGCGGTAGCTCGCCGTTGATCGCTGCAGATGACTTCACTTCTCCGGCAGCTGACGTCAGATATACGGCCGGCCTCGGGGATGAAGAGGAGCATAACGTCAAGTGAAAGCTCCCATCCATTCATAATTCGGTAATAATCAAATTATTAACGCCAACAAAATATAGTAACATTGTGTCTCCTTCTTTTTTTTTGTAATTTAATACATAAATTTTAAAGGCTACGTCACGGTGGACTCGAACCCGAGACCTTTGGCCTCGGGCATTAACCACTCTACCACTAGGCCAACACACATACACTTCAATTGACAACATTGTGCCTCCTGTTGTAAAGATATGTTGCTTATTTTAATTTATACAATATTTTTATTACTCCATTGGTCAATATATATATATATATATATATATATATATATCTATAAATATAACAGACGAATTATAACTTTGTAAGTAGGAAAATTTAATATCATCAATCTGCACCTTGAAAAACTGTGTGAAAAGTTATTTATTTCTCTCCAATTTTTTTGGTGAATTGGGAGCTTTTGTAAAGTAAGGCAAGAAAAGGGAGAAAAAAGTGATCGACTGAGTCCCCAGAATTTTCGAGACAGAAGTGGATCACGTTTTCTTTTCCATGTGAGAAATGTAATCCGACCTCCGAACAACATAGTGTTTTGTGCCGCCCATGTTCCTAACTTTCTATTTTGCAATTCAACAATTAATATAATTACATTTTAGGAAGATTGATCCATACTGATTAGTGTTCAAAATTGGCTGCCTTCTAATTTTTGAAGCTCGTAAAAGTCTTAATTTTAATATACTTTCTTTATTTATTTATTGTTTTTAGATAGGGTTTTTTTTCTCTCTTTCCGTAAGACATATCAAAGCAATAAAATTCGGTACGAAAGAAAGTTATTTAAGAAGATTAATTATATTCTCTTGTGAAACAAGATCCTTTTATGTATATGATAACATGGTTTTACCTGATTATTTGTTGTACCAACTAATTGCCAGCTTCGTGATTTATGAGGTAGGTAATTTTGTCGTTTGCGCAGTCATTAGTAATATCTTTTAGTTCGTTTCGATTGTTATGAATATTTTTGTGATTTATTACTTTTCAATTCTAGTGGATACATAAGTATATATGTAATTATTCTATTCCCATGTTATATATATATATATATATATATATATATATATATTTAGTTCAAATAAGAACCATTCTTATCCTAAAAAGTTGAAGATGATCAAGAGAAATTAGTTATGAAAAAACTTTCTGAATTATTTTGAGAACAATTTAATGAATTCAAAATTTTATAATTTTCACCGGGTTATGCATGGTTCTCAATCCTAAAAAGATGAGTCTCACCTGATCTAACCCCTATACACACAAAATTATATATTTTATATATAATTCAATAATTTGGTAGGAAATATCCCATCGGGTTCATCAATATCAATGATTGAGATTTAATTTTGCGAATTTGTGTGTTATACGGATTATTGTGCAACACTTTTTCTTCTCACGATGTCTAAACTAATATATAAAAATGATGAAATATGTGCTAACGTTAACCCAAAATATGAAAGATGTGCTATATTCTATATATATATATATATATATATATATATATATATATATATATATATTGGAATAAAAATATCTAAAATATATAATTTTGTGTGATATCATTTTAAACTTCTATGTTTTATCAACTATGCAACCATGCTTGCCACGCTATATCATCTCAGTTTAAATTATTTTCTTTCTAATTGAAAAATAGAATAACCTGTGATCAGTTGAAAGGTAATTAATCTTTATATCTGAATCCACGTAATATATTTCCTACTCTTGAAATAACTGAGACTTTTTTAAGTAATCAAATTATTAATTGACCTTTCAAAAACCTTAAATCCTGTTTGAAATTTGTATATCCTACAAAGGCAGAACAATTTCATCAGAAAAATCAGCCCTTAGATTGAGATATTTGCAGCGAATACAATATTAGTAAATAAAATAGTTGTTCTTTCTTTAAATTCAAGAGATTCATCAATAACCTAGTAATAATTAGCTAGAAAATAAAACAGGGGCAGATTTTAGTCACTGAAATCCCTTTTAATAATTGTAACCAACCATATATGAATTTAAGTGTATGCAGTCACTTCCAAATACTTATAATTAAGGTAACTTTAAAATCAAAATCAATATCTTTAGCAAACTTTCTTGACAAAGCCCTTGTTGATATGCATTGAAACTATCTCCCGACGGTATGCAGTTTTGGATCTTAATACTCGTATTGGGCCTTAATACTCATATTGGGATGAACCAACTGGTTTATTCTTTTAGTACTATATATATGGTCTTTGAGAGCTGTAATTGTATTATGAAAAATTCTAGCCGCCTAATAAAATATGTTCTCATTTTCTGCCCGTGGATGTAGCCAACTCATTGTTGGTGAACTACGTAAATCTGTATTTTCTTTATGTTTCTGTTTATTAATTGTTCAATAATCTTAATCCGGTTCAACATATCTCATTCTACAATTATCCATCCAAATTGTTGTTGTAATTGTTGATAAGCACTTACAAATATAGTAGGCCATTAAAAACATTAGACAATTAGCATGAAAATTCGGCGCAATATACTCATTCATCAATTATTAATGGACATGACATTGGTGTTTTAATACACAGCCTAAAATGATTTAGTTGACGGAGTAGGTAAGCTCATAGCTAAAATGTCAATTTCAATAACATCTTATGAATAGCGGTTATTGGCAGCTTAAAAAAAACACAAGTATTTAAATGTGTTGTCTTTTTACAGTTGCCGGTATATCTATCGGCTGAGTAAATTAATTACCAAAAGTTTAAAGAGGTGAGAGTTAGGTAAAGGATCAACGAATATTCTACAGGTGTTGATTTTGGGGCGGACAAATCGTCATATCAATCAATCAATCGTTGTCGATGCTCTGTTTTTGGAATCTAATCACAATTACGTGTTGATCATTTATAAACTGAAGCAATTAAGTATCAACTCCCGACGAAAAGCTAGGTCTAAATGGAATCCTGTCACCTGGAAGGAGTAGTTTTTTTTAATTTCTTATTATTTTCTTTTAGCTAAAACGGAAAAACAGAAAGAAGAAAAAAGGTAAAGGCGAAAGTAAAAAAGATGGAGCGAAGTAGAAGGCATGTGTTTATGATATGTTTGGGTTGTCGGCCTCGTGCTAACCATTTCAAATTCGACAATCATTAAGTATAGAATTAGTTTCCCTTTTAATTAAGACACGAATTAGTTTGTTCAACCTAATTAAGGATTCTCGATAAATCCATTATACAGAAAAAGATAATACAATTTATTATTAGAGAAGAGGAAGAAGAAGAAAGAAACTTACAAATTAAGGGGTAGTAGCTAGGGATAAACTTGAGATATATACCGTGCGGGAACGCAGTGAAATGAAATAATTGGGAGAACTAAAATTAAAAAAATTCAAAAACAAAGGTTGCTAAAAATTTTCAATAAAATATTAACTATGAGAGTAAAAGATAAAAATAAAAATTGATTGAAGGGTGCTAAAGCTCCCTCTAACAGTCCCTACCCCCACATCCTCCCAGCCTTTTGAAATACCGATTGCTTAATAAAATTAATTAATTTAAATTTTTGTCTTCGAATTTATTCTTTAGATTTTTGGTTTTGTTTCGTACTAATTTATCAGGGGTTCATTTTTTTTCTATGAGTTAGGAGCTTGTCACATTATTCCAGTGTCTTCCCTCTTTTACACATGGGAGGTTCACCTCTGAAGGGTCGACCAAGAAAGGTTTAATGATTCGTAATTCTTAATAGTTTTAAATTTTAATTTGGATAATTAGCATCGATTTTAATTAGGATTGATAGTTAAAAAATATTAGAGTTCATTAGCACTAATTAAAATTTTGACCAGTCAATTATCAGAAATAACACAATGTTTACACAATTTGCAATTTCACGCCCTTTAAAATTTACAAGTACAAAATCTCCATTTTTTTCAACGATAAAACTACGTCATTTTAGTAGTATATATTGGCAAACTTTGACGAAATTTGTGGATATGGCAATTGCAAAAAAAAGGTTCTAAAATGATGTTGTAATTGCAACATTTGAAAAGTCGTGTGAAATCTATAAATTCAATCAAAAAGATATTGTGTTATTTCTGATAACAAAATTATATATAAAAGTATATAAAAAATTTTATGTTTGAAAATGACACATTGGTGATACGTAAAGAAAATTAGGACAGGAGATATGTTGTGAATATAGGCGTTTTCTGTTTTTTTTTACTTGAATAGAGAGGAGTGGAATGGACCATGTAAATGTAATGAGCGATGGTTCGAATAAGTTGGGCGGATATCCAAACTCGATTTCACATTCATTTTCAGAAAGAATTATGTGTCCCATGTAATCATGTCTTTGTAAAGACATTGTGCCCTTAGTCCGTAGCCTAAACTGTCTCCAGTTTCTGCACCATGCCCTTCAATTATTCTCATGCTTTCATAGTCGTCGTGTGACAATGTGTTTGCTTTATAATATTAATAGATCTTTTTTCAACCTAAGCACTAAAGCGAGCATAATTTATGTTCCAAACTTTGAAAAATGTTGTAATTATCGCGTGAGATTGAGAATCCAATCATAGAAAGATGAACCACCTTGTCGATTTTTGAAAGCTGAGGACATTTTTTGAAAAGACACCGAAATTTGGATAGCTACTATATTCGTTTAGATGCTCAGGTCGAAAAAAAATCAACGTGTGATCCGACAAGGTGAATCGTCATGCTGTTGTCAAATTCTCGATTCGAGACATTTTTCAAAATATCACGAAAGTTGACACTTTTTTAAAAAATGAGATATTTTTCACAATATTATAAAAATTAAGAATACAAATTGTACTTATCCCTATTATCATTTGATCTATTTGTTAACTTTTAATTTAGTTAGCCAGGAGTGAGTGGATAGGGTTGCCTTGTTATCTTGTGCGTTGGATGTTGGTTTGATCATAAAAAATTTGATTGTTTTAATTAAAGAGGTTTGAAAATATCTTATTATAAATCTATTAACTCTCAATAATTGAACTGAATGTGTGAGAGGACATGTTTGAAAATACCTATGTATTTGTCTACCGGTCAAATTGGAGAAATGCTTGTGTGAAAAAAAAGTAACGTGTTGGAAAAGAAAAACGTTGTATAAAGGTATAGACGCTCAGGGTTTATGATTCAAAATTTGTATTTGTAAATTCATATTTACAATTTTAGCTAAAATGTTATAATAACCTATTATTTTGAATTTGAGCTCCAAAAGCATATGTGACTATATGTACATATCCACTTACTCTCTTTTGTATCAACTAATAAATTCGAACTTAAAACATTTATCTTAAGATATATTTAGATATGTCAAGATAGATATGAATAGGATATGTATCGTAGACAATGTTAGATTGATATCGTATCTTATTGTTTGATAGATAAGATATAAAAATATAGATAGCAAACTTGTTTGTTTGGTACACTAGTTAAAAAGCAAGATTAAGTAAAAAATTACAATTATATCCTTATGATAAATCAATTCTACACTCAGAATATTTATTTCTTAAAAATTACCAAATATTAATTCAAAATATACCAAAAGATTACCAAATATTAATTCAAAATATACCAAAAGATTACCAAATATTCAATGAAAAACTTCAATTTATTTGTAAAAATTACCGAACAATCAACAAAAAAAACCATGCATACCACAAATAATTACCGAACAATCAACAAAAAAAACCATTCATACCATCTCAAATTAGCCAACAATACAACAATACAAAAAATGCATTGAAAATTCACCAAATGATGATCTTACATAAAATTAACAGACTAACTTTTAATTCAATTCACCAATGCATTGAAATCGGAGAAATTGAAAATGCATTGAAAATTCACCAATTACTCAATCATATCATTTCAATAAAATTACAACAAAAAATTTCAATTCAATTCAACCCAAAATTAACATTACACAAGCTACGGATCTTACAGAAATTACAGCGGCTCCTAAAATTTAAAAAATTAAATAAATTCAAGATCAAAAGCAAACCAAAATTCAAGATCAAAATTACCCAAAAATTCAAACGAGAAAACGACGGAGGTGCGCAGTGGCGGCGGCGCGCAGAGGAGGCTGGGCTTCCGCAAAAGCCTTGGAAAGAGAGAGGGAAAAGACCGAGGGGCAACGACAGGGAGAAGACGAGAGGGGCAGCGGTTTGCCAGATCCGGTGAAGGAGAAGACGAGAAGGCAGAGGCGGTGCGCAGAGGAGAGGGTGGTGCGCAGAGAAGGCGGCTGCGCGCAAAGGAGACGACTTTGATGGGCACAACACTCCTTCGATTTCAAAGTTTTGGGAAGCTATAGTTGCGTTTGATTTGCCCAGGAGCAAACTCGAGATCTGTTAAAAATTGGAGTGAAGAAGGGTAACTTTGGCCTAAGCAAATGTAATTTTGTCTACTGTTGTAAATGAGTTTACATATCTTGTGTCTAGGTTGGGTTGTGTAATATAGGCTGAATAGTGATTTAGGACCGGACTTCGTATAGAAAACGGGCCTAAGGGATACCAAACTAGGATACCAAATACCTAATAACTATGAATAAAATAGGCAATCTGGCCTTATCTCCTTACCAAACACTCCCTAAATGTTAACCAATAACATACCACCGTAAAAACACACGCACACCATCTTGAGGCGCGTACCTAAATGATCAGATTACACTCCGATTCAAAAATGCTCATTGGCTCTGCAAAAGAGCTCAGATTACAAGAGATGTCCACAAAATCCCACCTGTCTTATTTCTTCGTGACTAAGCTTAACGTAGGATCCACATGCTTATGTAAGCCCCATTTTACCCTTTTAAAAGCCAACCCCACCACCACTACTAGTGCCGCCTGACTCAAAAGTTGCCCTCAAATGACCAAAATGTCCCCCAGTGGGTCCACCTAATCGCCCTTAAATACCGTCATCCTCTCCTTCATTTCTTCCCTTTTCTCCTCCTCTCCTCTGCCCCTCCCACAAAACTTTGCCGGCCATGTTGTCCACTTTTCCGGCTTATCTCTCCGCCGACTCCCTCATCGGAAACCCCTTCCCGTCCTTCGAACCCGGTTTCCCACCTTGGGAGAACCACGACCCGCCGATTCTCTTTCATTTAGAAGAAGATGAACCGGCGGTTTTCACCCCACAGTTTTCTTACGAACCGGTCAGTTCAAACTCCGGTTCCCCCGCCCAAAACCCAGCTCCGACTTCCGGTTCGAACGATTCGAACAGGAACGAACCTAAGACGTTAAGTTCCGGTTCTGACGATCAGAGCCGGGATAATTCAAAAAACAAACGGTCCCGTCGCGATGAGACTAGTTGTGTAGACGATCGAAAGCGTAGGCGTATGATGTCGAACCGGGAGTCGGCGCGGCGGTCCCGAATGCGAAAACAGAAACACTTGGAGAACCTGAGGAACCAAGCGAACCGGCTTAAGCTCGGGAACCGGGAACAAGCGAACCGGCTGCGACTGATTGTTTGCCAAACGCAGCTGTTCCGCGGCCAAAACGAACGCCTCCGGAATGAGGCGGCGGTACTCCGGCAAAGACTGTGGGACATACGCCAAGTGCTGGTTGTCCGGCAGCTTCAGCAGATTATGAATAACAATCCCATGCAAAATAATGACCCTACTCTATAATTTATAAGTTAATTAATGGATATTAATAACAAAATATAGCACATCAACCACTAGTATTAAATATGCATGGATCCTCTCTCTCTCTCTCTCTCTCTCTCTCTCTCTCTTGCATGTGTAAATTATAGCTAGTACGAGTAGAAGTAGGAATGATTTCGGAATTGGTTAGTTCTGTTTATTTGACGGAAGCAGAGTACATTATTTTGTAATTAGTTGTGTTTTCCTTAGTTCTAATATTTTATAAATATTAAAAGTCTTGAAAGCCTTTGTGTCCAAATGCAGTTACGCGTGACATATTGTCGTTTATGGGAACAAAACTTAAATACTCATTTTTGTTAAAGTATATACAGTCTATAACCATTTTTAAAATTTGTTATATTTCATACTTATTTTATTAATTTAATATATTGTCTGGCCCGAAGCCATGGCATAAGATCGTGCGAGGAATGAGAGATGACCTATCTGGGGACCCTCCTCGTCAGGAGGTTGGTGGGCCCGAGGTATGGTTGTGAAGCGTCCTCCCCATTGAGTAGAACTGGATAAGCGGAGAAAGTCATTTTTTCACGAATTCTAGGCGGTTGTAGAGCATGCGATGTTGCTTTAGAATAGAACAAGAACTCGGGTCACCGTTTAGGTGCTCTCCGTCTGAGCTTTCAAAGATATACCGACAGAAACAAAGGCAGCAGAACAAGTGCAACCTGGCGAAGAACTCAGTAGCTCAGAACAAATACAATTTTATCCATCTCTGAATATACACCCAATGGATTATTTGATCCCGAATGAAGACCTGAAGCTTTTCCCTCCTACCGCAGGCTCTTTGTCATGAGTCCATGTTCTAATGTCTAGTTCGCAAAAAAAGCAACCTTGAAAGAAAAGAACGAGTAGCTGATGCTAGAAGGATGCCGTAGTTGTAGAGCTTTCAAAGAATTGTTGAAGCTGTCGGGTTTGCCATAGCTCGTCTTCGAAGCTTTTGTGTGAAATATGATGTGATTTTTGACATCATTGTGTTTTTATTATAATCAATGCATTTTGAAGTTTGAAATAGACAATGAAGTCTCCGATCGACCGGAGATAGTGTAATGATCGACTATATATTTTAAAAATATTAGAATCATAGAAAACCTTGAGAATCCGGTGAAAAACCTTGTTTCTGGTCATTAAATTGTTGTATCAGGTCGCGAAAATAATTGTCTCCAGTCGACTGGAGACAACAATTTCACTACCAGAGACAAGGTTTTTACAATCGGAAACAAAGTTTTCCACTAGAATCTCAAGTTTTTTTAATAACTTTAATATTTTTTGAAGTCTCTGATCGATTACATTGTCTTCGATCGACCAGAGATATTCTTCAGGTTTTTGACTTAAAATACATTAAAATAATGAAATGAGTATGAAGTATAGCAAAATTTTAAAATAGATATAGAGGATACACACTTTGAAAAAAATGTGTATTTCTATATAATTCCTCTTGTTGTTTTGTAGACGAAATGATTTCTCTTCACATTTTCGATGGATGATTATATACTAAAATTGTGAGTGGTGAAATTTAAGTGAGTATGAGACAAGGAAAGCAAGCGTGCAATGGCCCTTTATACAATTAATATGGAGAATATCGGTATTAATTAATAGCAAAATGGTGGAATAAAGCGAAAGCGTGTTCACTGCATGGCGTTCTCGCGTTGAAAAGGTATATGTACGTTAACACTTTAACACAATCGCTCTACTACACGGAACCAGTATATATGATTTGCAAAAAAAAACAATGCTGATTGCAAAAATATTATAATATCATATTCAATAATTGCATAGAGGTTGTGCTGGTAGGTCTAATGTCACACTCGTTGGCATGATTTCCAATCAGAAAATATGCGTGTTTGCCACTTTAATTGTTATGGTAAAATGACTTTTGCTTACACATTGATTGATGAAGAAAACACTAAAAACAAGAATTTGGTGATTTTCTATTTGTCGTCTTTTTTTGACAAGTATAAAGAAATCTTTATTCGATCTCATAATGACAATGATATCTTTAAAATGAGTTGAATTGATTTATAGGCCGAATATGTTATGAGACCCAAAATATTGAGGTAAACATTTCACCATCTCTCTTAAATTTATGATTTTATTCTTGGTACAACTATCGAGCGCATAGCAAATTTATTGGGAACTTGAAAAAAAAGTTTGATAGATATGTAAGCCAAATGCAAGTACAAAAGAGGATTATCTTTCATAAGTATTTAAAGTTTGAGCTTTTATGATTTTCCAGACATCTTCCTTCAAGTCTTTTGCTATTAATAAACTTCGAAGTAAACATATTATATGACGTATGTAATCGTTAGTTGCATACGTCATATTGTATTTTTCCTATAATTTTATCAATGTTATCACAAGTATGCTTTGTAATCTTATTTGTTATTTCTATTACTTCATTATACTAAGTGAAAATACAGCATGTAGAGATATACAATTATTCGGAAGTGTTTACATTTTTTTAATAGATTTTTAATAATGCCATATTAATACCTATTAAATTGAGGACAGACTCACTCCGTAGGCACCAAAAAATCTAATTGGCAATGACAAGCTTATGCGAAATTCAGCGCCGAGAGATTAAGAGGGTGTTTGGCTAAGCTTATTTTAAAGAGTTTATAAACTCTAAGAGCTTATAAGATGTTTCAAGAGCTTATATGATATAATTTTTGAAGAGCTTATAAGTTGTCAAAGTGTTTGGATGATTGAACTTATAAGCTAGAGAAAAAATCGTGAGTTAGAGAGAGAAAATTGATGAGAGGTGAAATTGATAGTGTATATGTAGAAAATAACGAATCATAGTAAGGTTATTTTGATAAATTAACTATTACTTGTAACTTTATGAAAAAATAAGTTGGGGTTGAGCTACTTAATTTTAGGGGAGCTTATATGTTGTTGGAGCTGTTTTGAAGAGCTTATAAGCTTAGCCAAACACCCTCAAAATAAGTTATGATCTGTAAAATTATGATTCCTCAAATGAAAAAAAATAACATGCAGCAGTTATAGAAAATTATGTAAATTTGATATAAAGCTAAAATATGCTGATCATAATAGAAAAAAGGTCTTACGTCAACCACTATGTTGTAGCAATAATAATCTCAGTCCACAACAAAAAAGAGAGAAACCAAAATTTGAAAATTCCATAATGTTGGACTAAAGATCAATCAGAGGCGGCGAATGTGATGCTTTTCTGTGAACAAACAAGTCCACAGATATCAAAGCATCAAAATCCGAATTCTTTTTCTAATTTATTTTCCTTCAATGAACATGATATTTTTTTTGAACAAAGTACAGATAAGATTGAAGCTTTAATATTTTAATAACCAAATTTGATGGTGGCTTTATGATTCAAAAAATAAATAATTAACTTGAGGCCCATGAAGACGTCTTGAAATTGACCACTTAATTTAAGAGATGCTAACATCACTTCCATATATAGTGGCTTTAATTACTAAAGTATTTGTAATTTAAGTAAGGCTCAATCATCATTAGTCGTGTATTAGTGCGTAACTAACAACAGGTATTAATTTATTTGCAAGTGCGACGGATATTCCGCTCATAATATCTGTGAATAAAGGTACATTCTATGCTAAGTAATTTGCCGTGGTATAAGATGTGTTGCACTGTGGGTCACGATCCGTAAAACTGTGCTCATATATCGAAATTCAAACTCATATGTATGTTGATATTTTTATTGGTGTTTAAATCGAGTATTATCTAATAGGGGCAGAGCCAGAAGTGTAGCTAGGGGAGTGCTTGAGCTCACCCCCGCTTCCCCTAGCTCCACCACTATTATCTGATGAATCTCGACTATGAGACGATCTCACACACAAAGCCCCATTAGAAAATTGAAAGAAAAAAGTCCACAATTATAGAAGAAAAGTCCCAAAATAGTAAAAAACAAAGTTAGGCTAATATCTCATGTTAGTAAACTAGCTCATAATAAGCACTCTTAAACGAGTAATTTGAGCCTTTTCCAATATGGATGTTTAGTTAATTAGACTATCGAATGGTAGAGTTAGTCTTCGGTATTAGTAAAAGAGGCACAGTTTGGTATATCAGGATGCATGGTGTGTTTACTCTAATTATATTTTAATTATAATTAATAATTCTAATTAAAGTTAAATTCTAATTAGTGATTAGTAGATCCTAATTAAAATTAATGAATCATAACTAGAATCATTTAGAATGAATGACTCGTACATTTGAATGCACAAATTTTTTTGCCTAAGTATAATTAGGCTTGGGGTTCACGACCATCAACTAGGCAAAACTGTCCTTTAAAGATTTTTTTAATATAATAAATTTTAATTTGAGTTATCTTGTCTTTTTTTTAGTTGATTTGATCGTTATATTTTAAAATCCAAATTTTAGTTTCCAAGTCACTTTAGTAGCTCCATCTCTTTTTATCATATGTCTACCATTTTAGCCTTTTAGGTGCCGCTCAATATGTGCTTCCTAGTTGACCTAGAATTTTTTGCATGGCTTATATGGCATCTAAGTATTTTAGAGTATTAATTCTGATGCTGGATATATAATCATTGCTTTTATTATAATAGAAATTGAAGTTCAATTTTATCTTTTAACCTAGTTTTGTTTTGCAGCGAGACGGCCTCCCATAAAGTTGATGTATCGGGCACTGAAAAAAGTTGGCTTATCTTAAATTTAAAAAGAAATCAATTTATTAAATATCAATAATAATATAAAAACCTATACTTTGAGCTACTATTAGAAGATGATCTTTACCCAATATATAATTGAGGTGGTCTCCTGTGCGCGCCCGCGCACAGTGAGACCACCCTAATAATTAATTTGTTAATTAATCTTAATTAAATAATTAATTAATCTTAATTAATTAATTAAATTAATTCTAATTAAAATTAATTAATTTAATAAATTTTAATTGTAAATTAATAAATATAATTTTAAATTAATATATCTTAATTTTGAATTAATAAACTCTAATTTTGAATAATAAAGTCTAATTATGAATTAATAAACCCTAATTTTGAATTAATAAACCCTATTTGGAATTAATAAACCCTAATTTTGAATTAATAAACCTTAATTGAAAATAATAAACCCTAATTTTGAATAATAAACCCTAATTATGAATTAATAAACTCTAACTTTGAATTAATAAACCCTAATTGTTAATTAATAAATCATAATGAATTAATAAATTATAATTAAAAAATCTAATTATCCTTAATTGCTATATTTAATATAAAACAAAACACATAACATTAAATAATAAAATAATAATAAAAAAAAAAAAAACAAAGTGTGCGCGCACCGTCAGCGGGCGCGTAGACAAGTTTTTGCCTATATAATTTTGTGCCAAATGGGTCTTTTATGCAAAGCTTGGATTGCAAACTATAACTCTTCATAACATATTATACGTGTGTATTGATTATTTACTTATTTATTTAATAATAGTAGTATACTGTTATGCTGCTCAACTTTATGGTAGTTAATCGAAGTTTAATAATCTAATTAATGTGCTTGACAATCAAGATTAATCTTATTTTTAGACTTTAATTTATCAATCAACTCAGTTTGGTCCCCTATTATTTATAAGGGTTTATTACTAAAGAATCACAATTCATTAGTTTTCAATAAGCTTTAAAAACGTTGCAATTATGCTTTGAGAAAAAATATTGTAATTATAACATTATTTTTCTGATCATAGCTAAATAAGCATGTCCAAATCACTCATGAAATGACGTTGTACAAGTATTCAGATCAAAATAATGTTGTTTATAATAGAATTATTCTGAAGAATGTCCAAATATTAGTTCAAACTACGTCATATATAGTGATTACACGTCAAATTTTCTATTAATATGAATATAAACAATCCCATGTCACTTCTGCAGTCGCTAGAAAATATTGAACACGTGTTTGTTTTGCTTCAAATCAGAAGGTGTTATTTGCTATAACTTATACTGTCAAAAATGAAAATTTGTAAGTCTTTTAACAATTAATCTGAGTTGTATTTGAGCATAACTTTTAGTAGTTGCTATTTCAATGCTATCACTGGATACAATTTGGTTGCTAAAGTAAAATAAACAAAGAATTTATTTTTTCTGCCACACCGTTTTGTTCTGGTCTCTTGCGAATCATATAGTACCTTAAGATACCATACTCAAAACGTCTTAAATTGACTATTCGTGTACTCAATCCCATTGTCTGATCTCAAACACTTTATTTTTTTATTATCGTTTAATTTCTACTTCATTCTTCCCAACTTGAATTGGCAAATGTCTTATGTAGATCTGAACTTTTTTGAAGAACTCATCAATAAATGTCACAAAGTAACTATGTGCTCATCGTGATGTTATCCTCATTGGTCCCCCAAATATCCATATGAACTAGTCAAGGATGTTCTATGTATTGTGTGTAGCTATTTTTAATTGCACCTTATGTTTCTTTCCAAGCATGCAAAACTTGCATAATTCAAGCTCGCAGGACTTCACACATTTCAACATGTTTCTTTTGTGAAGTGCTTGCACATCATGCTCACCCATATGCCTTAATTGCATATGACATAAATTCCCAACTTGGATTTTGAACGAGGCAATCTTGCACCTTCGTCTTCTCGGGTTTATTTCTCGATAGAGCATTGACTATTCCTTGTTGTACCAAAAGATCCTTGACAAGTCTTTGCCATAATCTGAAATTTTCAGTTCCATCAAACTTCGTGCCAACTCCAACCATTTAACCTTGCTCTAGATGCCAACTGATTTAGAATAAGCACTAAAAAAACAAGGTGTAGCGAAAATAAAATAAGCAAAGAAACAAATAACATACAATTTACGTGGTTTGACAATTTGCCCATATCCACGGGATAGTAACTAAGAGAATTTTTATTGATGAGATATTATGTGATGATACAAGAATTGTGATAGACAATACACTTATTTATAACCCTCAAATTTTAATAACTTAATGCTAAAACAATTTGATCATCAAATCAGAAAACCTTATCTAAAACTTTTAAACCATATCCAACCATATGAACGATGGAATTTGTAGTTTTTGTTAATAGTATATAATATATATTCTCTTTCATAGTTACAATCAAGGTATAATTTCTTAACTTAAATTACTCAAAGTATCTATCAATTATCATTATGAGAGAATTTAGGATTACGTTTTCGTGTGTATGCGGTGGCTGGATATAATATATAATTACAGAAATAGCCCAAATTTCTCATATAACATATGATATTCTTTTGTTTGTTCAGGAATGAATGTATAAAATATATTTATACATGTAATATATTAATAAAAAAATAGATATTCATAAAACATATAGGGATTAATTAAAGCACTTCGTTAAGAAAAAAAAAACATTTTACAGTCGTCGATATCTCGTTTTTGCATATTTTTTCAAAAATATTCCACCTAATTGTAACTACAAAATATTACTCATCGTTCCCCAAAAAAATTATTTATGTCCCTGAAAAAATTCCAGCGCCTGAAGTGTGAATTGTACCGCCGGAACATCAACTTGACATGCCGATGGCTACACAAAAGGAAGTGAATGTTCAGACGGAAAAAAAATACTGAACCACATGAGCATAAACGATTTTATTTTATTTTTTCACAATTCTTTCGCGTGTATCTTACGTGATTTTTTCAACACAAGCCCAAATCACCTCTTCAAGCCCTACAACCCATAAATTCTGTAGAATTCTCAAGAACAATCGAACACTAGCCAAATTAATTGCCGTGCAAAAGAAAGGAAAAATAGTTTATTATTTGTTGTGTGGACTCAAACTCTTTTATGTGGAGTCAAACTCAATATCTTAGCCTAAGTCATTAACCACTCTATCATGAAAAAAAAATAATTGATTTAGGAAACTCTTTAATTTACATGATTAGACTTAATAGATAAATTTAATATAACCAATTGTTTACTTCTAAGGATTAATATTTGAAAATATACCAAACTATGGATTATTTTAAATTTTTGATTGCTCTTTATTGATTTTAATCCATCTAATATATGTAGGATTGAAGAAATCCTCCAAACAAAAAGTGAGCTATTTATCTCAATTTTAATCTTTCACTAATTTTTTCTAATAAACAAAAGGTTGATAGATAAAAGTTATGATATCATACATTTAGAGGTTCTTTGGTTGAGCTTATAAACTCCCAAAAACAGCTTATAAGTTGTTTTTAAAACTTGAAAAACTGCTTATAAGCTGTTTTGGGGAGCTTATAAGCTCACCAAACACCCTCTTAATCTATCAAAGATTCAATTATTTATATTGTTAATCATGAAAAATAAATGCTTCCTTACATGATAGAAATTATACCCATGAGATAGAATCGTCCAGGTTGATATATCATTATTTCTTTTTGGGTCAATTTAATTTAAAGATCGCGTTATGGTGGACTCGAATCCGAGATCTTTGAGCTTAGGCATTAACCACTCTATCATTAAGCCAATACGTATACGTACGCACACATATCATTCTTTCTTAGTACTTCTTAGATTCATATATATATATATATATATCATTCTTTCTTGTTCATCGGAGAATATTTTTCAGATTGTTCATAACTTCTTCAAAGAGAGAATGAATTTCCTTGTTACCACATAGAAATTCTGGGTTTTAGGGCTGAAGATGTGAATGGGACTTTTTGTTGTTGAAAGAATCGCCAGAGAAACCACGTCCTATACATATGCTAATGTCTATATATTATTTTAGTTTATATATATATGTGGAAAGGATCATGTATGCAAATATTGGTAAGAAATAAAAACTACATCGAATGTATAAAATTGTTATACCAAACGTATAAATTCGTTGCATTATATTCAATACAACGACTTTATACGTTCATACAATTTTCCTATTTCTTACCGATATGTGTATTCCTATGTGATCCAACCTCTATATTTATATATATATATATAGGTTCAAATGAAAACCATTTTTATCCTAAAAACTAAAAACCAAATAAATTCACTAGAAAAGTTGATGAATCTGCTGTGAAAGTTATTGAATCAAAAAATTTGAAGTTTTTCACACGGGTTCAATTCCAATGAGGGGCGAAAGTTCTATTTTTTTTCTATTCGAAAGTTCTATTTTTTTTCTATTCAATAACTTTCCCAACGGATTTATCAACTTTCACAACGAATTCATCATTTTTTGGTTTTCACGTTCTAACGATAAAATTGGTTTTTACATTAATTCTCCCGTATAAATAATTTGTGTTTGAAAATCCGTTTCATTTTTTGTGTATCCACATCGGCATGTCATGCAAAAGCTCTAGTTGTAAATGTCAAACTTCAGGTGCCAGATATATACATTTTTTAGACATAAACATGATTTTTGGAAAACAATGGGTTTTTCATATTATAAGGAGGTTAAGAAAAATCAAAATTTTCCCAAATTTTTATACACGCGTCTAACATCTTCTTTTCTTCGGAGTGAAGTTAAAAATGAGACAGGATATAATGTTCATACGAAAAGCATATGCATGTGTATATGTTTCATTCCTACTTATATTAATGAGTCACATCCAAAGAATAAAGGACAACTACGGTTTGGATTTTGTTTGAGTTTACCGACTTCAAGAGTCGTCCACTGTATACTGCAAACATACATCCCACCTCGAAACTCAACATAATTTTATTTCAAAACTAGGGCTCAAGGTGAACTTGCAGAAAAATAAATATATACTCCAAAATTTAGGGGAAGAATAAAACTACTTATATATCGATTACTAGTAACTAAAATAATAGCTTTTACCTTTATAATAGTACCTTACATTGAAATTTGATTTAATAAATTCAATGGATAATTGCGGTAAAAGTTCTCCTGAAAGTAATTGTCTAGTTAGGTAGACATATATAAACATAATTCTACTTTTTAAGGTATATTTGCAAAAACTTTGGTGGTGTGGCTGACCGCACCGTGTGGACGGCTGCCATTATTAATTAATAATTAATTAAGGGTTAAGTAAGGTGTAGTAAATTTCAATGGGGTTAATTGATTATCAATTGAAATTTATTAATTTTCAATTTAAATCTTATAATTAATTTAATTAAAGTTACTAGTTAAAATACTAAATAAATAAGTAAAGGAAATTGGAGCCGGTTGACAGGAAATCAGCTATTTATTTTTATATTAAAAAACCCTACATTAAACCACTATAATCGTATAAGATAAAATCGAATACCGAGTTAGCCCATATAAATTATAGGCCCAAGTAAATTGACGCCATATATCAAATAAGTCAATATAACCCAGCATTTGGCCCAAGGTTCCAAGGATCAAAACTCAAAATTGCGAGCGTGAAAATATATTTTGAGATGTTCATTAAAATATCATTTATTGATATTTTTATTGCTATTTTTATATTTTCTTAGGTGATAATTAGTTTTATTATTACTTTTGAAGAAATACGGCATAATATGCAAACACCATCATTTCATATAGTTAACAAAACTATAGTAAAATGAATAAGGGTTATGACAATTTTTTCTTAATTTAACTTCAAAACTCATTGGATGTTTGTTATATCACAAATTCAATTTAGATATAAAAATTGTAAAATTAATAAACACAGAAACATGTATGAGGCAGCATGTATTAATAAAAAAAATATTTTTCCAGTGGTATTACTATTATTTTAGTAAGTATTATTGATTTACGTAAATTTTTAATTAATTGTAGGTTTTATTCCGTTTAGACAGTTTCACAAAGGACCTACGAGTAGTAATGTATCCCTAATCAATATGGAAAATTTTTACAGCAAGCCCCTTAACTAATTAACTTGAAGACTTCGTTTGTTTTTCACTTCGATTTATTATTTGATCAGTAAAAGATATTATATTAAATTCAACTCAAACATTTTCCGACATCAAAAGGAGGATCAAGTAATTTTAATGATATACGCAAGAGATATATAATGCGATCAAGTCTTAGGGTAGCCACACATCGTCATTAATTCATTCTTCTTGATTTTATTTTTTATGAGTAATCTTTATTTTATTAAATGTATTGGTGTGCACGTGATTTAAAAAATAATCAAATCGAAATACCAATATAGCAATACTAGATAAGGACGGATTATAAATTGCAACAAGGAATTGAACTAATTTATACTAATGCATCAACAGGTGATCATTCGATCACCCACTTCACATGCATTGGGATCTGTTTTCTAGATTATCCATGCGATTATATATGTTTAGTAATAAAATTATTTGAGTTAATGCTCGAATACAAGTGTCACATTGTTTGGCACAGTTTTCACAAACTATAAAGCTATGAAAATTCAGTAGTGTGGATTCCTAACAAAGGATCTGGCGTAGTACCTCTCTTTAGGAATAGGTGGAAGCTTTGAGAAGTTGACCAAATTATTATCCTCTACATTACAAGAGTGCTTGCAAGAGAAGAAACTGCTCTTGCTCAAACTCTTCTCCTTAAACACATGATATCCTTTCGTGCATGATTTCAAAGCTGCAAGAACGGATCATCCTGCCACCGGAGACCCTTCCCGTATAACCCATTCCGCAGCGGCGCCGGCGGTGGAGCAACGCTCGTAAGCGGAGCCCTCACGTCGGAGATCCCCTCGAACATAATTTTAAGACTGTCGAATTGGAACACCTTGGCCATGTCCGAGGAGGATTTGGACTTGTGGTGATTGGAGAATTTGGGAATTCGAGGCTTTTCTTCCCATGAAAATGGGACGTATCCTTGCGACCGGATTTTCCTGTGATTCATTGTGAATAATTGTAATATTTTAGACTGTGCGAATATATATATATATAGTGAACAGTATGTAGTACTTAAAAAGGGCTATGTAGTGTGCGTGTGTTGGCCTAATGGTAGAGTGGTTAATGTCTGAGGTCACGGGTTCGAGTCCACCATGACGCGGCCTTTAAAATTTTTGTATTAAAACCCGTGCCACCAAAATCGATGCACATTTTTGGTGAACGGAGGGAGTAAATTTTTATTAGAAACGTTTTGTTTTGGAGATGTTGGACTGTCGTGGTCAGGAACTATAGGGGAAATACTTGCGAGAAAAGTGAGTTTTCGTGTAGGAAACACAAACTAATGTAAAAAAGTTAAGGTAATATTTTTTTTTATCACATTTGCGCTTACTTTTTGATGTGAAATCACTCTTAAAGTGGTGTTTAATTAATTTATTTATTTTGAGGTAAAAGAGGTAAAAAAAAATTATACACACCACTTGCACGTTAAGCTTCGCTAACAGAAAATGTGATGCGAATAGCGCAAGGATGGGTTTAGGAGCGTGCATGCGCAGCATGTCTAATATTGATGAAAAAGCGGACGGAAATTTGTTTTTTATAGCATTGAATAGAGTCATTTTTTTAAACATGCTATAGGCGTAGGTAGGGATGTCAACGGGTGGTCTTTACCCGGACCGATCCGGAACCGTTCAAAGCCCGTTAAATTTTAAAGTAATGGTTACGGTTGCAGTTACGGTTCCTGAACCAAGATGGACCGGACCGATTCAGACCCGACCCATTTTGTCTGGTTCCGGTCCGACCCGGTCAATTTTTTTTTTATTTTTTTTTGCAATAATTTCCAAAAAGTAGCTCTAGAAATATCTGCCACAGTAAATATATTATTATATTATTATTATTTGGATGATACAAAACCAAGCTAGCTGCCATTGCCATACTGCCGAGACCCTGCCATCTCTCTCTCTCATCATTTTTTTAACATTTGGATTTTAATTTTCCCCAATTTCTCAATCCTGATTTCCAAAAGTTCATCTCTTTCCCGTACTATTTCAAACCCTCTACTTGATAACTTGATCCTCGATTTGTGATTGGATCCTTGATCTCTGTTTCATTGAGATTTCCGATTCGCCGCCGATATGAGAAATTGGATTAGATATAGCTCGAGAAATCTATGGTGGTGATGGACGATCGCCGATGTTCGAAATTCAGAGAGGTATTAGGTGTAAGTATAACCATGGCCCAGTGGGTAACCGGTTAGAAATGGGTAATACCCGATCCGGATCCATAATTTGATGGTCCGGATCCGGTCCGGATCCGGTATTTACTGGATCGGTTCCAGAACCAGAACCAATACTAATTTACTGGTTCTGGTCCGGGTAAAGACCGCCCGTTGACATCCCTAGGCGTAGGCGCATAACTTATGGAATTAGTGATGAATTTCTAGATATTTATTTTCATATTATAAGAGTTGTTTTAATATAATTTATTACTCATGTGTAGTTTATGAATTTATATATACGTAAAGAAGAGGTTTTCTTGTATAATGAAATATTTATGTTATAAAATTCACAAAAAGAGCACTTCAAAAACTATTTTCAAATGGTTATAGCTGCCAACTAAAGCAGTCAAAAAATATAATACTCCCTCCGTCCCATTGCACGTTTTCCTTTTTGGGCTGTCTCATTAAGTTGGTCTGTTTTCAAAAAACAAAACATTTTTTACACTAAAAAGTGCCTCCGTCACAAAACACAACTCTCCTTAATCTACATGTAAAAATGAAACGTGTCATGAATATAAATTAAGAGTATCACTTGAAATTCTTGCTCCATTAGGGGAATCTCTTTCCCGGGTAATCCCACACCCCAACTCCATAAAAATTGAAGAGATTAAATGAAGATGACTCAGTGATTAACTAGCTAAGAGGACCAATGCAAAGTGCCCACAAGAAGTCACCTCAAATATAGTGAAACTCCCATTTTGAATGTGCATCAAAATAGTCAAGAAGTAGTTCGAATGTGCATCAAAATTGAGTGTGGATGGACAGTGAAATTGCACCCATTTTTTGGATTGTTATTTAAGAAATGAATGTCGGATAAGAAATTAAAAACGAACATTTAGTCAAGAGTGGGATCTTTGATTATCATTTCTTGCGATATGATGTATTAGGCTAACTAAACCTCAACTTTTTTGCTCATAATTCATAACCAGTATAGAAAGTCACAAGTTGTTGGTGTTTCTTTATAAGACAATATAAAATATCCAAACATTGACAAAAATATGTTGAACTAGCATTAATATTTACAGTAATCATGTTATTATTTTGTTGAAACAGAAAGAATATTGAAATATTATTGTTATTTTGTATCATTGTTATATCGATATGATATAATATAAGCAATTTATAAGATTGTGAAATATTAAATATTTATTATAATACTTCTGAAATATTTGGGGATTTTTATAATTGTTTCATCTTTTAATGTCTATATTTTTATTTTTTAAAGTTATTATTACTAAAGAAAAACACACACATTCACACAATAATCCTTTAGGTGACTTGAACCCCCGACCTATTGATTGGAGAAGAAGTATCTTACCAACAAGTTGGTTTCATTGTCTCCTAACATGTTATAGTGTATATATATGTTGCTTAAGATAAACATGTTTGATATACATTGATTTTATTTATTATGTTGTGTAATGTTAACACGAAATACATGGTAAAAATACGTTAAATACATAAAATAATGATATTGGTATTCATTAAATATACAATTGTAAATAATTGCATTACAAATGGATCGTTACAGTTTAATACACCACATATTACTGTTACTCAAGTACAAACAGAATGAATATTTTCAGGTGACAATGCAACTATCAGATCCAGATTTTAAAAATAGTATTAATTTAAGTTATATGTTAATATCGAAAGTGCAAAACATTTACGAAAAAGGTATAACTTGAGTATAAAATTGTTATTAGCCGTAAAATATATAATGACATGATATTCAAATAATGAACAAAAGCAACCAAGCCTCTTTGTATGTATGCACAAGTAGCTATTACAAATAGGGATGGCAATGGGCCGGATCTGGACCGGATCTGGCTAGGTCCAGATCCAGATCCGATTTTTTTCTCTTGGGTCCGGATCCGGTCCAGATTCATTGGGTCCAAAAAATTTAGATCCGGATCCAAATCAGTAAGATCCATGAGGTCCGGGTCTGAACCGGATCCATATGTTTCGTTTAAAATAAATTCTAAATCAACTATAATTCACAAGTAACACCATAATAATCTAAATACATAATCATACTATAACAATTATTTAGAATTTTACAATAATCACTATATTGGAAGACGTTAGTTACAAATTTTATAAGGTAGGAAACAACAAACAACTCGATCGTCGGTGGTGTAAGTAGCGCGACCCGCCGTGAATGCCGACTGATACATAATTGAGAGAATTTGAAATGAAATTGAGAGTGATTTGTTTTGAGAGAATTTGAAAAAGAAATTAAACAGTTTTGAGTTGGGGTTAGATATTTAATTATAATAAAATAATATATATATATATATATATATAAAAATAAAATAAAATAAAATAAAATAAAATAAAACTAATGGATCCACGGGGGATCCGGACCGGATCTGGTCTCAAAAATAAATCCAGGATCCGGATCCGAAATATGGGGTAGGATCAGGATCCGGTCCAGATCCATCGGTCCAAATTTTTGAGGATCCAGATCTTAAAAAATGGATCTGGATCGCGAATCTGACCCGGGTCCGAGATCCATTGCCATCTCTAATTACAAATATCTTAGGAAACAGAAACAAGGAAGATAACACTGAGCTGTTACTGATAGTTGGGCCCAGCCCAACCACTTACATAAATGGGCTCCAAGTAAATACAGCGGCCCGTATAATGCTAAACCCTAAACCTAAATCGAGGAAGAGGCCTATAAATCTATGATGAAATCATGAAACTTCTGCAGTTATACAATTTTGTGGCTACAGATTCATGTCTATCACCCTTTGCCTGATTTACGTTTTCATTTTCTGGATTTGATTATTTGTTGGCTGTGAAGACAGAAAACATTTCTCGATGCTGAGTTATGGACTTTGTTTTATACATATGCTGAATTTTATGCGTGTCTGAGCCGCTGCCGAATTTCACGTTTTACTCGGTTTCTCTGTTTCTTATTTATTTTTCAATTGGAAGGGGAATTTGCGATGATTAGAATTTAATTCCTCGTTCTGAATGCTATCGTTGGCATGAAAGACTCATATACACCCATAGAATCTGAGCGATCCCCTTTCTTTCTTTAATTTGAAAATCTTTCTTCTTCTTTTTTTCTTTTGTGCTATGCTGTGGAAAATGCATTGGTTTTAAACAATCAAGTTTTATGTTGTGCGAGTTATTCGTTCCAGATGCTTGATAACAGAGGAATAGTTTATTGACTTTTTAAATCTATTGTTCTAGAAAATTTGATTTCAAATTTTTACGTTAATTTCCTTTATTGATTTCATTATTCATGGATCCTTCGTGACATGGGATCGCGATCCTCAAACATGTTTTAAGTTATTGGGTCAGCTGAGTTAAAAGTATTTTTTTATTTTGAATAAACAAAATTAATTGAAATATATAAGAAAATGCATATATATTTTTAAGTGAAACATCCAAGTATTTTATATCAAATCTTGCAAAGCCAACCTCCTTAACCAAGGGGGAAAGCACGTAAGTCCAAGGAAATTCACTGACTTTGTTGATGAATAGTTGAGGATAATAATTTGTTAGATGGATACCTCTATAATAGTATTCAATTTCTTAATAGTAATAAAGTTCAATTTCTTAATAGTAATAAAGTCTAATGCATGCTATATAAGCTCCAAACTACCTGTATCGTAGAGGCGTGCTTGGGTGGAGTTTAAGCACCCCAGCTAAAAAAAATTTATTTCACCTTATGATTTTGTATTATTTTGGAAATATTTATTTTAGCATTGTGTAGCTAAATATTTTTTGACTTCAGTGCACTCAAGTCTCCACAGCTATTTCCTGTTAGAATAAATTATATATGAAATTAGATTTGGAATCTATATTTTATGTAGATTAATTTAGTGTATTTATGTGTTCAAATTCGATGTGGGATGAATGAACAATTAATGCACAAAGTTAATTTGTTAATGGTTGTGAATGTTTTTTATCCCATGTTGGAAAATTAATGAAGTTCTAAACTATATATAAATGAGTTTACATCAATAAAGAATAATTAAGTGTGCTCCATATATAGTGTATCCTAGTGGGTCTTTAATTATCTACTTTATAGCTAACCTAAATACCTTCGCACCATCCGAGTCCGAGCATGAGCACGTGCTTATCGCATTAGACATTTTAGAGGCTCACTTCGCACGTGCGAATCGTCGCGATTGGCTTTGAGGAGCCAAAAGTTTTGCCAACATGGCACCTGAAGATGGTTCGGGCGACACGTAGTACTCGATCACGTGGCAGGTAGTTGGACTCGTGCATAGTTGAACCATCATGTTGGTTTGGACTAACCTTATCAGTCATGGATCGACGCATTGGTTCGAGTTAGTAGATGAGCTTTCGCACCACTTCACGAACAACCGCATTGTCCTATAAAATAGACCCTGCAGAAGATGATTAAACACACCAATTCGAAGATAATCAATTTATTTCATATATTCTTCAAAGTCTTTCTATCCCGAGTATGTAGTAGTTTGTCAAAAAAACGTCTAATAGTGCAACTATTCGTATTTGTTAAACCGTTGTATCTTGGAGATAATTGCTATAAAAACCACAATTATCTTGCAGAGAAAGAGTCCAATTCTTAGTTTGGTTTTATCCTGCTTTGTTTTATCGTTATATTTATATTTCTACGTATCAGTTTCTAACATTCCCTTTAAAAAGAAAAGAAAAAGTGAAAAAGTCTCGACGGCTGTGTATACAAGACCCGCATTAAAAGTTGTTAGAGATTTCCTCTCATGAATGCCTTGCAACAAACCAACATGATGCAACACTTTAATTGTCCAGAAATAGTAATTGAACACCACTAAATTATTAAAATCAATATCACAAAAACACCTGAAAACAAAAGTATATTACAACCCACAAAACTACTCAAAACACAGAAACAAAGTCACGCATATATGTATGATAATTGATATATCATCAAACAAAGTTTGGCAGTTACAAAGGTTACAGGTTGCATAAACAACATAAATCTTACATTAAACCAAATTACGAAGCAGCATTAGGTTCGGTTCAGGCTTTGGCAACGACGAAGAGGAAAAAAAAATAAAAATAACACAATTCAATAACCCACTCGTGATGCTCTTCCTTCCTCTCCACCATTCTCAGCCTAGAGAGACTGAATAGTTGCAGAAGTGACGATGGCAGAACCGAGCAAGTCGTTGCAGAGAGCCTTGTTTTCAGCATTGGTTGGACTGCCCCCGGAACTACTGTTGGAGAGGGAAACAAACGTAGATTTCTGCAGAACACCGGTGGGAGATGACCCCAGCTGAGGGCTGCTTTTGCAGGCTTTCACAGGTGAGAAACTTGCGCCCGCTCCTCCACCACTAGTTGTGCTCGTCAACACCTCTCCTAGCGGCCCTCCCATTGAGTTCCCCCAAATAATAGGAGACCATGTTGATTGCTTGTCGACTGGCTGACCTAGATCGTGACTCACTCCAAGGCTCATGTGGATAGGGTCGACCTCATTAGAGAGCCTTAGAGTCGAGAGAGTAGATTTCTCTTGTGCGGGAGAGCTGGAGGAAGACGAGAAATCCGGAACGATCGGGATGGACATTGAAAGTTGGGTCCAGTCTGATTTGAGCTCTTCCGGCCACGAACCGGAGGCGCGATCAGACTGATTCTTTGGCCAATCATCTATGAAATGGTGAACCGAATGCTGACTGTTGGCCTCCTTCGTGTTGAAAGAGTCTGAGTTGCTGCCATTCATGTAGGAAATCTTTTTGGAAGGATTGAAAAGGCAATCGGACGAGACGATCCCAAACTCTGAGTGAGACGATTCGTCAAATGGAACGTGCTGCTTCTGAAGGGAGAACGGGGCATCCTTCACACCAATCGTTGGTGGTATCAAGGAGAGGCCTTGGAAGTCTTCAGATCTGCCAACCAGTCTTATTTCGTTTTAGAAAAACAAAAATTTAGCAATAATCACAAGAAAAAAAGTAAGTTCTTGTAATAATTGACCTGCTAACGAGATGGTCGGTCAAAGCAGTATTTGGCAGCAAGGAATTGAGTTGATGTTGCATCGCACTGAGGCTGTTGGACGCGTTGCTGGTGGACACCACCAATGCGGATGAGGAAGAAGCAATTGGTGCCACCTTTGAAGCAGCAGATCCGGAAACAGCATGGCCAGCATGGCCTTCCACAGGCTTTCTTGAACGGTGGCGGCCCCTGTTAATGTGCCTTTCACAGTATTTTTGATCGGGGACAGCATCTCTCGAGCACCGCCATTTCTTCCCATCTGTTCTCCGACACCTACCTGGCTCGGGATCGTTACTGCTGGAGAAACCTAGATGGAAAGGACCCCACCCTACTGCAGGACCAAGACCACAAAGGGTGAGCCCGAAACTCCAATCCCCAAATATATGTGGCCATTAACATTATCAATTACTTCTTACACCAATAGGCAATAGCTTAAGAGTTACTTATCACTTATGGCCTAATCCTTGCCCATAAAGTGACTTATGGTATGACCTTCAAAAATAGGTGCGACCTTCTGTTACTACAAATATAGCCCGGTTATGTAACGACATCGAAGACTTGAGATGGAGTAACGGAGGATGATGTGGCTGTCAAGTCTCGCCACAGAAGACAAAACAACATTTTTTTCCTCTCTCTTGCGGGTCTTGATGGCCTCAAATCCTCAGTCGGTCCGCGTCAACAAGTTTTCGACGCCATAACATACCCGGGCTATATTTGTAATAATGGAGCAAATTTTGGCTAAATTCGCCTTTTTCCGAAGGTCGGGCCATATAGTCACTATATGGGCAAAGATCAGACCATAAGTGATACTCAACCAATAACTTATCTAGATGGGGGATAAACTATCAGAAAACGTATTCATAAAACAATCAACAAAAACAAAAATGATTAAAGCATATCATCAAAACATGACAGTCATAACTAGATTCCAAATCAAAGATTAGAGCAGGCTATGAGCAGTGAGATTATAACAAGAGCAACGAGAATAAAGAATCATACAAAAATTGTCGGCGTAAGAGGCGGGAGATCCGTATGAGTAGAGGGATCTCTTGAGAGGCACGAGCAAGTTGGAAGGGACAGGGACATTAGCAACAATATGTTTATAGATCAAAGCCTGGTGTTCCAGCTCCATCCATTGCGACGGAGTAAAAGGCCCTTCAATCTCCCACGTAGCCCGCCGCCTGAATCAGTTATAAAAAACCGACAAATTTTGGATTTATTTCACTTTCAACAGAAAAACATCAACATCGGAAAAGTGTCTATGCATATATACTTGAATAAGCGGCAAACTGGATAATGTTAGAGATGGTTATTCTGTTTTATGTCAACTTCAACTCATAATCCAGGACCATAATTTAGATATAAGCTAAACAGATAGTCATATTAAGTGCTAAGAAATCAATCAAGGGAAAGAATCTTTTTTTTATTGTCCGGACAAGACCCACAAAAATATCTCATTCAAACGGAATCTCCGACGAATAATCGTCATCTTTAACGTTATATCAATTAAGTCAAAATTACAGCCTACAAATCTCAGAATAAACACTCAACCAAAATCATAAATTTAGCATATTTTTTTTAAGAGAAAGCAATTATTTTTTATGACGACATACCTCCATATCCAGTATTGGACTCATCCTGGCAAATCGAAAAGGCGATGCTCCTGGCGGAGCCACCGGCGTCGGCAATAGCGCCGCTGCAGTGGGGCGCCGGAGACGAGAAGGAGAGCATCTTCTGGCCGTCATCCGGCGGCGGCGGCCAGAGATTGGATCTTCCGAAGGTGTCAGAGACCATCTTGGAGGAGAAATCGACCTCGGTAGGCTTGAGCATTTTGTTCGATTTCCAGCAATCCTCAGATCTTTGGTGCTTGAGATTCACAGATCCATGGCCCTTCTCATCTCTGGGCTGAGCTGAACCCAGACAGAAAGCATTAGGAGAGGCTTGCCTGTGGCTCACCACCCCAAAATCCATTTTCCGTGAGAAGCGAACAAGTTTATAGGGTTATCCCACCCCACAGCATGAGTTCATGTCAAGCAACTTCTTTGGAAAGGCAAAAAATTTAGAGAGAGAGAGATGACGCTGCTTAAGGAAGAGTTTACCGATTATCTTTTTTAAATTTTATTTATATATTATTTGAGTAGAAGAGAGATAAATTATGTTAAGGAGAAGGCTATATCTAGGATGTCAATCGGTAAAATTCATTCGGGTTAATTTAACCCACTTAATGTCGGATTATTCGGTTCGTTATTCGGGTTGACATTTTTTCGGGTTAGAAAAATTCAACCCTAACCCTAAACTCTCGGGTTTTAATTAACCCATCGGTCAATCAGTAGAAAACTTAAAAATAAAATAAAATATATATATATATATATATATATATATATATATATATATATATATATATATATATATCAAATATTTTATATTAAGCGTTGGAGTAAAAACAAATAATTGAAAAATAAATATAATACATTCCACAAGTTCTTTTTTTTAATCTTATTATACTAACTTTGAATAGCAAAAATAAAAATTAAAAATAGTGTTCATAATTAAATTCTTTTTTTCTAATATCTTTAATGTCGCATTCAATGTAACTAAATGATCTCTAATAATATAATATAATTATAGCGGAATTGAAAAATTTTAATAAGTTAATTCAATATAATACTATTTAAAATATATTACAATATCAAAAATAGAAAATAATGCTCACAACTAAATTATTTTTTAATATATCTGAATATTCATATTCCATAATAGCTAATTCACTATTTAATATATATTTTATAAGTTAATTCACAATAATACCAATTAAAATTTATAACTTAAAAAATTAATAAATTAATTCACTATAAATAACTAAATAAACAATCTATAATAGCTACAAAAGTTAAGATAATAACAATGTCTTTTGTATTTTATATTCTTATATCATCTAATATTTCATAGACTAGCATAATAAATAAGTATGATTGTATAGATTATATAGTATACAATATGTAGAATATAAAATATAGTTATACACTTCAATATAGTAAAGTTCTATATATATATATATATAATAAATAACAATGTCTTTTGTATTACTATATTCTTATATCATCTAAGATTTCATAGTCTACTATATTAAATAAATATTATTGTATAGATTATATAATATACAATATGTAGAATATAAAATATAATTACACACTTCAATATAATAAAATTATATTTATACATCTACAATTATAATTCTAAAAATTAATTACAAATAACTTACATAACTATTGATTATGAGATAAATATAATAATAATTCATAATTATAATGTAAAGTTCATCTAACTTATATAACTAATTAACTATGAGATAAAACAATTATAATTTGTAACTCATAAGTAGATTTAAAATAAATAAATATAATCGAATGATATTGAATAGTATATTCAATTTATATATTATATAGTCTACCTTATTATCTCATAATACCAAATACTTATGTTTCACATATAATTTACTATGAGATAAATATAATAATAATAATTAGTAAGTAGATGAGCGGAATAGATATATTTGAATGAGATTAAATATACTTTCTTAAGATATATAATTAAAAGAGGATAAAATGAAAATTAAATATAATTACAACTATATTCCATAATAACTAAACTTGTACAATCTAATTGCTAAAAATATATCTTTGTAGCTTTTAACACATCAATAGATATTATAAATAAAAAAAGACATATAAAATGAATAAAAAACAAATAACATAAAAGAAAATTAAAATTTGAAGCAAAAAAAAAAAAAAATTTGGCCGTGGTGACCCATGACCGAGCAGGCCAGCCGATTAACCCGCCAACCCGAATGGGTTGGCCGAATAACCGATTTTATATTCGGGTTATGAAAACTCGACCCTAACCTCTAATTTTATCGGGCTTTTATTCGAGGTAGGTGTGAAACCACCCATATTGACATCCCTAGCTATATCTATATCCTCGTTTGGGAAAATGGGACGTCTAATTTAAATTTATCAAGTTAAGGTAGGGCGGATTTACTTAAATAGCCTTAGTGATATGATTAATATGGGACAGGAATAAAGGAGTGTGGCATCAATGAATGCACATAAAAATGGCAAAAGCTTAGGTATTTTGAGATATTTTATCTTCTTTATGTGGGGGATTTGTAATTTGAGACCACCATTTTAAGGTCCAGCACCATGGAAAGGGGAATGTGTGTTGATTTTGATGCTCCCAACTTGCATGCAAACATTAAATTTTTAAGTTGAGTTAATTTCAACTTATTATCCATCAATTCCAAAAATATAATATCATTCTCTTGATATGTTTGATTTACTTAAAAATGTATGGTTATGTTACTTATATAATATCACTACACCCTTATTTGTTGATTTCGAAAGAAAAATATTTTTATTTATTAATGAACATTAAATATACATATATCAAAAAGAGAATTTGATCCATATCTAATAAGAAAAGTGAATCATAAATTTAAGACAAACAATGAAATGAAATTATGTTGACTCTAATTTAAAATAGACGGTATCGAGTTTTATAACATCTTACTTCATTAAATATATTACTACATCTCTATTCATCCCAAAAACATAGTTATATCTCTATTATTTGTACGTATTAAGAAATTTTTAATTAATGTGCATGGAGATTATTATAGAAAATTATCTGTAAAAATCTTTTTCTTCATCCAAGATAAAAGAAAAAAATTTGTTAACTTACAGATAACTTTAACTAGTAATATACTAAAATAACTTAATGATAAATTTAGACAATGAATTTAAGAGGGACCAGAAATAAATATGAATGCATAATTAACCGTGGGAGGGAATATCAAATATCATAAGTGTGTAAAAGTTGAATAATGAGATTTGATAAAAAAGAAATGTAGAGTCGTAAGAAAATGGTGTATTCTCATAAGGGATGAAAAACACGAGGAGATTGGGTTTCGACATCCGAACTACATTTGCTAATTGACGAGTTTTACTCATACCGATCTATTTAAACACATATTGATCCACATCAAACTCGTTTCTTCCGGGTCTGACTCAATTTGATAAATTTTTATATATTATGGGCTTGTCTAATGTATTTTAAATATTATATTACTAATTCATTGTCATTTTTTTATTAAGTTATGAAAAATCGTATAAAATGATAATCATTTTAACATTTGGATAATTACCCAACCTAGATCTATAGTTTGATGGTTTGGATCCGATATATAATAGGTTGATTCCAAAAATCAAAACTAATACTTATTTATTGATTTTGGTCCAAGTAAAACCGACTCATTGATAAACTTAGAGGGTGTTTGGCTAAGCTTGTAAGATGTTTAGTAGATGATAAATTCATGCAAAATGTTTGGCAAAATAAGTTCATAAACAACTTATAAGTTGTGAAAATAAGTTCAAACTGCTTATAAGCTCCCCTAAAATAAGCAGTTTAACCCCAACTTATTTTTTTTATAAGCTTATAAGTAACAATGAATTTACCAAAATAATCTTACCATGGTTTGTTATTTCATACATATACACTATCGACTTCACTTCTGATCAATTTTTTCTCTCTAATTTTGATTTTCTCTACCTAACGTATGATTTTTTCTCTAGCTTATTCAAACACTTTGACAACTCATAAATTCTTCATAATGTCTTATAAGTTTTTGAAGCTTATAAACTCTTTAAAATAAGCTTAGCAAAAGCAAAACACCTTCCTAATCCAGACCATGTCATGTTTTAGTAATGTCCCATAAATTCAGTCCAAACACAATAAATGTGCATTTAAAATGTTTACTATCTTTCTTACTCAAATATTTCGACCAAACCCCATTAAGAATAAAGCCAAGAAAAGTAGTTGCGATATCAATAAAGATTGTTGCGATATCAATAAAGATTGCCAAGGACAAAAAGGAGTACTCATAGTCTCACTTAATTTTATTTTTTCTTTCTTCATTGGATCTTTTTTATACATGTAGATTTTCATGTACGGCCTTTTTCTCAATAAAATCATTACAACTTCTCTCATCTTACTCAAAATCTTTCTATAACTTAAATCTCAACTATTTTTATTATTTTTTAAATAAACTATTGATAATATCAATTAAAAATTATAAAGTATCGATAATTTAACAAAAATATTCTGGAGTTATTTAAAAAATATGATATGGATTCCACATCATTAAGAAAAAGAAAAAAAAATGAAACCCATTTTCACCGTCTTTCACTACGCTATCTCTCACGTTCAAAAATGGTTATCCCATCTAAAGCCATTTTCGCAGCAGAAGAAGCGCGCCCGGAGTCATAAGAATTGTTTTTTTTTTCTTTTTGGGTGATTAAATTGGTATGTTGTTTAATCACATTAATTTCCACATGTCGTTTTTTCTCTAGTGGAGCAATAATTGCAAATTTTTGGAGCAGATTTTCACTACATGAATAGAAGCTATGGTTAACATGACAATTAGGATTTTAAGATTTAGATCAAGTGACTGACGCATGTTTGATGGCTAAGAATCGAACGGAAGGCATGCAGTCGTCGGTACACATAGAGTTTGAAATTACAAAAATAACAAGTTTTAGGCAACACGAGCAAGACTTTCATATTTTGTTTTAGACCTTTTTCAGCCATTTTAATACTTTAGTCATTGTTTTAGAATTTGATTCATTTTCTAAATAGGATTCACTTTTTAAGTATATCAGTAATTATTTGTGTTTTATGAGCCATGAATTCCACGTTATTAAGTCTTTTTTGTTGAACAGCATATTTTTTTTTTGCTATGTCACTTTGGAGAATTTTTGTTCTAAATTTGTTAACTCTTAACCAACTAAGTTAAGCTCGTAGGGATATTTGGAAGAACTCTGTTGAGTGGCATAATGGTTTTAAAGGAGTATGAACATGCACAATGCTCGCCTTTTTCCACCTTGCATTATGTATCACTCGATCTTTCACATTTGTTTACTCCGCCTCTTCCAATAGCAGCGTCGCACGGCGGCGTGCTGGAGGGGCACAAGCTGGCGATGCTCTGCCTTAATTATGTATTTTATGTTCCATGCTCTTAATCATGTAGAATTCATGTCATTTTTTGATTTTATTTAATGAGTCAAAATTTCACCTAATTTCACTTGATATATGACAAACCATGTCCATATTGTTGGGTGTGTGCAAACACATCCCACATCGAAGATAGAAGAGAATAATGCCTTCTATATATTAAGAAACCCACCACCAATTAGTATTAGGCCTTTTGGATGGTTGAGCCCAAAAACAAATCCGTGCGGGCTTTTGGCTCAAAGCGGACAATATCATACTAATTGGATGGAGTGGTGGCGGCAGCAGTCCCTAACACATATTTCGGAATTGGAGAACAACCCACACATATTTGTTACATTATTAATAGTGATTCATAATTTTAATTGGTATTATTTATATGTTGAGATATTACTGATAAAATAAAAAAATGTTTCGCTGGAAAAGAAATGGAATTCAAATACATAGACAAAGTGAATGAATCTTGTATATTCATTGGTGGTTTTCATATTTAATTATTGGTAAATATCACTTAACACTCTAGCTAACTTATAATTTTTTACATTCGTATCTAAATATATAAACTTATTAACAAATCAAACATTCAGACTATTACTTTTCAAATAGGTTCATAATAATATCATGATCGCTTGATTGATGTCCATTTTGTTTAATTGGTATGCTGTAAATCCATCAAACAAGACTAAAAGGTTAGTGTTGTAACGTTGTTTCACATATTCTCTTCTCTAGAGAGGATCTAGTTTCTACTTTCTCTCTCATATCTAATTCTACCTGTCTTCACAAATCGATTCGTCGCGGGTGAGCTGGTGCAGTCGAGTGGCGGCGGGACTGCCGTAGCAAATGAACGACATCTCGTCCGAGAAAGAAAACAATTACCATTTCGTCCGATAAAGAAAACCAAGAATAGAAGTCCAAGAATCCTTATTGCTTCAGAAAATTCCATTCCTTCAAATTAAAAAGTTTCAAATCCTCCTCTCAAGCAGAAAACCAGTCACCAGCAACTGCTTCCTCATCTTTCTTATATCAAGACTCAATTTTCCCTCAAACTCACATAATTTCTTATAATATTTTGATGCAAGAAGCTAATTATCTCCACAAAAAAAGGTAATGGCCAACGCTAGAAATGGTAGTTCCCGGTGGCAGAGCCGGTGTCTAAGGGGTGGGTTTTAACAGTCGTTTTTTACAGCAGTAAGTGAAGAATCATCAGTGAACACTCACAAAAAAAGAATTTTAATAATACATTAAGCGTTATATGAATGAATAAACAATAACATATGTGCATTTTGTGTTGGGCAGTGATTGGATTATGTTGTTTTGCTGCTCCACTTTGTTTGTGGACTTCAAAGTCTTGCTTGATGGCGACAAAGGTTTAGATAGATGCATGGCGGAGGTGGTGGGATTGGGAGATAAAGGAAAGAGGAGGGGAGATAGAGATGAATTAGGAGGGCGTGAATCGTTTATCACTTTTTATTATTATTATTATTATTATTATTATTATTATTATATTATTATTATTATTATTATTATTATTATTATTATTATTATTATTATTATTAGGTTGTTGTTGTTGTTGTTGTTGTTGTTGTTCATATATATATTTGGAAAGCAAACAAGGTGCAAATTAAGAATGTTAACTAGGCAAAATGGGTCCCATTTTATCATCATAATATATTTGTTAAACAATTGCAAAGTAAAAATTATAAATATTTAGAATATTAAGTGGTATTACCTTTTAATTTTTATTAATATGTATATCATAGAAAATGAAAGGTTAAAGTAATATGTTTCATAAACCATATTTAGATAACAATACTTTTGAATATGGAAAACCGTTATTGATTTTCCTTTTAAACGAAACACAACAACATTATTGAATATAAATCTTCGGTAAAATCTTCAATGTGTTTTCTAAATTACTGTTTCTATATTAAATAAATTATGTTGGTCTCATATATTGAATTTATCGTAAGATCGTTTTCCTCAAGGTTCTGTGAAAATGTACTTTTATTATAAATAATTTGCAATTAATACATAAATAATTTGATTCTTGGAAAGCAAACCCAACTTGCAATTATGATTAGATTGGATTGTGAAACATACAAAAGACTTTGTTTCTACTCTATTCCACTTTCTAGCAAGTAGAAGTTGCTTCCAATAAAATTTTCTTCACCCACTCCGGTTTCCTCTTTGGCGTAAGAAATGCATTTCCAGTTGAGGGTAATTATGTAATTCCGTGTTGCACGAGCTTGGATTTCTTTCATCCAAATTTTTAGTACAAGTATATATTTTTTGTCCGAAGGGGTCCAGCTCACACCCACGTGACCTAAATCATAAAATAGTTGCCAAAGTGACGATATTTTTATTTGATCATTATTCGATATATTTTCTTGTATTTATCTCAAATCCCACTTATCTCCTTTGGTCAAAACACCCCAAGATTGGTTAGACTAATTAAGTTAGTTGTAGCTTTTTTTTGCTTCTTTTCTTATTGGGCCTTATATGTTCTTTTGGTCAACTAGTTTTTATTTTATTTTAGGTTCTACTATATTAAACTTACTAGCAAAAGTCATCTTTATCTCCCACTTCAAAAATTTCAAAAATTATCTCTAGAAAAGTAAAACGGTTTGTTCTTTCATATAAAATTTCCAAACACATCTTTATTTGCTATAAGTTTTCTATGCTATCTGATTTCCCACATGGAATCTGATATCTTGCCCGATTTTTATTGAGTTGTTTTAGACATTTCTTTGGTTAATTGGTATTACTTTAAAATGACTAATAAAAATTATTGATAAAGTTTGAAGGAAATTGTGTTGTAAGATAAGTTACGAGATAGAATTGTACATAATTTGAGTTAAAATGTACGGAAAAATTTAGAAGTAAAGTACAATCAAAGTTTTAAACAGTATTTTTACTGGGTATGCAGTAGATTAATGGATGGAGAGCATCATTCTTATTGTCGGCATGGAAATAGTAGAGGTTCTTGACCTAGTGGCCTCTCACATGGTTGCTGGGTTTTTTTTTTATCATTCAAAAATTTTTAAAGGTCGTGTCACGATGAACTCGAATCCGAGACCTTTGATACAAACATTAACCATTCTACCACTAGGCCAACACACACACATGGTTGCTGGTTTTGCTACCACTTTTAGTTATCAAGTTGTTTATACAAAGAACTTTCCATCTTGACTTTTCGACATTGTTAAACTTGGTAATATGGATTAAGAATAATCGCAATAGTTATTTCTTCTCCTTCTAAAGATATTAAGTGATGGATTTTTCCTATATGAAAATGAGATGTCTCGACTTCAATCATCATTTCTTCTTATCTCAATTAAAATTTTAAAGAAGTTTCCTTTTCCTATTAGAATGAAAATAAAAATGACACTTACTTTGTTGCAAGATTTAAGCTCTTAAAAAAATATTTGACAAAAATTAATGGAATAACTCTTAGTTTTGGAATAATGATCTGATCGGAATATTTTTACAACAAAATTTGAATAGGATATTCAGATATCGGCCACAAAAATGATTACTAGTCATATGAGACTAACTTATTAGTTGTCATATCATTTCTAAATAGACACATAGTTGCAACTTGACTAAATTAAAACTTAATATAACTCGAGAAATCCTTAAATACTAATATCCGATCCCAACCCGAATATTGATTTTTCAGGTAATCGAGTATCCGATATCCGACAAATTTCGGATCAGGTAATGGGTATCCTATAACCTAATAATCACCCCTAATTTCGTAAGGACCAAATTTACATGTGAGACGTAAGATAAAAGTAATAGTTCTTTAATAGAAGTAATAGTTTTGCAGCAACCAGGGACGGAGGTAGTAAGGGCCTGCCCCCAATTTTGAAAAAATGCAGGGGTATTTTAGTAATTTCATATTTTAGATATAATTTTTAATATATATTATTGAATATGTCTAAAATATTATCTTTTTTGGAGCTTCACCCAACAAATTATCTTCTCTCTCTGTCTCTCGTTGCCTGTTTCTTCCCACAACAAAGACTCTGGCATCTTTCATCCGGGAACAGACATCGGCGACCCTTCGACTCCGGTGACTTTTGAATTTAACAGTTTTGTTCTAATTTTTGAGGAGTTTGCAACATAAACCATATTCCCCTCTTTTTTTCGTTGTTTGTTCGGTTATTGAATGCGTTGATTGCTTCTAAAATTATCAAATTAAATTAGTTATTATGTAATTTTAGTTAGTTTTCTTGCTGAGAATCATGATTTGGATTGTTACTTTTGATTGTTTCGTTTGCTACTGTCTAAGCTTACCCTTTCTTCTAGTTAAAAATATGTGACTACAAAATTATATGTTCTATGTATCACAGTTTCAATGTTACAAAAGTTACAAATGAAATAAAGATATCTTGTATCAAGCAAAAAGCCAAAAACTAGTTCTGATTCACGAACACATTAAGCTTTTCTTCATTAATTTTCAGTTTTAATTTGCATATTCTAAGTTTTAATATAATAACTTTAGTTATATATTTTCTATGTTTGTTTAGTTAACTTTCCACAATTAGACTTTTTATTCGGCTTTATAAGAGATTTGATAAATTATGTTTGTAGTATATATTATGTGTTTGTTTAGTTAAGAAATCCAAAAGGAGTATTTGTCTTCACTCCCTGCATAAGAGAAACAATGAGGTCAATTTTTTGCATTTGATTCGGATAAGCTGCTTCGCCTTGTAAGGTGTTACTCATCTGAATTTTCTGAAGTTACTTTGTATGAACTTGAAAATCAACTTGAAAAATTTATTTTCGATGTGCTTATAAATGAAAAGTTTTCACAAGTATCAGAGATTGAAGGTCTTGCTCAACAGATGGTTTCTATAAGAAAACATGAAGTTTTTTCATTGGTTTATTTGTTAGTTAAGTTGTCATTGATCTTACCAATTGCAACTGCCTCAGTAGAAAAATCTTTTCAGCAATGAAATTCATCAAAAGTTCTCTATGCAATCGTATGAGAGACCAACTACTGAATGATTGCTTAGTTTCTTATAATTGAGAAGGATGTGTTCGTCAATATCACTAATGAAACTATTATGCAGTGATTTCAGAAGATAAAGAATAGAAAGGAAATGTTATGATGTGATTGTGTTTAATTTTTATTTTTTTGAATATTGTAATGTAATTTAAATAATATTATTTATTTTTATTTTTATTATAAAATTTCTTTTTGGGCCCCCAATTTGAAATGTCTGGCTCCGTCACTGGCAGCAACGCTATTTTGTACGACTTGAATATATTGTCTCGTGAACTTTTGTCCATGAGACGGTCACGTGAAAGACATAAAATTAGGAAAAACGTAATTATAATAATAAAAAACAATAGAACTGCATGATTAAAACTACAATACAAATTTGTACAATTTCTATCGTCGACATTCAATTGACGAGATGAAGAGTAGCATGTTGGTAAGATGTTTCCCCTTTAATTAATAAGTCGGGAGTTTGAGTAATCTAAAGAGTTAGTATATGGATGTATTTTTCTTTTTTTTAATAATAACAATCGTCCACATTCAATTCAATTTTTTGTTACTGGTACTAAATGTATATGTTTATATTCATATACAGTCTATTTTTACTAACATAATTGTTCATATTGTTTAATACAAAATATACTTTCTATCAAAGATTTGCCGAATTGATACACAAAATTTACAAGCACTATTGCGGCGTCTCATATATATAGAGGATTGTATTTTATGATTGAGAGTGAACATAAATTATATACACACATATATAGAGGGTGTTTGGTGAGAACATAAAACAAAAGCAATTTATAAGTTGTTTTTAAACTTAAAACCAAACATAAACTGTTTTGAGGAAATATAAGTTCAACCAAACACCGTCATAATCATATCTAAAATCAATAGAGAGGTACACATATAAGGTTAATACGGTCGAGTTGGGCCGAGTATACACACTTGACTCATTTATTAATTAGTAGAGTTAGCACGAGTTTTATTTACCAAACACTTTGAGACTCGCGACCTTATTCAGATTTTATCAAGTTTTATTTGGGTTTTATAAATTTAGATTTAAATTTTAGTATTAATCATTTAAATAACATTTTATTCACAAAAAAATATAAAATATTTATTAAGATTCACTATAAAGTTAATTAGAAATGTAATATATTCAATACTAACAACAGTTTGTCCAAATTACTAATTTTATATTTTTAATTCAATAATAAACTTGAGCACGAGCAAATGAATATAATATTATCGAGCCCTAATTATGTTCCTATGATATAGAAAATAATGCTTTCGAAAGGTATAAGTATCCGTAGGCCTATAGATTTTGCACTAGTATATGGGCCAGTTCTGGCCCAAACATGATAGCTCAACTATAAGAAGTAATTGGATAGCAAAGCACCCAAGTCTTTAATCGATTGGAAAAGCACCCTTCGATATCGACATGTATTTTCTGAAGTAATTGGATAGAAACGCACCCAACTCTCATTAGGAGTAAGCAAAATACCCGAAAATCGAATAATCGAACCGAACCAGAAAGAAAAATTAAATTTGGTTCCGTTAAAACCAAATTAAAATTCAGTAGTTCGGTTTTCGATCAGTTCAGAATTTTTTTAATTGCATAACCGAAAACTGAATTTTATATATATATATATATATATATATATATATATATATATATAGTTTGGTTCAAATGAGAACCATTCTTATCCTAAAAACTGAGAACCAAATGAATTTGTTATGAAAGTTGATGAATCCGTTGAAAAAGTTAATAAATTCAAAAATTTAGAAACTTTCACCCGGGTTCGAATCTCATGAGGGGCGAAAATTCTATTTTTTTGGATTCAAGATAACTTTTCCAACGAATTCATCAACTTTCACCGTGAATTCATCATTTTTAGTTCTCACGTTCTCACAATAAAAGTGGTTCTTACGTTAACCTCCCCTATATATATATATATATATATATATATATATATATATATATATATATATATTTTTAGAATTATGATTTTAATATATCAATATCCTTAATCCTATTATTTCTCTCTCTCTGTGCCTATTATATCAATATATAATATTATTTATATATTCATTTGAAGAAAAAAATTTTGCTAAAAATAAACCATTTTTTATATACATAATATCAATATATAATGTTATTTATTTATTCATTTGAAAAAATATTTTTTTGGCTAAAATTCGGTTTAACCAAATAACCGAAATATATTTCGATTTGGTTATTTTTTTGAAAATTTCGGTTAATTCGCTTTTAATTATTATTTTTGTCTGAAACCGACCGAATAACCGAATACTCACCCTTAACTTTGATTGGCTTCATCCTAATTTCATTAGGATTTCTTCTTATCACTTTCCATAACCCAACAAGTGTTTAGTGCATGGAATAACATATTTGACCTATCGAGATTAGGGGGCGAGACGATTATTTGTCATACCAAAAAATTGATTATACGATTTTTAATTGGTTTGATTATTGCTAAAAAATAAAAATAAAATCTAAAAACTGGATCGACTACTGATTGTCCAACAGCTAACCATGAAATTATAATCTTTGAATTTTCGACAAAGATTTCGCAAACTTAACGCCTAAATTCCAAAGAAATACAAGAGACTTTTAATGTTAAACCTAGGGTAGGCTTAACGGCTAAATTAATAAAAAACTTAATATATAATATATCTATATAATTTATTTTCATAATTATTTAATGGGTAACGACTTAATCGGGTATATAATTTAAAATCAAATCCGTACAGGTGCGATAAACCATATTTTCAAAACGATTTATCGATATATTCGATTTTTTTGGAGTTTTTTGCTCACCCTAATTGAGATGTTCATAGACTCAGTGTTCGGTCACAAGGCTCTTTTCAAACTGTGAAGAAGCTGGCGATATTTTGCTTGAAGACATCAGAGAAATTATTTGTGTACTAAGATTTTCAGTTTGACTGGTGTAGATTGTCTCAACTGATTCTGTTTGGTTCTAATGTAATTCCCTCGCAAAAAAAATATCAAAAAATTAGAAAAGAAAACTCAGACATGAAATAGAAAGCTGATCCGTTGCAAACCTATCTCGTTGGAGACAGAAAAATATAATATAAAAAATTATAAAACACAAGTACAACACTAAATAGTTAATAAGTCCAAAATTCTTAAATTACCCATATAACAATTAAAATAATATCAAAACCTAAGAAAATATGGTAAAATACAATTATACAAATAATCTAAACATGAAGAGATGGTCTTTAAAAATTAACATACATATAAAGGATTTATAATACTTCTAACGTATAATTTAAAAAATAACTTCAAAAAAGATAACTCATACCTACCCCTAAAAAACATATAAAAAATATGCATTTTCTTCTAGGTCTCTGCCCATAAGATGTCAAATTTCAAAAAGATGTCCGATTACTATAAACAATACAAGTCATTAGCTATAGTAGACTATATAGGTGCTTAGAGAGGCGTATAGGTCTCGGAATCAGATGATATCTATTGCACGATTTAATATCAATTAAAGATCGATCTTGCACCTATATATCTAGAAGGGTTGGTTATAGAAAGAACTAAAGATAAGAACTGAAAACTAATTCTATTTTATCAGATCTAATGGATTGTATTAAATGAGTGGTTACAATTTTGGCTACTTTAATTCAATTTCTGTGATTTTGACAACACGTGTACGCATTGGGGCATTAATGTAAGAGTGATGTTATTCGGTCATAATCAATTTTATTAAATAAAAAAACCATTTATTTAATTTTTGATCTATTAAAAAATTAGTTTTACATTAAAATCATCTTATGGAATTACAATTTTGCATCTATCGAATGAAAATTTTAAATTTAAATTTAATAATTTAATATTTTTCAGAATATGTGAAAAATGGTATGTGGACAGTCATAATGTAGTCGCATAGCTTTATTGTTAATGTAATTGGTAGGCTGATTTATTCATACCAAATCAACCTCATCTCAGATTTCGTTCTTTCCAATTTTACTATTTCTCTCTCTTTGCAAATCTCAATAAGTAACACTCTATAAATCCAAAACCCTTATTCACTCCAAGTTTATTTCTGCAAGCAATTCTTGAACTCTCGAACGACTATCTTCACTCCAAAATTGTAATCATTAAATATTTTTTCAATATAGCATACACATTTACGCAATATTTCCAGATAGTGTGGATTCTGTTATTGTGAAGAAAATTAATTTGTGCGTATGAACATCTAGTATGTTGTGTTTTATGAAATTGACATAACTTGTTAATAGTTGTGTATAACTTGTCGGTAGTTATGCGTAGGTTTGACATGATAGCGAATGATTTGAAATTAACAAATGTAGTATTTTGTATCTGATGAAATTGATATAATTTGGCGTTTGTTTTGCATGTTTCGTAAGTAGTTATGCTTAAAAGTATAAATGTATTATACAAACAAATGATTATTTATAACTGTGAATGGATGTTATATTATGAAAGGTGTTTTGAATTCATAAATTGTATGTTATGCAAAATTTGATAGTTATTACGCATGAGATTGTAATTTGTATGCATAACTATTTAGTAATTATGCATTGATTATAATGGTATCATAAAACAAATGGTTATGACTTTTATGTGTGATTTGTATTTAATTCTAATGTTGTTCATGATGTTTCATTGTGTTGTGCATGGACAATCATTGTTACGATTCCAAAGTGAATTATGCAAATATGTTTTAATTAATTAACATTTATGCATCTGCGGCGTGTTTAAGGAGAAATAGAGGAAATTGCAGAATTTGAACGCATTTGATATTATCTCCTTCTCCGATTGGCTCGATCTCTCTACATTGTTCGATGGCAAATTCGTAGCGTTGGATGATGTGGACAGTCTCACGGTGAAGGAGCAGCCAGAGATAGTATGAAGAAGATGGAGGAGATGGTGAAGGCTAAGAACGGTGTACTGCAACTAGGAAGACGAAGGATGGGCAAAATGGTGATTTCGTAATCTCCTTGGACGTCTACCAACTGAGCAATTGGTGGTAGTAGAGGTGAAACGAAAAGCTGAAGCAATGCGTTCGTGAAGTTGTGGAATGGCAAAATTATTATAAAATACACCATTGAAAATAGAGAATTACTAACATAAGCATCCAAAAAAATGCATGAAACACATTGATAAATCTAGTTAAGTGAGGTGCGAGATTTATGAAAAGCAATAAAGAACACCAAGGCTTTTACGTGGTTCGATCGTTAATGAGATCTACGTCCACGGAGGAGTGTTTCCTCAATACTTTCACTATAATGCAGTGAGTGTAGTTACAAGCTCTTAGTATTCGATAAGTTGTCAACCCTTCTAATGTCAGTTTTCCTTCTATTTATACAACTCGAGCACAGCAATCAAGGCGTGCTCAACCTCTCCATTGGTCGAGGCGTGACTCTTCCTCCGCATGCCCTCTATTGGCGGGCGGGGACCTTTCGCCTTCGTGCGCCACGTGGAGGGTGGCGCCTGACCTTGGTTCTGGGGCGTCTTCTCCATTGGCCGAGGGTGGCGGTTCTGGGGGCTAGGGTTTTGGCGCTGATTAGGGCTCGCCTTGGGCTCAACCGCGTGGGCCCGCTACCAACGTTAGGCCCAGCTCGTTTGGGCCTGTTAGTGGGCCTAGTCGGTTGGGCCATATCCCATCATAGCCCCCCCCGAATAGCCGAGGGACAGCGAGGCCGAGGTGGAGTGAAGAAAGCGCTTCGCCGAGGTGAGGTGTGGCTCGGCTGAAGTTGTTTGTTGAAGGTGTTGTCTTTTTAATGTGAGGGTTTATTTGGCGATCTGGTGCCGAACTGAGTTGGGTGGTCTGTTGTCCGTCGCTTGGAAAAAGATGTGGCACCGAAGGAAGTCGAAGTCCGACCTGGATATCGTCCCGTTGCGTAGGTTAAGCCGAGGTCCGATCTGGAGTGGTGTTATTCCTGTGGTGGGTGCCGATGTCCGACCTGAGAGACCTGTAGGGAAAAACGTATGTTAACCCTCGCCCCGAGGATCCATCTTGGTGTTTAATTCACCATACATTGATTATAAACCTAGCATGCGCCTATATAATTAATTGCAACACGTAGGGTTTTCACGTGTTTACCTTTGATCCGCCGAGGTGGATCGAACGGATGAACGGATTGAACGGTCGAGACTCGTGCTTTGACCTTCCGACTGTATCCCTGATACCCAAACTCCAACGCCGAGTGAGGACGAGCTATGGAGAATGCACCGAAAATCACCCTTTCTCTCACACAAGCTCTCGAAAATTCTCTCTCAATTATGTGAGATGGCCGAAAATTCTCTCTTAATTTATGAGCATTAGCCTAGACATTATCTCATACCTTATATTTATAATGCACTACCTTAATCCTATATGGAATATTACCATAATCCTATATGGAATATTACCATAATCCTATATGGAATATTACCATACTCTTAGGATTATTTCCATACTTTAGATTATTTCCATACTCTCAAGATTATTACCATAATCTTATATGGAAAGGATCTATGCATATACCATAAATATAATTATATCCATGTGGATAAAGAGAATAAAATCTTGCCAATTGAGCAATAGGGCGCCGATTTTCCTCGATTACTACGGGCCTGATGGGCCACCAGTGGATCAAATGCAAGGAATAAAGATGGGCCTCAAATAAATTAATTATCTTATGTTCACCCGTAACATAAATTAATTTATAAACATTCGATCATGCCACTAGAGAAAGAATGTCGACTTACCCTTTATTACCGGGTTGAGTCGGGCTTGCACTTAGACATTACGAATCCTCGTATTTAAGATATCGAACGTCCATTAATCATTTATAGCAATCGATCGCTTAAAACGACAATAACTTCATTTCCTTAAGTAGTACCACTCAACCTTATTATTGTACTTGAGCTAACTCAACCTCGTGGTTTAGTACAATAAACCTTTGAGCTCCTTAAGGGACGCCATCATCCTAAACGGATACGGTGACTGACATGATAACTAGCGTGACATACAAGATCGCCACCACCCAAGATGCGAGAATTGGTTAGAACATATAACCTCACTCATAACAAGTCAAAGTGATGGTCAAGAACTCATACTCACCTAATACCTTATCGAGGTTTAGATCATCGTAAGTCACCGAGATCTTGGTTCTTCACGACGGTCGAAAGAAGAACACATCTCACCGTGATCCTTCAATACGCCGAGACGCATCAAAGATAGACAAGCAACTAAGTCAAGTCACTTATCTATACCGCAGCCTAAACCGACAACTCGCCCTTAAGTCGCCTCACCGTGAAACTTTTATATCTCATTGTTTCGACCAATCATACGCACTTCGTGATCTTCTACACAATCGTATGATCTAACTTATATATGAGATAAGGGACACGATATATGCAATCAAGTATTCAAATCGATAGAGATTGTAATAGTGGTAACAGAAACATTGTATACAAGCTCAACCAAACCGCTTTCAAGATACAAATCCAACAATCTCCCACTTATACTAAAGCAAACTTTAGTATACAATGTGTCTTTCTACTAGCTATTACAAACAACCATCACTTTGCTTCTCCCACTTATACAAAAGTTTCCTTTCTAAGTGGGTGCCATCAAGCGCAATCCAAGTCCTCTAACGTGTCCATCGTAGACTTTTTGCGGCAGCTCTTCGTGAATGGATCCGCTAGATTTTCCGTCGATCAATCTTTTCAATCAGACGCCACCGCCTAACGATTTCGTATGACATGGTACTTTCTCTCTATGTGTTTAGTCGCTTGTGGTCCGTGGTTCCTTCGAGTTTGCCATCGCACCGAGTTATCACAAGAAACTATGATACTCTTGGGCAAACCAGTACCACATCTAGATCCATGAGGTAGTTCTCAACCATACAGCCTCCTTAGAAGCCTCCGGCGGCTACATATTCGGCTTCCATGGTAGAGTCCGCAATGCATCGCCGCTTTGCACTCCGCCAGATACGGCCCACCTCCCAAGGTAAACACATAGCCCGAGGTCGACTTTTTCTCATCACGGTCGCTTGGAAATCGAGTCCAGATAACCCAAAGGCATTAGACTATCTCGCATGGTAACCAGCCTATAATCTCGAGTCCTTTTCGTGTACTTGAGTATATGCTTTATCGCATCCAATGAGCTTGTCCAGGTTAGATCGATATCTAGCTACTATGCCACCGTGATAGCGTATATCGGGTCTCGTGCATAGCATTGCGTACATGAGACTTCCTACGGCGAAGCGTAAGGAACTTGTCTCATTTCCTCTATCTCCTTTGCAAATATAGGTGATCATGTTTTAGATAAAGGAACGCCATGTCCGAAAGGTAGCAATCCTTTCTTGGCGGTCCGCATACTAAAACGAGTAATCACAAGATCAATGTAAGACGCCCGAGATAAGCTCAATATTTTCTTCTTGCGATCTCGGTAAACCTTGATCCCAAGAATGTACGCTGCATCTCCTAAGTCTTTCATTTGAAACCGATCGGATAGCCAACTCTTTACGCCCGATAATGACTTCACGTTGTTGCCAACTAGAAGGATGTCATCTACATAAAGTGCAAGAAATACCACATCACCGCTGACATCTAACCGATACACACAACTCTCGCTAGGCAACTGGGTAAATCCATAGGACTTTACCACCTCGCCAAAGCGTAAGTTCCATGATCGGAGGTTCGCTTAAGTCCATAAATGGACTTCTTAGCTTCCATACTAGATGCTCTTCACCCTTTACCACATAACCTTCAGTTGTCGCATATAGATGTCTCTACCTTCCTCAAGGTAACCGCTTAGAAAAGCGGTTTTAACATCCATTTGCCAAACCTCTAGTTCAAGTGGGCTGCTATGGCTAGAAGAATTCGATGGACTTGAGCATTGCTACAGCGAAAAGGTCTCATCGAAATCGATGCCCTCAACTGAGTGTACCCTTCGCCACAAGCCCGGCTTTAAAAGCCGAAACCTCTCCATCGTAATCTCTTCCTCTCAGATATCCACTTACTACCTATGGCTTCCTTGCCATCCGGTAGAGGTGTCTTTCATATACATCCATAGCCGTTATGGACTCCATTTCTAAGTCCATAGCGGTGTGCCATGATCTTGCATCAATATCTCAGACGCCTCCTTGTATGTCCATGGGTCGATTATTGCATGTTCGTCTGCGGGACCAAACCAAGATTCACCCACGAACATAAATCGCTCGGGTCGACGAACAACCCTCCCACTACGACGAGGTTCTACAGCACAATGGCAACGGTGGGTGCAGAGATACTTGTGGTTCTCTAACTTGCACAACTTGTCGTGTAGGTACCACTTGTACGGTCGGTATCTCCAAAGGAACTCCCACCACTTCAATTTCTTGAAGTATCCGTGTCGATCCTCCCACTAGACTCGACATCTCGCACTTTCGCCTAATCGGTGGTGGAATACGATCATCTTCTAATTCTTGAAGAATGATTTCAACTTTGGACTTATGATTTTCATGTAGTCCTCTTCTAAGAATCGAGCATTAGTGCTAATAATGACCTTCCGATCCTTAGACTATAGAATAAACCACCTTCGCTCCTCTAGATAGCCAATAAACAGCCTTGCGCCGGATCTAGCCTCCAACTTGTCGCCTTCTTGTTCAAAGACATGTGCCGGATCGCCCCATATCCTTATGTGGCTTAAACGGGCTTGCGCCCAAACCACAACTCGAAGGGTCTTTTCGACCGACTTGGACGGTACTAGATTTAGCAAGTATGCCACGCCTCTAAGGCATATCCCCGTAATCGAAATAGGCAATGTAGCATAACTCATCATAGATCTAACCATTTCCAAAAGAGTCCTATTTCTTCGCCCGACACACCATTTTGTCAGGTGTGCCCGTGAAGGCGCCGATGTAATCCCACACTTCACTAGATAGTCCATAAACTCGTTATCGAGGTATTCGCCACCGCGATCGACCGCAGCGACTTGATACTTTTACCTAGCTTCGCCTCCACTTCCGCCTTAAACTCTTTGAATTTCTCAAAGCATTCGACTTGCGCGAAGCGGTATATGTATCCGCACTCTTGAGTAATCGCCAATGAAAGTGACAAAATACTGCATTCTCCACGAGCTTGTGTGGACATCGGTCCACACAGTCGAATGGACTAACTCCAACATTTCTTTGGCTCTATAACCCTTCGCTTTGAAGGTCCGGTCGACATCTTACCTTCTATACAGATTCGCAGATCGGGAACGGAGTAACCGTGAGATCACCCAACGCCCATTCTTAGCCGCTTTGATCCTATTTAGATTGATGTGACCTAATCTAAGATGCCGAGAAAAGTAGAGTCATCTTCATGAAGAAAACTTTCTTTTAGGGTTTGATGAAGATGCAACATAGTTATAGGTATTATGTTTTGCGTAAATAGTATAAAGCTTAATTATATAAAGTGCCAACACGTATAACTTCGCCATTTCTTATGATAGAAACACCACTATCAAAAATAATGTAATATCCATGAGTAAATAATTTCAAACAGAACAAGGTTCCACCGAAAATCCGCACATATAAAACGCCTTTCAAAACTAAAACTGTTGTCCCAAAACATAAAGAAACATCTCCAACTCGCAACAGCTTCGACTTTCGCGCGCTGCCTATGGAGATCGTTATCTCGCCATCAAACAGCCTTTGTCCGCAGAAACCCTCGCAAGGTGTAACAAACATGATCATTATACCAGATCTACTACCCAAGAATGGGTAGAACAAGTCGCTAAACATGTTTCACATTAAAGCAAACAGCGCACTTGAGCCTCGAGCATAGGGCACTGGCCTTCCAATGCCCGCCCACCGCACTTGAAGCACTTGCCTTCTCCTTCGCTTCTTCAAGCCTCCGTGGCAACCATGTTCTTGTTCCCATTACTCCCACTATTTGCCTCGCCTCTACCACCTTTGGCACCCCTTTTCTATTTCCATTTTGCGATGAAAATTTTGGGCCCTTAGATGTGCTAGCAAGAGCATGTGCCCTTTTCCCATAACTCCTTCCGCAAAGAACGAGATCATTAAGCAACCGACTAAGTGTAAACTCGGTCTTGCTCATGATCGCATTCACGCGAAAGTTCTCAAAAGACTTGGGCGGGTATTGAGGATGATATCGACCTCGCTTCGCCAATACCTCCTCCCAACCGATCAAGACTATCCATGAGATGAGTCATGTGGAGACATGTTCATGGACCGAACTTCCTTCTTCCATCTTACACGCCAAGATTTCTCTCATTGTGTGGAAGGATCGTCCGATCCGATCGCCCAAACTTACCTCGAGACTCGACCAAATATCGTCGCGTCTCCCATCGATCGATGTCAGCACTGCAAGCCTTTGGACATCGTAGTCATCATATAGCATTTAGCCATATTGTTCGACTTATTCCAAAGTCCGCCGACTCGCCGCCATTAGTCGATGCGCCAAGAAGGGCATCGGGTTTAGGAGTAGTGAGAACAAACATGTGTTCTTCAAATGATAAGAACATATTCCATGTTTCGCTTCCACTGATAAAATTTGGACCGATAACGGATTTTGTGCGAGCATATTGATAATCGGCGAAGAGACATATCTCAAACGATAATGTAAACACATAAGCATACGATCGCAAATAATTCGTAATAATAATATTGTAACCTTTGATAAAACAATATTAATTGAAACCTCCAATCGCCCAAGGAATTCCACATGCAAGCCACGCTGTGGACGCTACACACGAACCCCCGACTGCACTAAAATATACCTTTTAGTCGCTTAATTTCAATCCATGTCAACTTATCCTTATGACAAATGAAATTAATGATTGACCTTACTAGACCACATCACTATCGCAAGAAGGACTTCATGGAAGTTGTACTTGAGGTGATGTCTAAGCATTGACCACAATTTTAACAAAGAGAATGAATTTTAGAATTGGTATACTCACTCGGACCATACCGCCCAATTCAAATTCTTTTGTTATCTCATTTTATATCTATCTCTAGAGAACTTATGAAAATCGCACATGCAAGCCACGCTGGGATCGCCACACATGAAACTCCCACTTCTCAATAGATTTAAAATGTTTTATTTAGAAATCTCATCTAACAAACTTATGATAAACAAGTGCAAGCAAGCCACGCTGTGGATCGCCACTCACAAGGCCTCACTTTGTTTAGAGATCAAAAGTGGAGGTCTTGACATTTTAATTTGAAAATTAATTTGTCGGGTTGCTTGCTTAGTCTTTTATTCAAAAGGTTTGTCCATGCAGATCACGTAATCCTAGCATGCTTTTCTATAGAACTCAACATGTAAAACATGCTCGCAGTAATTCTAAAATATGCTTGATAAACGCGATAAACCTAGCATGCTTACTATGCGCATCCAATTACGTAAAACACTTAAAGGTTTGTCAACGTAATATAAACATACATAGCATGCTACCGCATAATTTAAACATCCACGACATGCATATGAACGATAAAAATAAAATAAAACGCTCATCGCGCCCAATCGTGAAACCCGACATTTAAATCTAATCTATTACATAGATTTACAAAGCATGTAATTAAACTTCAAAACGGGCCTCGCGTGCACGGGCACGGACCGGATTCAACAATGGGCCTCGCGCACGGGCACGGACCGAAAATCTGAAAACGGGTCCGGGCCGGTCGGCCCAAATGAGCCGGGCAGCGCTAGGGCAAAGCCCGCCAGCGCCCACCACCCGCCGCCCGCCAGCGCCTCGCGGGCTGCCTCTGGTCGCTAACGCGACCGCGACCGCCGAGCACGCTGCGCGCTGCCACGCCCCGAGCGCCGAACGCCCGCCGAGACGCCGCCGCCAGCCGCCGAAACCGCGATCATGAAGTCCGCCGCTGCGCTGGTTTCGCGCGAACGCGCCCTGCCGCCCGCTAGCTCGCCGCCGCTTGCTTGCGGGTAATCTCGCGATCGCCGATCGCTCGATCGCTCGCGGGCGCCAGGATCTCGCGCGAACGCACGCCTGCCGCCGCGCCTCGCGATCGCCTCTAGCGATCGCGAGGCTCGCCGCGAATACCGCCCGTAACACCGCCGAGAACCTGCTTTTCCCGCTGCTTCGCTCTTCGCTCGCTCGCTCTTCTTCTTTACGTATAAGATTTACATAATAAAATCTAATCTAACCACGGATTTTCTCGTGGTGTAAAACAAAACCAACAAAACAATAAACGAGCCACGATGAACGATGATCCACAATTATTAAAACGCACGTAATAATCAAACGTGAATTAATCCAACAGAGCCAAGATTCTCGATCCCGTGCTCGATACCAATTGTAGGAAAACGATGTTAACCCTCGCCCGAGGATCCATCTTGGGTGTTTAATTCACCATACATTGATTATAAACCCAGATGCGCCTATATAATTAAATCGCAACACGTAGGGTTTTCACGTGTTTACCTTCGATCCGCCGAGGTGGATCGAACGGATGAACGGATTGAACGGTCGAGACTCGTGCTTTGACCTTCCGGATCGTATCCCTGATACCCAAACTCCAACGCCGAGTGAGGACGAGCTATGGAGAATGCACCGAAAATCACCCTTTTCTCTCACCAAGCTCTCGAAAATTCTCTCAAATTATGTGAGATGGCCGAAAATTCTGCTTGTCAATATGTGAGCATTAGCTCAGACATTATCTCATACCTTATATTTATAATGCACTACCTTAATCCTATATGGAATATTACCATAATCCTATATGGAATATTACCATAATCCTATATGGAATATTACCATACTCTTAGATTATTTCCATACTTCAGATTATTTCCATACTCTCAAGATTATTACCATAATCTTATATGGAAAGGATCTATGCATATACCATAAATATAATTATATCCATGTGGATAAAGAGAATAAAATCTTGCCAATTGAGCAATAGGGGCGCCGATTTTCCTCGCACACGGGCCTGACGGGCCAAATTGTGGATCAAATGCAAGGAATAAAGATGGGCCTCAAATAAATTAATTATCTTATGTTCACCCGTAACATAAATTAATTTATAAACATTCGATCATGCCACTAGAGAAAGAATGTCGACTTACCCTTTATTACCGTTGAGTCGGGCTTGCACTTAGACATTACGAATCCTCGATTTAAGATATCGAACGTCCATTAATCATTTATAGCAATGATCGCTTAAAACGACATAACTTCATTTCCTTAAGTAGTACCACTCAACCTTATTATTGTACTTGAGCTAACTCAACCTCGCAGGGTTTAGTACAATAAACCTTTGAGCTCCTTAAGGGACGCCATCATCCTAAACGGATACGGTGACTGACATGATAACTAGCGTGACATACAAGATCGCCACCACCCAAGATGCGGAGAATTGGTTAGAACATATAACCCTCACTCATAACAAGTCAAAGTGATGGTCAAGAACTCATACTCACCTAATACCTTATCGAGGTTTAGATCATCGTAAGTCACCGAGATCTTGGTTCTTCACGACGGTCGAAAGAAGAACACATCTCACCGTGATCCTTCAATACGCCGAGACGCATCAAAGATAGACAAGCAACTAAGTCAAGTCACTTATCTATATCGCAGCCTAAACCGACAACTCGCCCTTAAGTCGCCTCACCGTGAAACTTTTATATCTCATTGCTTCGACCAATCATACGCACTTCGTGATCTTCACACAATCGTATGATCTAACTTATATATGAGATAAGGGACACGATATATGCAATCAAGTATTCAAATCGATAGAGATTGTAATAGTGGTAATGTGAAACATTGTATACAAGCTCAACCAAACCGCTTTCAAGATACAAATCCAACAATCTCCCACTTATACTAAAGCAAACTTTTAGTATACAATGTGTCTTTCTACTAGCTATTACAAACAACCATCACTTTGCTTCTCCCACTTATACAAAAGTTTCCTCTAAGTGGGTGCCATCAAGCGCAATCCAAGTCCTCTAACGTGTCCATCGTAGACTTTTGCGGCAGCTCTTCGTGAATGGATCCGCTAGATTTTCCGTCAGATCAATCTTTTCAATCAAGACGCCACCGCCTAACGATTTCTCGATGACATGGTACTTTCTCTCTATGTGTTTGGTCGCTTTAGGGTCCGTGGTTCCTTCGAGTTTGCCATCGCACCGAGTTATCACAAGAAACTATGATACTCTTGGGCAAACCAGTACCACATCTAGATCCATGAGGTAGTTCTCAACCATACAGCCTCCTTAGAAGCCTCCGGCCGCTACATATTCGCTTCCATGGTAGAGTCCGCAATGCATCGCCGCTTTGCACTCCGCCAGATACGGCTCCACCTCCCAAGGTAAACACATAGCCCGAGGTCGACTTTTTCTCATCACGGTCACTTTGAAACCGAGTCTCAGATAACCCAAAGGCATTAGACTATCTCGCATGGTAAACCAGCCTATAATCTCGAGTCCTTTTCGTGTACTTGAGTATATGCTTTATCGCAATTCAATGAGCTTGTCCAGGTTAGATCGATATCTAGCTACTATGCCTACCGTGATAGCGTATATCGGGTCTCGCATAAGATTACGTACATGAGACTTCCTACGGCGAAGCGTAAGAACTTGTCTCATTTCCTCTATCTCCTTTGCAAATATAGGTGATCGCGTTTAGATAAAGGAACGCCATGTCCGAAAGGTAGCAACCTTTCTCGCGGTCTGCGATACTAAAACGAGTAATCACAAGATCAATGTAAGACGCCCGAGATAAGCTCAATATTTTCTTCTTGCGATCTCGTAAACCTTGATCCCAAGAATGTACGCCGATCTCCTAAGTCTTTCATTTGAAACCGATCGATAGCCAACTCTTTACGCCTCGATAATGCTTTCACGTTGTTGCCAACTAGAAGGATGTCATCTACATAAAGTGCAAGAAATACCACATCACTGCTGACATCTAACCGATACACACAACTCTCGCTAGGCAACCGGGTAAATCCATAGACTTTACCACCTCGCCAAAGCGTAAGTTCCATGATCGAGGTTCGCTTAAGTCCATAAATGGACTTCTTAAGCTTCCATACTAGATGCTCTTCACCCTTTACCACATAACCTTCAAAGTTGTCGCATATAGATGTCTCTACCTTCCTCAAGGTAACCGCTTAGAAAAGCGGTTTTAACATCCATTTGCCAAACCTCTAGTTCAAGTGGGCTGCTATGGCTAGAAGAATTCGATGGACTTGAGCATTGCTACAGCGAAAAGGTCTCATCGAAATCGATGCCCTCAACTGAGTGTACCTTTCGCCACAAGCCCGGCTTTAAAAGTCAAACCTCCATCGTAATCTCTTCCTCTCAGATATCCACTTACTACCTATGGCTTCCTCGCCATCCGGTAGAGGTGTCTTTCATATACATCCATAGCCGCATGGACTCCATTTCTAAGTCCATAGCGTGTGCCATGATCTTGCATCAATATCTCAGACGCCTCCTCAGTATGTCCATGGGTCGATTATTGCATGTTCGTCTCTGACTAAACCAAGATTCACCCACGAACATAAATCGCCGGGTCGACGAACAACCCTCCCACTACGACGAGGTTCTACAGCACAATGGCAACGTGGGTGCAGATACTTGTGGTTCTCTAACTTGCACAACTTGTCGTAGTAGTACCACTTGACGGCCGGTATCTCCAAAGGAACTCGACCCACTTCAATTTCTCAAGTATCCGTGTCGATCCTCCCACTGACTCGACATCTCGCACCTTCGCCTAATCGGTGGTGGAATACGATCATCTTCTAATTCTCAAGAATGATTTCAACTTTGGACTTATGATTTTCATGTAGTCCTCTTCTAAGAATCGAGCATTAGTGCTAATAATGACCTTCCGATCCTTAGACTATAGAATAAACCACCTTCGCTCCTCTAGATAGCCAATAAACAGCCTTGCGCCGATCTAGCCTCCAACTTGTCGCCTTCTTGTTCAAAGACATGTGCCGGATCGCCCCATATCCTTATGTGGCTTAAACCGGCTTGCGCCAAACCACAACTCGAAAGGGTCTTTTCGACCGACTGACGGTACTAGATTTAGCAAGTATGTCACTGCCTCTAAGGCATATCCCCGTAACTAAATAGGCAATGTAGCATAACTCATCATAGATCTAACCATTTCCAAAAGAGTCCTATTTCTTCGCCTCGACACACCATTTTGTCGTGGTGTGCCCGGTGAAGTGCGCCGGGATGTAATCCCACACTTCACTAGATAGTCCATAAACTCGTTATCGAGGTATTCGCCACCGCGATCGCATCGCAGCGACTTGATACTTTTACCTAGCTTCGCTCCACTTCCGCCTTAAACTCTTTGAATTTCTCAAAGCATTCGACTTGCGTGAAGGTATATGTATCCGCACTCGAGTAATCGCCAATGAAAGTGACAAAATACTGCATTCTCCACGAGCTTGTGTGACATCGTCCACACAGTCGAATGGACTAACTCCAACATTTCTTTCGCTCTATAACCCTTCGCTTAAGGGTCCGGTCGACATCTTACCTTCTATACAGATTCGCAGATCGGGAACGAGTAACCGTGAGATCACCCAACGCCCATTCTTAGCCGCCTTGATCCTATTTAGATTGATGTGACCTAATCTAAGATGCCGAGAAAAGTAGAGTCATCTTGCAAGAAAACTTTCTTTTTAGGGTTTGATGAAGATGCAACATAGTTATAGGTATTATGTTTTGCGTAAATAGTATAAAGCTTAATTATATAAGGTGCCAACACGTATAACTTCGCCATTTCTTATGATAGAAACACCACTATCAAAAATAATGTAATATCCATGAGTAAATAATTTCAAACAAACAAGGTTCCACCGAAAATCCGCACATATAAAACGCCTTTCAAAACTAAAACTGTTGTCCCAAAACATAAAGAAACATCTCCAACTCGCAACAGCTTCGACTTTCGCTGCCCATGGAGATCGTTATCTCGCCATCAAACAGCCTCCTTTGTCCGCAGAACCCCGCAAGGTGTAACAAACATGATCATTATACCAGATCTACTACCCAAGAATGGGTAGAACAAGTCGCTAAACATGTTTCACATTAAAGCAAACGGCGCACTCGAGCCTTGAGCATAGGGCACTTGGCCTTCCAATGCCCGCCCACCGCACTTGAAGCACTTGCCTTCTCCTTCGCTTCTTCAAGCCTCCGTGGCAACCATGTTCTTGTTCCCATTACTCCCACTATTTGCCTCGCTTCTACCACCTTTGGCACCCCTTTTCTATTTCCATTTTGCGATGAAAATTTTGGGCCCTTAGATGTGCTAGCAAGAGCATGTGCCCTTTTCCCATAACTCCTTCCGCAGCAAGAACGAGATCATTAAGCAACCGACTAAGTGTAAACTCGGTCTTGCTCATGATCGCATTCACGCGAAAGTTCTCAAAAGACTTGGCAAAGGTATTGAGGATGATATCGACCTCGCTTCGCCACAATACCTCCTCCCAACCGATCAAGACTATCCATGAGACGAGTCATGGGAGACATGTTCATGGACCGAACTTCCTTCTTCCATCTTACACGCCAAGATTTCTCTCATTGTGTGGAAGTCGATCGTCCGATCCGATCGCCCAAACTTACCTCGAGACTCGACCAAATATCGTCGCTCTACCATCGATCGATGTCAGCACTGCAAGCCTTTGGACATCGTAGTCATCATATAGCATTTAGCCATATTGTTCGACTTATTCCAAAGTCCGCTGACTCGCCGCTCATTAGTCGACGCGCCAAGAAGGGCATCGGGTTTAGGAGTAGTGAGAACAAACATGTGTTCTTCAAATGATAAGAACATATTCCATGTTTCGCTTCCACTGATAAAATTTGGACCGGATAACGGATTTTGTGCAGCATATTGATAATCGCGAAGAGACATATCTCAAACGATAATGTAAACACATAAGCATACGATCGCAAATAATTCGTAATAATAATATTGTAACCTTTGATAAAACAATATTAATTGAAACCTCCAATCGCCCAAGGAATTCCACATGCAAGCCACGCGTGTGGACGCCATACATGAACCCCCGACTGCACTAAAATATACCTTTTAGTCGCTTAATTTCAATCCATGTCAACTTATCCTTATGACAAATGAAATTAATGATCGACCTTACTAGACCACATCACTATCGCAAGAAGGACTTCATGGAAGTTGTACTTGAGGTGATGTCTAAGCATCGACCACAATTTTAATAAAGAGAATGAATTTTAGAATTGGTATACCACCTGACCATACCGCCCAATTCAAATTCTTTGTTATCTCATTTTATATCTATCTCTAGAGAACTTATGAAAATCGCACATGCAAGCCACGCTGTGATCGCCACACATGAAACTCCCACTTCTCAATAGATTTAAAATGTTTTATTTAGAAATCTCATCTAACAAACTTATGATAAACAAGGCAAGCAAGCCACGCTGTGGACGCCACTCACAAAGCAAGCCTCACTTTGTTTAGAGATCAAAAGTGGAGGTCTCGACATTTTAATTTGAAAATTAATTTGTCGGGTTGCTTGCTTAGTCTTTTATTCAAAAGGTTTGTCCATGCAGATCACGTAATCCTAGCATGCTTTTCTATAGAACTCAACATGTAAAACATGCTCGCAGTAATTCTAAAATATGCTTGATAAACGCGATAAACCTAGCATGCTTACTATGCGCATCCAATTACGTAAAACACTTAAAGGTTTGTCAACGTAATATAAACATACATAGCATGCTACCGCATAATTTAAACATCCACGACATGCATATGAACGATAAAATAAAATAAAACGCTCATCGCGCCCAATCGTGAAACCCGACATTTAAATCTAATCTATTACATAGATTTACAAAGTATGTAATTAAACTTCAAAACGGGCCTCGCGTGCACGGGCACGGACCGGATTCAACAATGGGCCTCGCGGCACGGGCACGGACCGAAAAACTGAAAACGGGTCCGGGCCGGGTCGGCCCAAAGAGCCGGGGGCGCGCTAGGGCAAGCCCAGCCCGCCACCCACGCCGCCGCCCGCCTGCGCCTCGCTGGCCGCCGCGGTCGCTAACGCGATCGCGACCCGCCGAGCACGCTGCGCGCTGCCACGCCCGAGCGCCGAACGCCCGCCGAGACGCCGCCGCCAACCGCCAAACCGCGATCGCGAAGTCCGCCGCGCCGCCGTCGCCGCGCGCGAACGCGCGCCTGCCGCCCGCTAGCTCCGCCGCCGCTTGCCGCGGTCGATCGCGATCGCCGATCGCCGATCGCCGCGCGCCAGGATCTCGCGCGCGAACGCACGCCTGCCGCCCGCGCCGCGATCGCCTCTAGCGATCGCGAGGCTCGCCGCGAGATACCGCCCGTGTGGACCGCCGAGAACCCTGCTTTTCCCGCTGCTTCTTTCGCGCTTCGCTCGCTTTTTCTTTACGTATAAGATTTACATAATAAAATCTAATCTAACCACGGATTTTCTCGTGGTGTAAAACAAAACCAACAAAACAATAAACGAGCCACGATGAACGATGAATCCACAATTATTAAACGCACGTAATAATCAAACGTGAATTAATCCAACAGAGCCAAGATTCTCGATCCTGTGCTCGATACCAATCAGGAAAACGATGTTAACCTCGCCCGAGGATCCATCTGGGTGTTTAATTCACCATACATTGATTATAAACCCAGCATGCGCTATATAATTAAATCGCAACACGTAGGGTTTTCACGTGTTTACCTTCGATCCGCCGAGGTGGATCGAACGGATGAACGGATCGAACGGATCGAGACTCGTGCTTTGACCTTCCGATCGTATCCCTGATACCCAAACTCCAACGCCGAGTGAGGACGAGCTATGGAGAATGCACCGAAAATCACCCTTTCTCTCACACAATTTTCGAAAATTTCTCTCAAATATATGAGATGGCCAAAATTATGATGTTAATATGTGAGCATTAGCTCAGACATTATCTCATACCTTATATTTATAATGCACTACCTTAATCCTATATGGAATATTACCATAATCCTATATGGAATATTACCATAATCCTATATGGAATATTACCATACTCTTAGATTATTTCCATACTTTAGATTATTTCCATACTCTCAAGATTATTACCATAATCTTATATGGAAAGGATCTATGCATATACCATAAATATAATTATATCCATGTGGATAAAGAGAATAAAATCTCGCCAATTGAGCAATAGGGGGCGCCGATTTTCCTCCTCAAGTACGGGCCCGACGGGCCAAATTGTGGATCAAATGCAAGGAATAAAGATGGGCCTCAAATAAATTAATTATCTTATGTTCACCCCGTAACATAAATTAATTTATAAACATTCGATCATGCCACTAGAGAAAGAATGTCGACTTACCCTTTATTACCGGTTGAGTCGGCTTGCACTTAGACATTACGAATCCTCGATTTAAGATATCGAACGTCCATTAATCATTTATAGCAATGATCGCTAAAACGATTAATAACTTCATTTCCTTAAGTAGTACCACTCAACCTTATTATTGTACTTGAGCTAACTCAACCCGCAGGTTTAGTACAATAAACCTTTGAGCTCCTTAAGGGACGCCATCATCCTAAACGGATACTTGTGACTGACATGATAACTAGCGTGACATACAAGATCGCCACCACCCAAGATGCGAGAATTGGTTAGAACATATAACCCTCACTCATAACAAGTCAAAGTGATGGTCAAGAACTCATACTCACCTAATACCTTATCGAGGTTTAGATCATCGTAAGTCACCGAGATCTCGGTTCTTCACGACGGTCGAAGAAGAACACATCTCACCGTGATCCTTCAATACGCCGTAGACGCATCAAAGATAGACAAGCAACTAAGTCAAGTCACTTATCTATATACGCGCAGCCTAAACCGACAACTCGCCCTTAAGTCGCCTCACCGTGAAACTTTTATATCTCATTGCTTGACCAATCATACGCACTCGTGATCTTCTACACATCGTATGATCTAACTTATATATGAGATAAGGGACACAAATATATGCAATCAAGTATTCAAATCGATAGAGATTGTAATAGTGGTAACAGAAACATTGTATACAAGCTCAACCAAACTGCCAAGATACAAATCCAACATTCCCTACGAAAAGATTATATGTGCTACAATGGTTTGGGTAGGTCCATGTAATCGAGTTCTGGGTTCCGCCGGTATCCCTGTATGGGATGGGCCGAGGGTGGGCGTGGCGAGGTCGGGTTTGACTTTGGAGGAACTTTTGAAGTTGTGAGGAATACCGGATCCCGGAGGAGGCGTGGTGGTGTCCGCCGATCCGGACGATAGGCGGCGGTCTCCTGAGGGTTTGTTACGCTTATGTAGATAGTTTGAGGCGGGTCTTAGGTACCCTCCGTCCCCGCTTATCTTAGCCTTCAAGAGTATTTCCGATCCCTATTTGTCAATCGACCTCGAATTCCATTAGGTCGATAGGTGGGTGGGGCTCTCTTGTTATGGCATTGCCGAGGAGTTGTCCTTCGAGGTCTTGATGCGCTTTTTAGCGTGAAGACCATAGGAGGGTGTACTATTTGTCACCCGGCTGAAATTTAAGGTAGCCGTCCCTCCAAGGTGTCCCATCGCGTAATAGGTATTTCTTTCTCGCAGCCGAGGGCGCCCGAGGTATGAGTGGGGTATCGCACGGTGGCGGACCGAAAATCAAGCCCTGGGCCATATGGAGGAGGTGTTGTGCAGCCTTGGTGAGATCTTATCCATAAGTTACACCGAGGACGACCCGGCCGGGCCGAGTGTTTACGGTCGGAAGCTTATCGGACCGGTCCTGACGGGTGAGGGCATCCCATCTTCTTAGTCCTTATACGCTCGATTTTGCTGTGCTAATGTGTCTTTCCTCTGTGATGCAGTGAGGTTGACTGGGCAAGAGGCGGGCTCACGATCGCCGAGCAAGGAGCCGGCGAAGAAGAAGCGGAAGCGGGCTGGACCTACTAGGGGCCCGAAGAAGGTCGATAGCATGGGCCAACTGATGAGTGGGCCTCAAAGGGTCCAGCCCGAAGATCGAGCCTCGGCCTCGTGGTCGCTTGAGTACGGGGTACCGTCCCCAAGTTTGGCCGCACCCCTCCCCGAGGTACATAGGTTCTTCCATATTTAAATTTGTTCGCTTTGCGATCTGTTATTAACTTGCACCGCTTTTTCAGGGTGGGAGCTCGGTGATGGGGCCCCGCAGCATGTTGCCGGGAGCCGCAGTCGTCGCCAAGCTTGCCGAGAGCTCGGCCCGCAGACGAGGCGCTGAGCGGAGCTACGCCACGCTGGCGAAGCCGAGACCGCCATGGCCGCGCGGGCGGGCCGAGGCCGCCAGGCTTCGAGGTCGGGAGGCTGCTGCCGAGGCCGCCTGGGAAGAGGCACTGGCACCGGAGGCCGCCGGGAGGTCAAGAGCTTAAGAGGAGAGCTGGCCGGGCGAGGAAGCGAGCTCATGGACGAGAGGAGTCTGGTCGGCCGACCAGGACCCTTGCCGAGGGCCTCACAGCCAGCTCATCGAAGCCGGAGCTTCTCGGCTTTATTGCCGATCTTGCCGCCGTCTTCAAGCCGAAGGTGGTGTCGATCACCAGGGAAGTCGGCGGTCGCCATGCCCGACTCGATAAGGTCAAGCATGGGTGGACCGAGGTCGACCTCGAGAGATGGACAAAGCTTCGCCGGGTGATCTCCGGGTTGGCTCCTTCCGATGCCGGAGGCTCGCATCCAGCCTCTACCTCCCGATCACCGAGGTCGCCGCCCGGTGCAAGGAGGACGAAGATCGCGAGCCAGGAGCTCCTTGCCGAGGTGCGGGCCGGCGGCGGCGAGGAGGAGAGGCGGTGTTGGAGCTCCCTACCGGAGGTGGCCACCGCAGAGCATCGAGGTCGGCGAGACCGCCATAGGCCCGAGGTCGCTGGACTGATGTAATAGCCGAATCGCCGGGTCGATAGGACCCCGGTCCTTGTAATAATTTTCCTTTTTGAGTAATAAACGCAACATTTTAAAATTTGTGTTGTCTTGTTTATTTACGATTCCACACCGAATGGCTCGGACTTGATCATGAATTGTTGACCAAGTTAAAAGAGGTCCGGCGCCACGGCCGGAAGACGAAGAGGTGCTCGAGGAGGGCGGTTTCACCGAGTCGACCAAAGTTTTGGTCACCATGGATGTCGACCGGCGTCGTCCGCGAACCGAAGAAGTTGGACGAGGCTGATCGGGAAGTGGCCCGCCTCCGGCCGAGAACGAGGCCTCAAGTTGAGGATCACACGGGACCGAGTCCGTGGCGGACTCATCCGCCGACGCTATCCAAGGGCGTTTGATGCGGTGTGAGGCGACTCAATCGATCCGCGAGAGGCTAGCTCGGGTGTCGGAGGAGCATGCGAGTACGAAGGCAATCCACGGGCTGGTGGAACTACCATATCCGGCCGACGACCGAGTTCAGAGCTTGCTGGCAGAGGGTATGGTGCTGAGGGATGAGGAGGGGCCCAACAGCAAGAACTTCAAAGACTGTGTCAACTCTGTCGTGAAGTATATGGAGATGTACGAGATCGTCCGCAAACGACGCATGCCCCGGCCCCGCAGCGAGGCCACAGCGGGCTCCGCTAGCCCGATCATAGAAGAGCCCGCGGAGGAGGGCGGCTACTCCGATCATGCCGAAGTGCTCCGGTTGATGGGTCCGGCTGAGAGCGGATCATTCAGAGGGCGATCCTCTGGGAGCGGGCGGCGACCGGACCTCTGTCGGCGGGGAAGAGCGGCGGGTAGGGGCGGTCGTACTCCCGCCCGGCTTCCGGTCGAGGGGTCGGGGTGTGACTCGGTGCATCCCCACCGCCTTAATGCTCAGATTGGCGCCCGCGCCACTTCAAAGTGTCCTGTGAGCAGCGGCGACCGAGTCGAACGTCTGTCTGGCTGCCCCGAGCCGCGCCGAGCGCCGGGAGTAGGCCGTGGTGATTCCGCCTCATCGACCGGGTTGAACGCACCGAGTTCGCTCTGCATACACCGCCGGCCCGGAGATTTTGTACAAAATTGGTGCGGCTCAGCAGGTCCTGCAAGCGGAGCCTAAGCCCGAATGAGGTTGTGTATAGTATAGGACCTTGTATGTAGATATAAATGTATTTAGACTGCTTCAAGTGTATATTTTCCCTTGAGAGGTACAAACATAGCTTAGACTTCGCTTTGGTCGTAAATGTAGTTATACCGTATACAAGTGTGTATTTTCCCAAATAAAGGGTATAAACGAGCTCGGAAGCCCTTTGACTTGTATATGGCTTGGTACTTGGTTTATAGCCGTTAATGCATTTAGACTTTGTACCGAGTGCATATCTTCCCAAATAAAGGGGTATGAGTCATGTAGATCGGTCTCGATGTCGCGTGCATGTAGACGCCCAACTTAATGGGTAATCAGATGCATTGCATGTAGACGCCCAACTTAATGGGTAATCTATATGCTTTGCGTGTAGACGCCCAACTTAATGGGTAATCAGACGCTTTGCATGTAGACGCCCAACTTAATGGGTAATCAGATCGCACTCTACTTGGTGGGATTTTCATCTTCGTAAGGGCGTCCCCTTGTGAAGGTTTAAATGTGGTGTATCCAAACAGATGTTCACATATGTATGAGACGAAGTGAAATATTCATTAGAAAACAGATGTTTTATTGAACATGTAATCAACATCGTACTTTGGCAAAACAATTAAGGGACTAACATGATGCCGACCTTAAATCGAAGCTATGTAAAATACCTCCTTAAATGAGTAATGTGCCAAGTTCGGGGGATAAGTGCATCGGATAGGTGAGCCACTTAAGCCCTTTGCCGAGGTCCTCGTGAACGCGGTATGGGCCTTCCCATGTCGGATCCACTTTGTTAAGACGCCACTCTCTCGGCTTCATTATTTCGTAGGACGAGGTCGCCACTTGGGCCACGGAGGCTTTGACCCTTTGTTGTAGTACCGCATGCGACTGGCCTCAGACTGCCTTTATGAAGGCGAGCTCGCGCTTCTCCTCGAGGGCGCCAAGGTTGGCCCGCAGTCTTCCTCGTCCCTACCCGGTCAAAGTGAAGAGTGCGCGGGCTTGCGCCCGATCTCACCCGTATGACGGCCTCGCACCGTGAACCAGCCGAAAGGGTTTCCGCGACGTCCGAGGCGTGGTCCCAGAGACCGAGGACTTGAGGAGGTTTTCACCCGATCGCCTTTAGCTCGGTCCACCTCTTCTTCAATCCTTGTACGATCGTGCGGTTCGTCACCCTGGTCCGACCATTCGCTTGCGGGTGTGCGGCGAGGTGAAGCTTGATCGATCCGAAGCTCTTCGCACCACCCTTGAAGTTTTGTCGACGAATTGGGTGCCGCTTTCGAGACCAGATGTGCGGTATGCAAGCGGCGGACTATATTTTCCACACGGGTCCGAATCCTTCGCTTGTGAGGCTTGAAAGTGGCTCGGCCTCGACCCATTTTGTGAAGTAGTCTATGGCTACGACTAAGTATCGGCCGACCGGTGCTCGGTCGAACGGACCAACAATGTTGATCCCCACCGCATGAAAGACCATGGACTCGCAGTCGCTAAATCGATCCCGAGGCGCTTTTTGACCGTGGAGTGAATCGCGCACGGGCACTTTTGACGAGCTCGGCCGAATCTTGCACGGGCGGGCCAAGAATATCCCGACCTCGATGATAAGCCTCATTTTACCCGATTTATAAGGCCATATTTGTTTCGTTTATAATTGATAAGTGATCTTTGAGTTGCTTTTGATATATTTATGTTTACCTTGGAAGATATTATGCCGTGTGTGTTTCATGTCATTTTAGCATAGGTTTTGATGTCAAAAGGTGGATCACAATAAAGAGGAATCAATAGCCCATCGCGAGCTCGTCGGGCAAGAAGAAGCTTGAAAACGACGTTGAATATGACGTAATGGATTTGAAAAATATGGATGTGCAAAGTATACTATGTTAAAGAGCATCTCGATAGGAGTCCGTAGGCGCAAACGGATCGCAATTCGGAGTCCGGACGAGAGAGAACGGAGCGAAACGGCGAAGTCACGCGCGCAGGGATTACGCCTCGCGACCGTTGGTCGCGATGATAGCTCGCGAGGAAGGCCGAAATTTCATTAATTTTGAATGCCTCTCGACTTAGCATCGCGGGGGATGGGTTGTTAACACACCTCGCGAGACCCTAGGCTTGCATATACATATATATACGCATATCACTGAGAATAAGGGCGCACACAATTGAGGGACGCAGACTTTGTTTTTTTTTTACATTACAGAATGCTTTTTTTCTTCAATTTTTGATTTAGCACATTAGAATAGTTATTTTTAATTCAGTTTTGAGATTGAACTTTGTCCAAGTTATTTTATTTCCAAATTTTCTGTTCGCTTTTTATTCAAGATTCCGTTTTAATTTCGATTTCAATTGCACCAATTATTCTTCGTGGATCCTTACGGTTTTATCTATCTATCTATCTCAATTTATGCTTTATTTATTTAATTATTTTTTGTTATTTTAATTATGCGTAGCTAAATTCGTGATTGATCCTAGGGTTTGTATGTCCGACTAGATTTATATGATTAACTGCTGATACTTGCTTTGTCAGTCCTTCATGATTTATAAATCTTGCTTTAATTCTCATGTGTTGGTATCTCGATCAATATCTATGCATGCTAGTTATGTGATTAATGTCTCTGGAATTAATTGCATAATCGATATCCGAGTTTATAATACGCTTTTGCCTTGAGACCCGATTTGAGATAGTGAACTGTAGGAGGTTAAATCTTTGTGTGCTTGGTAATTAGCTTACTTCGAGACCCGACGGAGATAGAGTTTAGGCTAACCTACTACTATAGGTCGTCTGGCGGAAACTATAGTTACATTAATGATCCTTCATCCGAATGTGGATTAAATTGGTAAATGATTAATCGGTTAATTGTGTGAATTTGGTTAGGTTAAGTACATCCCTAGATCGCCTTTCATATCTGGTTTATTCCTTATTTATTTTCCGAGTCTAGTTTTATAATATCCTTTCTTGATTTTGTTGCCTGGATAATAATAAATATTCTGTGTTAATTATTTGCTGTGTTCTCGAGTCGCAGTCCATGTGGATACGATATATATACTTGCTGTTTTACTATCATTTATTTGGTAGGAAATATTAGCGATCAAATTTTGGCGCCGCTGTTCGGGACCGCTTAGATTTCACAGTTGATAATTTTCCGATTGTAGTTATTAATTCAGCGCTTTAAAAAACTAAAAAAAATTAAAATAGAAAATAAAAAAAGATCTTATTATTTTTGTGTTGCTTCTCAGATCTGATTTTATTTTTATCTCTCTCTGCAGTGCATGATTACAAGATCCCAAATGAAAGAAATTATTCCTCGATCTTGAGATTGAAAGATCACATAAGAGAGAGCCGAGAAAGAAGACAACAGACAATGGCAGATAGGCAAGGGCACGATCGAATGACCGAAATGGAGGAGATGTTAGAAGAATGCAACGCCAACCGGCGTTGAATAATCGACGGGCGATGGGTGGTCGAGCACGCCCTTACCGCCAACCACATGTGCATGCACCACCTACGGATCGCCCAAGGTGGAGGATGGGGACCGTCAACGCGAATAATTTTGAGTTAAAGCCCGCCTCATCAAGATGATACAAGCGAGCAGCTTTGTGGAGGGTTATCAAGACCCCAACGCCACTTAGAGGCATTCCTCGATATATGTGATACTATCGCGAGAATGGAGTGCCACCGATGCCATCCGGATGCGGATGTTCGGATTTTCACCGAGTCAAGCAAAAGAGTGGTTCAAGAGCTTGATGATCGAGGATTACCACGTGGGGCAGCCTGTGAAAATTTTCGCCTAAATATTTTCCACCGCCAGGCTCGTAAGATCATAGTCGAGATCTCCCACTTTCACAATTGGGAGATGAGTCGTTATTTGAGGCTTGGGAGCGATTCGTAATCCGCGGAAAATGTCCACAACACGGGTTCTCACCAGAGCGGCAAGTAACACGCTTTCTGAAGGACTCAATGCTAACACCCGAGCATTGTTGATGCGTCACCGGAGGATGCCTTCAATAGAGGAATAGATGAAGCGTTGAGAATCATTGAGGAGATGGCATCCAACAGCTTATCGCTGGTCGATGGAGAGACAAACGATCGTAAGAGTGGTCACTGCAGAGTTGGATGATAAGTATGATGACTTGTTAGAGAAGTTCACAACTTTGCAGAAGGAGTACGAAGCCGAGAGGAAAGGGCAGATGACTGTGGCCATGGCGCAGAATATCGAGGAGGTTCAATTTTTGAACCAAAGGAGAATGGCTGGGGAATCGAGCGGAATCCGCCTATCATCCCAACAATAGGAATCATCCAAATTTTTCCTATGCTAACGCGCAGAATGCTCAGCAATTACCACCTGGTTTTGCTGTTAATAATGGAATGATTGTGGAGCCCAAGAAGCCGAGCATTGAGGATATGATGCAACAATTGTTGGCGAGCAATCAACAGATAGCAACGAGTCACCAACAAATGGTGACTCAAAGTAATATCGAGATCCAAAGGCTTGGGAATAGGATGAACGCCTGGAGAGCACTACCAACGCCATCAACAATACGGTGATAGCCCTTGAAAACAAGTAAAGATGTTGGAGAACCAAGTGGGGCGGATGGCCAATGAGAGAGTTGGAATGCATAGGCAAGGCAATTCCCAAGCAATACCGAATGTAATCCTAAGAATCATATGTCTCCGAATCAGTGCAATGCGATTTATTTGAGGAGTGGAGCTTCATATGAAAATCATCCGAGTGCCAAAGGGACCAAGAGGATCATACGAGGGAGAGCCAATTCTCGCCTCGCGAGTAAGTATCGCGAGGAAGGATCGCGATCACGGTCGCGAACAAAGACGGAGAGCACGCCGCGCCATTACTCGCGATGAATCATCGCGACAAGAGGTCGCGGCGAAGGCGGGGAGCTCGTCGCGAGGGAGTCCAGAGAGAAAGACTCGCGAGGTAAATTCGCGAACACTGACAGAGATGGCCTCGCGACAAGCCATCGCGAGGGAAGTTTGCGGACTCCTAACGCGAAGACTGAAGGCGAGCGCCTCGCGAAGAAGAAAGAGAAAATGCGCGAACCAAAGTCGCGAATGATCAGATCCTGCCAAAGCCTACAGCCCCGTTTCCTGAGCGTTTTAGGAAAACGAAATATGATGAGGAGTACGCTCGCTTCAAAGAGATTTTCCGAAAGTGAACATTAATCTTCCTCTTTTGATGCGCTCGAATATGCCCGATCGCCAAATTTCTCAAGGATGCATTGGCGAATAAGAAAAGTTGGGGAAATTTGACAAGATCAACCTCTCAAGAATGCAAAGCTATCTTGCAGAAAGTTGCCACCGAAGCAAAAGGATCCGGGAGCTTCACTTTGAGTGCGAGATCGCCGGAACACCTTCCCAATGTTTTATGTGATCCGGGGCGAGCATAAATCGATGCCGTTAAATGTGTTCAATCGCTGAGCCGGGCAAACCAAGAAGACCTCAATTTCATTAATGATGGTCGATGTGTCGCTTGCATATCCTAAGGGCATAGTTGAAGATGTGTTGGTAAGGATTCGGGATTTTGTTTTTCCCGCCGATTTTGTTATTCTGACATTCCCGAATTTAAACACCAACCACTAATCTTGGTCGGCCTTTTCTAGCAACCGGTCGTGCTTTAATTGATGTGCAAAGGCGATCCGACTTTTCGTGTGAACGATGAGGAGCTGAAAATATCCATATATGAGGCCATCAAGCAACATGATAGTCCGAGTACGAAGAGTGTCATTCAATCACTCATTGTCGTTAGCCAAATCTCGAGCTTGACGTGAACCGTCCAAATGACAAGGATGCTAGAAAGAAAAGATGGACTCGGCATGGAACTCAGAGTGTCTTGATCAAGTTTGGGGAGGCCACTTCCATACTCGGTGGTGGTCTCGGTCAATGAAAATATCGAGGCAAGCATAGATTTGGGAAGAGGTCTCACGCCAAATCGCCTGATTGATCGAGGTTAGTATGGGTCTAGCTAAAGACATTTAAATTTAGCACTTGTTGGGAGGTAACCCAATGTTTTGTTTGTTTTGTTTTGTTTTCGTTTTTGTTTTGTTTTCTTTCTGCTTGTTTCTGTTTTGTTTTTCGTGTTTGGGTTTGGTGTCTGTTTTGTGGGTTGAGTTGAATGACGAGCAGCCGATGATGAGAATTGTTTTTATTAGAAAATCTATTGCAATTGATTTTGTGAGACGAAGCATGTTATGATTGTTGTGAGTATTGAGCCTTGAGAACTTGATCACACTTTGAAACCCGTGAGACTTGAGCTGATCGTCATATCTTTTCGCCTTGTTTCTTCCTGTGTGAATAGTGTGAAATAGCATGGGTTTCTCTAGAACTTGCTCGTTCTTTTCGAGGTTGCATTGATGTGCTTAAGAATTATGAGATGATATTAGGCATTCTTTTCTTAGCTTATACATTATCCAAACACTAACCGCTTTATTTATTATCATTTGATAAGCCCGCTTGAGCCTTCCTAATTTTTTATAGCCATTGGTCAAGTTATGTTGTTAGTATGATATTTGGTTGCTTGAAATTGAGGGTTGAGAAAAGAAATGAAAGGAAATAAATGATGAAAGTGATTATTAAAATAGTTGTTTACCCATATAAGTTCGAAAAAATAAAAAAATAAAATAAAAGAGATGACACAAGTGTGTGAAAAGAACATAAATGGGTAAGAACTAGAGCTTGAAATGAGTATATCACTTTTATGAAAATTGTGAAATTCTTAGAAGAAAATGACTTCTTGGTATGGAGATTTGAAATGAACTGTTAAAATTTGGGAACTGTGGTCTTATGATGCTTATGGTGTTTTTCATTATGGGTTTATGAGTCACTGGCCTAAATATATCCTACCTTACCAAAGAGCCTACATTATAACCTTTATAAGACCTTTTGATCTTAGTTCTCGAGCACATATTTGAGCAATGGAGAATTAGACGATTTGCAAGCTTATGGTAGATGCCATGTAATTTTGAACTTTGAGAGCATACACATCCTCCTTGATACGCTGAGTGTTTGAGTTTTCTTATATATATATCCATGTCGTGAGGATTCAAGTTTAAGAAGGCTTGTGCTTATGATTTTATGATATGTCGAGTTTAACGAAAGAGGTTGTGATTTGATTCATTTGCTTGAATCTTTTATTGCTCATGGCTCGAGGCTTATTGTTTTTGTCGCTCGACTCTTTGCCTATCTTTAATCGCTCTCCTTTGTTCTGATTTGTTTGAGGACAAACAAAAGGTTAAGTTTGGGGGAGTTGATAAGCCTCATTTTTACCTGATTTATAAGGCCATATTTGTTTCGTTTATAATTGATAAGTGATCTTTTGAGCTGTCTTTTGATATATTTATGTTTACCTTGGAAGATATTATGTCGTGTGTGTTTCATGTCATTTTAGCATAGGTTTTGATGTCAAAAGGTGTATCACGATAAAGAGGAATCAATAGCCCAACAATGAGCTCGTATGAAGAAGAAGCTTGAAAACGACGTTGAATATGACGTAATGGATTTGAAAATATGGATGTGCAAAGTATACTATGTTAAAGAGCATCTCGATAGGAGTCCGAGGCGCAAACGGATCGCACCGGAGTCCGGACGAGAGAACGGAGCGAAACGGCAAGTCGCTGCGTGGATTACGCCTCGCGAGCCGTTCTCGCGACCGTTGGTCGCGATGATAGCTCGCGAGGAAGGCCGAAATTTCATTAATTTTGAATGCCTCTCGACTTAGCATCGCGGGGGATGGGTTGTTAACACGCCTCGCGAGACCCTAGGCTTGCATATACATATATATACGCATATCACTGAGAATAAGGCGCACACAATTGAGGGACGCAGACTTTGTTTTTTTTTTTACATTACGTAATGCTTTTTCTTCAATTTTGATTTAGCACATTAGAATAGTTATTTTTAATTCAGTTTTGAGATTGAACTTTGTCCAAGTTATTTTATTTCCACTTTTCTGTTCGCTTTTATTCAAGATTCCGTTTAATTTCGATTTCATTGCACCAATTGTTCTTCGTGGATCCTTACGGTTTTATCTATCTATCTATCTCAATTTATGCTTTATTTATTTAATTATTGTTTTGTTATTTTAATTATGCGTAGCTAAATTCCGTATTGATCCTAGGGTTTGTATGTCTGACTAGATTTATATGATTAATCTGTTGATACTGTTTTGTCATCCCTTCATGATTTATAAATCTTGGCTTTAATTCTCATGTGTTGGTATCTCGATCAATATATATGCATGCTAGTTATGTGATTAATGTCTCTGGAATTAATTGCATAATCGATATCTGAGTTTATAATACGCTTTTGCCTTGAGACCCGCGGAGATTGGTGAACTGTGAGGAGGTTAAATCTTTGTGTGCTTTGGTAATTAGCTTACTTCTCTTGAGACCCGACGGAGATAGAGTTTAGGCTAACCTACTACTATAGGCATCTCGCGGAAACTATAGTTACATTAGTGATCCTTCATCCGAATGTGGATTAAATTGGTAAATGATTAATCGGTTAATTGTGTGAATTTGGTTAGGTTAAGTACATCCCTAGATCGCCTTTCATATCCGGTTTATTCCTTATTTATTTTCTCGAGTCTAGTTTTATAATATCCTTTCTTGATTTTGTTGCCCGGATAATAATAAAGATTCGTGTTAATTATTTGTCAGGCGTGTTCTCGAGTCGCATGATCCACGTGGATACGATATATATACTTGTCGCTTTACTATCATTTATTTGGTAGAATTATAGCGATCACTGTCTTCTTTCGAGAGAGCTCATGACCCGACGTGGCTTCCACAAGACCCTCGGTGAATTTCATTGAGCACGAGTCGGCTTCTTCCGCCCGAGGCACCTCGTGAGGGTCAAGGTAAGACTTCCTAGAGAGCGCCTCATGCATGAGATACTTCTTGGATTTCGCCATCATCTTTTCGCTTCGAGCCGATCTTGAGGTAGTCGCCGCCTTCCGTGATAGGCCTTCAGGGAGACATCCACCCGGCTCTATCTCGGTGATGATGCCGACGTGGGACTCGCAATGCTTCTAGAATGAACCTCCTCCACCGGTGGACTTGTTGACGACGCAGCCTAACTTGTCGAGGATGTCACCGGCCGCTTTTCCCTCGGTGGATTCGGTGGATACCGGCACCCGAACGAGGTCAAGATCTCCTTCGCTTTCTCGAGGTATTGTTTCATTCGGTCCTCCTTGGCCTCGTATTTGCCTAACACCGTTCACCACGACACGGGAATCACCAAGATTTGGATCTTGTCCACCCCTGCCTCGGGCGGGCGGAGTCCCGAGATCGTGGCCTTGTACTCCACCTCGTTGTTGGTGGTCGGGAAGGTAAACCGAGGGCGAGGGTGACTTCTTGCTTATCGGCCGAGGAGGAGGATGCCCGCCTGTTGCCCATTTTGCACGAGGCTCCGCCCACGCACATCCGCCAAAGAACCATCCGGTGGTGCTAGGGCGGCTTCCTCCGCGGGGCGGGAGCTGGAGTTACTTACCGGGAGAGCCCACCTCGGAATTGGCCTCAACCAGAAGTCGGCGAGAGCTTGCCTTTTATGGCGGCTGGGTAGTACGAGATGTCGTGCTCACGAGCTCCAAAGGCCCACTTAGCTATACATCCGGATGACTCAGTCTTAACAAGACTTGTCTCAAGGTAAGTCGCTTAGCACCGGACGGAGTGAGCTTGGAAGTAGGGTCGGAGGCATCGCATGCTCACTGTGGCAGTGCTACTTTTTCGAGGCCGATGTACCTTGTCTCCGGTCCTTTGAGAGCTCGGTGATAAAATAGATGGGAGTTATCGCCCCACCTCATCTCGCATCAAGATCACACATGGCCTCGTCCGAGGCGGCGGATATAGAGAGGATTCACCTTGCTCGGGCGACAGGTCGGCAGTCGGCAAGGTACTCCTTCAACATTGTCTGGCGGCTGGTGTTCTTCTTGCCAGCGAAGTCCCGAGCTCTCCTCGTGATCTTGAAGAAGTGAGCTACTTCCGGTGGCTCGAGATGTAAATCTCCGAGGGCGGCTAGGCACCCGTGAGTTTGTGGATCTCACGGATGGTCCTCGCACTGCATGTCGAGCACCGCCTTCACCTTGGTGGGATTGGCCTTGAGCCCTCCCGAGAAACCCAAAGATCCCAAGAACTTGCCGGTCTTCACCATAAATGTACATTTCTGGGGGTTGAGTTTGAGGTTGGCCGACCTGAGGAGTTGAAGGATAGTGCCGAGGTCATCGGCGCAGCTCTCCGTTTCCTGACTTTTGACTACGATGTCGCCGACGAGACCTCGACGATCTCCCGATGTGGTCTTTGAATGTTGCATCCACCATCCTCCGTAAGTAGCCCGACGTTTTGAGGCCGAAAGGCATCTTTCGACGCAAAGACGCCAAGTCGGTGATGAATGCGGTCTTGGGCGTCCTCCGGCTCATCGATTTGGTGGTACCTTTGTATAGATCCGTGAAGTGAACATCTCGTGGCCCACCAATGCTTCCACCTTCTTGTCGATGTCGGGGAGGGTAGCAATCTTTGGGCGTGGCTTGTTGAGGTCGGTATAATCGACGCACACGCGCCACCCTCCTCGGCTTTGGACCACGACCGGATTAGCCATCCAGTCGGGTATTGACCTCGAACAAGATCTTGGCCTTGAAGTTGAGTCACCTCGTCCCTTATGACCGGCCGCGCCCGCCGCGAATATCCTTTTCTTCACGGACCGGCTTGGTAGCCGGTCGATGTTGAGGCGGTGAGTTATGAGCTCGGGCGACACTCCGTCATATCGAGCGGGACCATGCAAACACGCCCATATATTCCTCGAAGTTGTATGACATGCCGCGGATGTCACCGGGCCCGGGTGCCGACCGGATGACCTTCGAGGATCGCCGTCAGATAGTTGGAGGCCCTGGTCAGTCATCCCGGTGTCGGCCTCAGGGCTCGGTAATTGCTATGCCCGGGCGAGGCCGCTTGGGTTGAGAGTCGTAGGCATTCTTTTGCCGCCGCTTGGTCCCCCGATGCTAAGCACTCCCACCGGGTGGAAATTCGACGGTGAGGTGGTAGACCGAACAGACGGCCTGGTGGCGCATGACAATCTCTCCCGGTGATGATGTTGTATGGAGAGGAGCTCGACCAGAAGAATCGGATGGCCTCAGTGACCGACACGAGCTCGTCCCACCGTAACCGAAGGGTAATGACCCTTCGGCCGGATCGCTTTTGAGTGAAGCTCCGCAACCGGAGGCGCGGAAGTACTGAATACCTCCGACCTCAAGCTTATCCGCATACCGGAAGATGATGTCGACGGAGGCTCGATGTCGATATAGACCCGTGGGCGTTTTGTTGCCCACCACGGCCTGTATGGTGATGGCGTCCCGTGCGGCATGATCTGGGCACGGGTCCTCCTCGAGAACGTTATGTTCTCACCATCTCGAGTCGCTTGTTCTTCGCTCTTGAGGCCGGCCTCCAAGATCGTTCTCGTGGACGACCTCGTCGTCCCGAGGGGCAGTCCGTAACAACATAGACCGCCCATAGCGCTGGGACCTTCGCCCCGCTGCCTCTTGGGTTGGGTCGTCGTTGAGGTCGGCCCGCAGCTTGTTGCCGCCCATTCCTTCTCGCCTTCTGTTTCGCCCACTCGGCCGAGGTATTTCGGAGGGCTCCACCTTAACGAGCTCGCCGATCCGCGAGCCCAAGTTTACGCAATCCTCGGTATCATGACCATACCCTTGGTGATAGTCACAATACTCTTACGTGGACCTCTTCGATCCTCCTTTCATGGCGGCAAGCCGGAAGAGCTCGGCGTGGAGCTCGAATATTTCCGCCTTGATTTGAGCAGGAGGCGCCCGCCGCTGTTGGGCCGAGGTCCCAGCCCGACTCCGTGCCCTCTTTTGATTCTCGTCAAGGCGCCGCGATCGTACCGACTTGGTCATCCGCTTTTTCTCTGACTTCGCCGTCCCATTTCCTCTTCTTCCGATCCGACTTGTCTCCTCGACGGTTGTCCACCGTGTTCCAAAGCTTACTCGCCGCCTTTGGTTTCTCCCCGTAATTTCTTTGTTCGCGCACCGGTCGGATCCCGCTGAACGCTGATGATGTAGAGGTCGTTCTTTGTCGTCCAATTTTGAGCGACTTTTGATGAACCTCGAGACGGAGTTTGACATCGCCTCGCCCCGCCTCATGGATTGTGAGCAGTTGAAGGAAGGTCTCTGGGCGGCATCTTCCGATAAGCGCCATTTAAACCGATCCATAAGGTCCCGGGCGCAGTATACTGCTCAAGCGAGCGAGGTGAACCAAATGTCGTGCGTTGGAGATCAAGACTCGGGAAGATTTTGCACATGTGAAAATCTTTCATTCCTTGATTCGCCATTTTGGTAGTGTAGGCGAAAAGGAAGTCGGAGGGGTCTCCTAGCCATCGAGGTCGCTATATTGGGTGCCCGTCACGCAAGGGCGGCGTGTCTAGAATCTCCCTGGAGAAAGGGGAGATGATTTTCCCGTACCGGTCGAACCCCGGGAGATCGTTGCCATCTCTTTCTGGAGGGGTGGGGGATCGATAGCGACGCCTATCGTCCCTCCGAGGGGGAGTTCGACTCCGCCTTTCTTCCCTCCTGTTTTGCTCGGCTCTCTGGTCGGCATGACGAGGTGGAGAGCGGCTCCGCGAATGGTGAGGGGGCGACTGGTGGTGGCGGCTCGTCCGCGGTGAGCGGCTCCGCGAATGAGGGCGACGGCTCGGTCGGGTGAGCGGTTCCGCGTCGGGCGTGATGCGCGTTCGCTATCACGCCGAGGTGGCGCCGGTCTGCTTTGGAGCGGCCTCGGCGGCCGTGGTGTTCAATCCGGGGCCGCGAGGACCCGCCTTTGGTCCTCCGGTTGAGAAGCTTTGGAATTGCCAAGATTGGCGTTGAGGAACTCGGTCACACTCGCCGAGGACCTCGTGGGGCGAATGAGTTGCTTGCTCGTCCTCGCTGAGGTCGGCATCTTCCCCACGTTGGGGGCGGTCCCGAGGGTGTATGGAGACATTTTCCATGTTGCCTCGGGAGAGTGCGAGCGCCGTGGCGCCTCTACGATCTCCTTCCCGCGACGCCGCTGACCACCGGTTGTCCTCGGCATGGTTGTTGCCAGCGTGGACGGCGGTTGTGCGTGTTCTTGCCATTTAGTTGTAGAGGGAAACGAAGCTTTCTTGTTCGACGTTCCCACAGACGGCGCCAATGATAAATCTAGTTAAGTGAGTGTGCGAGATTTATGAAAAGCAATAAAGAACACCAAGGCTTTTACGTGGTTCGATCGTTAATGAGATCTACGTCCACGGAGGAGTGTTTCCTCAATACTTTCACTATAATGCAGTGAGTGTAGTTACAAGCTCTTAGTATTCGATAAGTTGCCAACCCTTCTAATGTCAGTTTTCCTTCTATTTATACAACTCCGAGCCTGCAACTGAAGGCATGCTCAACCTCTCCATTGGTCGAGACGTGACTTTTCCTCTGGCATGCCCTCCATTGGCCGGAGCAGGGACCTTTCGCCTTACGTGCGCCACGTGGAGGTGGCGCCCGACCTGCTCCGGGCGCCTCCATCGCCGAGGTGGCGGTTCTGGGGCTGGGGTTTTGGCCGATTAGGGCTCGCCTTGGGCTCAACCGTGGGGGCCATATCAACGTTAGGCCCACTGCTTTGGGCTCAAGTGGGCCTAGTCGGTTGGGCCATATCCCATCACACATAAATTTACATATGGTAGTCACTTGTCTTGATTGGGAAAAAATGGATTGAGAAGAAAGCAAAAAAAAAAATACTATGACAAACAAATGGAACAAAAGCAAACTAAGAATCAAAGATACTATACAAAATAGATATAAAATCCCTTAATTAAAGCATTGCATCCGTTAAAAAGTGAGATTTACTTAATTATTCTTAATCTTAATTTTGTAACAAATATTAGGTAATTAGGAAATTAATTATAGATCACAAGATCACACCAAATAAATGCTTAGGATTAGTTCTCATTTCTCAAAATATTTTTGGCTCTCATTGTATCCATCTCCTATATATGAAATTGATTCATGTACATACAATCTTTAATATACATAAATGAGAACAAATCATATCTATTATATTTGGAAATCTAATGGTTATTTTTAAGTATGCATCTGAATTAGTTATATGTACATTTCTGTATATAATTGTGTATTTGTGTCATATTTTGTACATTGAATCTGAAACATCCATATTGATTTATTAATGAATCATATTTGTATTCATGTTTACACTATAAGAAGTTTCCACACGATAATCGCCGAGCGAATTTGATGTACATATTAATATTATGTAACTTTACTTTTAACTTCAATTTTAGTTTAGCCTAGTATTTATAACTTTGATTCTGTTTAATTAAAAAAAATCAAATCAGTTTAATTAATTTTTGAAATCAACTAGATTGGTTCGATTTTATTCAAATTCTAAAAACCTAAATATATTTGGTTTATTCAAAAATATTAATTTTGTCCGGATCTATTCGAAGTCCTTTTGCCTCCCATATTCAATTATCCCGGTTTTTTGCGAGACAATGTTCGTCTTAAAAGGCCCGTCCCGTATCTCAATATTAATTTTACTATTTAAAACAAATGAAAAGAACTGCTTTTTATTTACAAGGAAAGTTGATGAATCCGTTGGGAAAGTTATCGAATCCAAAATAGAATTTTCGCCCTCATGGGATTCGAACCCGGTGAAAATTTCAATTTTTGAATTCATCAACTTTCTCAACGGATTCATCAACTTTCATAACTAATTCATTTGGTTCTTAGTTTTAGGATAAGAATGGTTCTTATTTGAACCAAACTCTCTCTCTCTCTCTCTCTCTCTCTCTATATATATATATATATATATATATATAATACAATAGTGGATTAATGAAGATAAAAATGCAAAGTATATGTAAAAATTATTATAAATCTTAATTGAATTAGTGAATAATAATAAAATTAAAAAATAGACTATTGAAATTGAAGAAGATTTTTTTTTGTAAAAAAAAGAAACGAAATGGGAAACTAACACCTGAGATAGAGGATCCAAAATGATTTTTGTAGGTAAGAAGTAATATTTGAATTATAAACACGTAACCTTGTTTTGGTCAATGCCTTCTATTATAGAGGTCTTTAAAACTATTTGTTGGGAGATAGCTCCTTCAAATTTCTATTTTCGCTATTGGAATAGACCTGTATTTGAATTGATCTCATTTGAAAACATTCGTTTTGCATGCTTCCATTTAATGATGTTCGTAGCTTTCTGCAAACCATGACTACCAGGTTTGCTATTGGGTCTGTCTAGTGATGACATCTTTTAATCGTTCCACATCAATTTAGTAAGTAGTTGATCAATCACTATGATTCGACGATCCCTAGTACTAAACCTGTAATTTTCTAACAAATTACTAATTATTACAGTTTCCCAGAAGTTCATACACTGTTTCTTTAGGATCACATAAGACATTAGTCTTAATACTTCAGATTGGAGTCTTCACCATTATTTTAAGGGAAATATATACAAGTACACACTTTTACAAAAGTGTGTACAACCTATATCCATATTTCAAATTTGATACCGTGTATACCCAAATGCCATTTTTAATATATATCTATTGAGTCTTTGTGCGGTCTTCGATGTGAAATTGACATAACACTGACTCCGAAACATAACAAACACGTGAATCAATAAATGATTGCGAAATTATTTTCAGTGTATTCGATATTATTATGTTAAATTACTTTATATATTCTGAATCATGTTTTTTTATATATCACTTAATCATGTTAAAAGTGTGAGAAAAAAATAATTAAATAACTGAATCATGTTTTTTTTAAATAAAAAAAACATAAATGAATCAAAAAATTAATTAACAAAAAATCCAAAATTCGATTCGACAATTCCTTGTTTCCTCGATAGGAATCAAGGAATCATCGACCGAATTTTGGATTTCATCGATCGAATTTGAATTTTTAAATGAAAATAACAATTTTAATTAATTCCTATCTCCGTCGAATCGAAACATAAAAATGGTCGTGGGAGAGAGGAATTATCGACCGAAACTTCAATTTTGCGATGAAATTAATACAAATTATTTATTCATGTATCCGGTCGACCGAAACATAAAAGGGTCGATCGGAATCAGCCATTTTCGATAGGAAACAAGATATATCAAATTAATTTAATACTAATTAATTTAAATTGAATGTATGATATTTAAATTAATATTTATATTCAATCTAATTTAACCCAATCTTTTAATAAAATATTAATTTCTTTTCATCCACTTACACAACTCACAACTTATTAATTTTGAAATATTTAATAATGAAATTATCCTTAATATTTACAGATTAATTAATACTGTACAAAATAGTACTACGAAAAGTAAAAGCTACATTAAAATTGCGAAAAATTGAAGAAGACAAATAAATGCTGAAAAATTGCGAAAAATTGTTTGAACAAAGATTTGACCACCAATAATTGAACCAATTCTCTCCTATTTATACAATCGATCGTAACAAATACAAATCCAACCAATTGCTCTTGCTCTTGCTCCTCTAATTTTCGCTCGCTCATTTCGATTTTATATTCAAAATTTTCAAATTTATTTCTTCAATCCGTAACAAGCGACTATGTCTCAACAAGTAAGTTATTCAAATTTTATTTATTTTCTACACATGTTTTGAATTTATTGTTGTTTATGATATTAATTTGTGTTTAGATTTATTATTGTTAATTTAGTTTAGATTTATTATTGTTTATTGGTATGGATAAATTATTGCGTTTAGATAATTAAATTAATTGGATAATTAGCTTATTGTTTTGAATTTATTGCATAATTTATATAATTCATCTACATAATTAAATTAATTGGATAATTAAATTAATTGGATAATTAGTTTAGTGTTTTGAATTTATTGCATAATTAGTATACATAATTGGATAGAATTCGTTTAGATAATTATTGCATAATTCAGTATATATAATTGGATATAATTCGTTTAGGTGAAATTAGATGTTTTATAATAGCATAATTAAATTAATTGCATAATTAGTATATATAATAGTTAAATCATTTAATCATGGTTTTACAAAAAAATAATTTAAATGTAAAATCCATCTCTCCTGTCGATGATACCATGATTCCGTCGACCGGAATCATGGAATCATCGACCGGAGAGATGGATTTTACGCTTAAATTATTTTTGATTGATTCCTACGAGGTATAATAGCATAATTAAATTAATTGCATAATTCAGTATATATAATAGTTAAATCATTTAATCATGGTTTTTACACAAAAATAATAATTTAAATGTAAAAATCCATCTCTCCTGTCGATGATACCATGATTCCTGGTCGTGAATCATGGAATCATCGACCGGAGAGTTGGATTTTACGTTTAAATTATTTTTTGATTGATTCCTATCGAGAAAGAAGAATTATAATAAAACAACTTATTTAATCATGATTCCGTCGACCGGTCGACCGAATCTTCAATTGTCAATTGAATTTAATACTAATTATTAATTAGTTATTAATTGATGTATCCGATCGATAAATCTTCGAATTGTCAATTGAATTTAATACTAATTATTAATTAGTTATTAATTGATGTCTCCGTCGATTGAAAACAAGGAAATATCGACCGAGACATCAATGTGTTCGACAGAGATAGATTTTTAGTTTTAGAAATTAATATTAAATGAACTTATCATATAAGTCTTTTCAATTAGGATAATTTTAGTGTACTTATCTTAAGTTTTCAATTAGGATGAATATAGTAATTAATTATAATGTAAATAACTAATTAATTCATACTTTAATTAAATTAAGTTAAAATCCTTCTCCTTAGACCAATTCCTTAATTTTAATTTTAAATGAAATCAATTAGGATAATCCACGAAATTAATTTTAAATGAAATCAATTAGGATAATCTTGAATTATTTGTTGTTTTAATTTTAAATGAAATCAATTAGAATAATCCACGAAATTAATTTAAATGAAATCAATTAGGATAATCTTGAATTATTGTTGTTTATGATATTAGATTTCTTATTGTTAGTTTTATTTAGATTTATTATTGTTAAATTTGTTTAGATTAATTATTGTTAATTTTGTTTACATTAATTATTGTTAATTTTGTTTACATTTGTTTTGCTTATTTGTTTAGATAATTCGATTGTTTCGCTATTTATAATTATTGCATAATTCGCTTAGATAATTGGATATAATTATTGGATAATTCGTTTAGATAAGTGCTTGACATAATTCGTTTATTAGATACTTTATTTATTTAATTAGATTGCTATTTTTTCTTATTTGTATATTTGATTAGAATGTATATTTGTTTTGTACATTAGAAAAATCATATTAAGATCAGATATTTACATTAATGTAATCTTGTATTTGTTATAGATGTCGGGATGGAAGAGCATTATTGTTCGATATGGAGGCGATGGGATCCTTCTTTATGTTACATTGGGCGGGTATCGATCAAATGCCTTTGTTCGAATGGACAATGTAATTTTGTGGGAGTTCATAGAGATGATTAATGAAATTATGTTGGGAAATTCGTTGAGTACAACCTACCAACCGCATTATCTATCGAGATCTCGGTGGTAGAATTATCAAATTACTTTTGAGTAATGATGATCAACTTTTCGATTGGCTCATGATGCCCAAGCAGAGGTCTATGTGACTCACGATGCCGACACATCCCAATCGGAGCAAGAACTATATAGACCTTCGTTTGAGATACCATCCTCGTCAACATATGACTACACTTCCCAAAACATATCGTTCGATGCGTCGTTGACACAACAATTTACATCATCGATTGGTTTGATCTCGATACATCTCAATATATGCCGCAACACATGGATCCATCCAGAATTGCTTTCCCAACATATGCCGCAACCACAACCGGTGGTGATACACTTGTTGAGGACAAATATGATTTACGACTACGTTGAAGAAGAAGAAGAAAAGCAGTCGGATGAAGAGGAAGAAGATCGCGAGTCTGCTTTGGTGAGCTATGGCTCATTTGTAGAGTTTGACGCATGGATCCGTCGAGAGGGTGGATTCGGGAAGCTTCTATCTACGATTATGCAGAGTAACACGCAAGAGCACGTAGGAGGCTGAGCCGGAAGAAGTTGAGAGATGAGCAACGGCTAGTCCTCGTTATTCCTCATGATGCTTGATTAATCTCTTTGCTCGTCCTCCGGACTCGGTTCCACTCACCAGATGAGCGAAGAAGGTTCCATCTTCGACAACAAGGGCGAAGATATCCATCCGAAGTATGGCATTTGGAACGTCGAGTAGAATTTGTTATTCCTCGATCCGATAATTCGAGGATTACATTCAAATGTCGATATCATAATCGGTGTCCTTTTCTACTCGTGCATCGCAGCTAGAAGGTGGATTTTGGTTTGTCCGCAAGTTTGATGCTATACATACTTGCGCACGTAACCCAGTGAATATCGAGTAAGGAAGGTTAATGCCCGTGTAATTGCAGCATACATATCACGAAAAATACGCGAAGACGGTGAAGTGCTAAAGCCGAGGTCCATTATGGTCGATTTGCGGAGAGTACGGTGTACACGTTACATACAATTAGCAATGCGAGCCCGTAATAGGGCGATCGAGATGATATACGGTGGACATGAAGAATCATTTCACTACTACCGAGTTATCTCGCATATGTTACGGATGAGCAATCCCGTTCGATGACCGACTTGGATATTGGATCGGATGGTCGGTTCCGTCACCTCTTTGTCGCCCTCGGTTCATGCAGATAGGCGTACATTGTGCCTCCGACCCGTGATTGTAGTCGACGGTACGCACTTGAAGGGCCGCAATAAAGGCATATTATTCGTTGCCGTGACAAAGGACGGCAACGAGCAAGTTTTTCCATTAGCTTATGGAATTGGTCCGATCGAGAATGATGTCTCATGGACTTGGTTTCTGTCTCGACTACAAGTCGCTTATGGATCAAATCCGAGATGTTGATTGTTTCGATGCCCATGTCGAGATAATGAACGCGGTCAAGTGTGTCTACCCTGATGCAACACACGGATTATGCTACTACCATCTGCTGAAAAAATCACCCCGTTTGGGCAACCATCCGCAAAGTTATTTCAGAAAGCCGCTTATGCGTACCAAGATGCACACTTTGAAAAAGCGATGGCTATGTTAAAGTCTCTCGTGAAGGCCGATGGTAGTGGCGCATATACCAAGTTGGTGGAGGTTGGAGTGCAGAAGTGGGCTAGATCACAGTGCCCCGTTAGGCGCTACAGTTTTATGACATCGAACATTGCCGAATCATTCAATTCTCGAATATTGTGGGCTAGACGATTGCCAATTTGCTCAATGATTGAGGCAATCCGTCACATTACAGAAAAATGGTTCGATGAGAGACATGAAGCGACAAAAGTGCAGCGCGTGAATTGACCCTCAAGCAACGCTGTAAGATGATGGTATCAATGGAACTATCACGCAGATACGATGTAGTGCCCTCATCAGACTCCACTTTCAAAGTCAAGCACGGAAGCAAAACATTCAGAGTCAATCTCAATACGCAATCGTGTGCGTGTTTGGAGTGGGACATGGATATGATACCGTGTTCTCATGTCACGACTATATGGTGCAATTTAAGTTTAATTATGTTAATTTTTTTGATCAAATTGATTTCACTTACATATAATTGATTATATAAATTTTTTAGTCATAAAGGTCACCATATATCTAACTATGTGGGGGAGTACTACCATTCTGCAAAGCTAGCCAAGCATACTCAGATCGGATCAATCTGTTCACCACGATCTACTTGGACCTTCCTCCGAATGTTGCCGGAATTACGCTTATGCCTCCTAATAGAGTCCGTCAGTCGGGCCCGAAAGTGGGTCGATATCGTCATCCAAATGTGGGATCGAGTAGTAGAAGTCGTGCACTACGGACATGTAGCTTGTGTGGTAATGAATCTCATACGCTGTCGGAAGTGTCCTTACTTATCCGTAGGCGAGTGACATTGTAATGAAAGAAAACATTCATGTAAAGATATTATTAACATTATTATTATTTTAACTTAATCAAATTGAATTGAATTGAATTGACACTAGAAAAACATGCGAACAATGACGGAAAATTGTTAGATTTCGTTGTTTTGGATTTTGTTGAATTATGTTGATTTGGTTGAATATTGTTAGTTTTGTTGGATTATGTTGATTTTGTTGAATATTGTTGGTTTTGTTGAATTAGGGGATTCAGTTGGATTGTTGTTGGTTTTGTTGGATTATGTTGGTTTTGTTGAATTAGGGGATTGATTGGATTGTTGTTGGTTTTAGTTGGATTCGATTGGATTGTTGTTGGTTTTTGTTGGATTATGTTGGTTTTTGTGAATTAGGATTCAATGGATTGTTGTTGGTTTTAGTTGGATTATGTTGGTTTTTGTTGGATTATGTTGGATTATGTTGGATTCACGAGGGTACACGAGCGTGCACGAGGGTACACGGGAGTGCACGGGGGTACACGGGAGTGCACGATCGTGCACGGTCAATGTTAAGTGAATACGTTAAACATACACTTTAACCTATCAAGCAAACGAGCACAATCTGATAAGATAGTCTATCAGAGAAATGAATAAAACTGATCTCGAAAACAGGGGGCAGAAGGGAAACAGAATCAGCACTAACATGCATCCGTCGATGTAGATAAAATAAGCAACCGAAATCACATACTAGCACTCCATCGCTTTCTAAAACTCGTGAAAATCAAAGTTTTTCACTCTATTCAAACAAACAAACAAAAGTATCAAAAAAGAAAATGAAACAAAAAAAAAAATAGGACGGAAAAGGAAACTTTTACCTCATTTCAGGCTCATGAAAACGATTAAGGATTGTATAAGAAACACAAGGAAAATAATTTCAAAGTAATGAAAGAGGAAGACGTACGTGTGATGAAAGAGAAAGATTACTGATGACAGCCAACTAAAGGCCCTGCTATTGATGGTGGTTCATAGAGTTGCTTATATTTAACTAGTGTTACAGAAATTTTGTACCAACTTCTCATTTTAAACGTAAAATTCTGTGCCTACTTCAGGGGTACACGAGCGTGCACGAGGGTACACGAGCGCACGGTGCACGGAGTGCACGGGTACACGGAGTGCACGATCGCACGCGGTACACGGTCGCAGTGCGTCGCGCGGCGCGTACCCGCGCACGGGTACACGCCCGCGCACCGATCGCACGCACGCGTGCACGACCGTGTACCGCGACGATCATGTGCGTGCACGATCGCGCAAGACACGATGCGTGCACGCGTGCACGATCGCGGCACGGCGCCGTACCGCGACGCATCGCACGCCGTGCACGACCGTGTACCATGCACGATCGTACGCGCGCGTGCAATCCCCTAATCCAACAAATTCGGTTAATTGCAAATTCGGTTAATTGAATCCAATTCAATCCCTATTCGGTTAATTGCAAATTCGACAAAACTATTAAACTTACAAACTATACATGTAATATACAACATTCGGTTAATATACATGTAAAAACGGCAACATAACCTCTAAAATATGGATAAGCCAACCCGCACTCAAAGAAATAGCCAACAACAAGCAATAGCCAACAACAAGCAATATACAAAGAGGTCACACCTCCATTAACATATACATAGAGGTCACACCTCTAATACAAACAAAATATCACTAACACGATAATAATCAAATATTCGATAAATAATATGAACATCCATTTGCATCCAATATACCAATACATACCAATATACAAATACATACCAATATACCAGTACATGCTAATTTCTACCTCTTCCTCTTCCTCTTCCTCTCGGCTTCTTATATGGATCACACATCTCATATATATTTCCACCTACTTTATGTCTATATGCTACAACATTAGACGTACTTATTCGATGCTCGGTGAACCGGAAATAAGACGTTCCACGATCATGCACGCAAATGGACCATCACTGAAATCGTCTTCCTGGTCAAATACCTCGGAAGAGGCAGCTCGTGTAATAATCGCATCATTATTCCATGGTGGTATCTGGTGGGAGTTAGCCTCGAACCATCTAGTGAAGAGAAGAAACGGCCGCAATAATCTAGTCAGGCACACGAAGTCCATCATCCTCGCATCCACTTGATCCTGGTCCATCCTCCAAATACGCGAGTCAAACGGCACGCAATGACCAGAGTGCATATCCACGCGTACTATCGCGAAACGCCGCTCGATGACGCAAGGGATAATGATCTATAAAAATTAATATTTAGATAAAATAAACAAGGACACGTAACCATTTAGATAAATTAATATTTATTGTATTAAATAAGGTTACCTGCGTGGCACGTAACCATGATGTATAACCCGTCATGCCGAGGACAATCGCTATCCAATGCGATGGTGGCGCCATGTAAAGCAATGCTCTCGGGTCATGATCAATGGTGCCTCACGGGTCTTGAATGTGGGACGAAAGCATTGCGTGTACCTCGGACCATTGATTTTGCGAAACATCTATTCAACATCGAAAATTAAGTAATTAGAGATACTACACATATATACTATATATTGATTGTATTAAAGACTTACGAAAAACCAAGATCGAGGATGATTGTGTTTTGATAATCCACCCCATCCAATACGCCGATCCGGCATCGAGTCTCACCTCAAATACACCATGAATAGATCGACGACCGCAAAATTATTTTAGGGATACATATCAATATAAGTAGATGTACTTAAAAAACGAAGCATATTGTATAAAACGCATCGAACATCAAAACGCCTCCGGCATTTCGATATTCACGAAAATGCAACTGGACTTGTCGATCAAGACTCGAACAACCACCATCGCTTTATTTGTGTTCAAGAAACGCTGGTAATTTATCAATGTATCATCGGATAATGGACGTGGCATCGGGCTATTCACGTATGGTGACCTCATTACACCAAGGTCTCGTGCCTGTCACCTCTCCGGATCCCGAACTACAAACATTTAATTTAGAAAATGAAAACATAACAAATATAATGAAATATTATAAACCGCCAAATATGAGACTTAATAGTTACTGCTCCTCCAACTGCCGCTTGACGGGCTCGAAAGTCCGCCTCACGACGTCTCCGAGGCGCCGATCACTAAATAGGTCCACCCATCATGGAATGATGAGATGTAGTTCCGGACTGGTACCATGGATCCGTGAGAGTAGCGGGAGGGTATCACTGGGCGATGCGGTCGCCGTCACCGCTCAATATGTCCACCGCCTCGAGGACATCGGACTGGCGGTGATGTGGTCTCTCGATCTTCACCTCTCGTCGCCGCCGCCGTCGGATGAAGTGGGACATGAGGTGCATGTGGAGCCGTATCATCCCTATGTGTGCAACCACATCGACTCTTCTCTAAGAGGTTTTCAAACCACTTTTTATCTTTGGAATAAATTTGTCTTCGATAGACCTCTCCATGCGTCGCCTCGCTCTCCCTCCTCCGGACAGATTCCCTGATAGATTCTCGAATCCAACGACGATCGGCGAACTAAGACGCCAGGTGCCGACCACCATCGCTCGATGAAGCCGCCTCGGTCTGCCTTCCGTATCCCGCCTCTCAACGGATGGCGCTGCAGCTCATCAACAATCGGAACCTCAACGAACCCAACCGACGATGTCCTCTCGCCGGGTATCGGCGGTGAAGGCTCGAGGCTCGCTCGATGGAGACCACGAAGATCGGGATCCTCAACAAACCGTGGAGCCCTCCGGAACTCGACGTCTTGACGTCGAGGCTCATCCACCGGAGGTGGATGACACACCACGACGAGAAGGAACTGCTGTCCCTCCTCAAAGGATTTGACGGTATAACAAAAGTCACACCGAGTGGAGGGTGTGAGATGACACCCAAGAAACTGTGCTAACCTCGAATGAGTCCGGCTCGATGGATGTGAGATGATAACCGACCTACAATAAATTGAAAGATGTTATTTAATATTCTAATAAATACAATACCTCATACATGATTTAAAATTATAATAAAATTCAATACCTCTTGCTCAAAAAGTGATCAGAAGTTGCCGGTGAAATCCTACTCAACTTCCACCTCAACACTCTCGACACTGTTGTGGGATTGATGTGCGTCCCACTATACTTCCCAAGCTGGTATGATCTCGGTGACCAAGCATATAAGGCCCAGATCGTCCGTAAAAGTGGTATTGAGCATTAGGTCGACATCGTGGTATAATATCTCAAGATCCGTAACCGTGGGCCCCACGGAAATCGGCAAAACGCCTCGGATCGTCAACCAATGCCCAAACCCAATCAGCTATTATCTTCCCGTATCGTATCCAAATACGAACCCATGAGGTAATAACATGGGCCACACGTAAATAGTGACGAAGATCTACATCATCACTAAAACCATTACTACAAAATCTATCTACTAGATTACGAATGTAATCTGTGTGCCCCCAAAAAAGACTATAGACCTCAACGTCGCCAAGTCGTAGTCTAGTGTGGGATCAAATGATGATGACCCAAATTGCGGCCGGTGACTAGAGCATAATCTTTAATCGAAAACATATATATCTTCCATTGATGAAAAATACATCTCCGGATCGTAGGCTCTATCCGACGGAGACTAAATGGTGCAAAGAAAAACTAGACTTAGGCCCGGAGTCCAATCAATCGATGACCAAAGCAACCCCCTAAACATATCTACCAACTCTTCGCGCCTTTATCTAGCAAGACATTCTTAATATATTTAAAATAATCATCCTATAATAAGTCTTTACATCCGCCACCACATTTATCGTGGTAGGCCTCAAGAAAACAGGATCGACCTACAATTATATCAATGTCACATATTACACAACGTATAACAAACCAACAAACTACTACAATAATTATTTCATTTGTATATAATTCACATCAATAAACATCCTATCATACAAATATAAAAATAATTAGAACTACAAATCACCTATCAAAATCGCCATAACTTAATAATACAATTTAACCATTCTAAACCATAAATGAAATATTATTCAATCATATACCATAAACGCTATTTATTCAATCATATTCCAAAACGGATATCTCGAAAACATACAAGCCATAAACAATATTAACATACTCAATAACATAATTCAACGATTCATATTCAATTATATACAATCATATTATTCAATAACATTTACCAACATTTATCCAATCTCAATAACATAATTCAACTACTCATATTCAATCATATACAATCATATTATTCAATCACATCTACCAACATTTATCCAATCTCAATTACAAAATATATTTAAGGTAAACATAACTAAGGGTTCACACGAAAACATACCGTAAATGCGACATATTGCCTTCGAAAATAATACCTGCATCATTACAAAATTCAATTAATAATTTCAATTAATAACTAATAATTATTTCAATTACTAACTAATAATTAGAAAATTAAATAATTCAATTAATAACTAATTATTAATAACTAATTATACAAAATTCAATTAATAATTTCAATTAATAACTAATAATTAGAAAATTAAATAATTCAATTAATAGACAACAAATTAATTCAATTCTTGAATTAATTTGTTGTCTCCGATCGACCAATTGAACTTTCCGATCGGTGAAGGCTTCTCCCGATCGACCTGGAGAGGAAGCCTTCACCGATCGGAAAGTTCAATCGACAACAAATTAATTCAATTTTGCGATAAAACCAACATTTATCATTTCAAATTTTACATTCCACTTATAAATCTAAAATATTTCCTATCGGAAATTGTAAAACCAACAATAACCAACAAAATATTTCCTATATTTCCTAAACATTATTATAATCTTACAAATCATCAAAATCATCTTAACATATCAAAACAAAATCGCAAAAATCGCATAACTATATTTATAGCAAATAATACGGTGAAAACATAAAACATACCAAATATTCTCGCCGATTCGAATAAGCAACCAAATATTCCTTTCGCAAAACCCTAATTATTAGAAAATTGAGTTAATACATAATTATTAAAAAGTCAAATAAAACTCTCAAGATTCGACCGAAACATCCCACCGAAACTTCAATTTTGCGAAATTATTTTGGCATTACCTCTTGTTCTTCACGCCTCTTCTTATCTTTCGGCGCCTCTTCTTATCTTCGACGGAATGGGAATGGTAATGGAATGGTAATGGAAATACAAATCGAAATTGACGAATGGGAATGAAAATTGAAGAAAATTGCGTGAATGTGGGTGAGTTTTTTTAAAATTGCGAAGAACGAAATTCAAATTTTTTGAAGAAGGTGAGTTTTTCAAATTTTTGAAGAAGAATTTGGAATTGAATGCGTGAATGTGGGTGGAGTTGGCTTAGAAATTCAAATTTTTTGAAGAAGGTGAGTTTTTCAAATTTTTGAAGAAGAATTTGGAATTGAATGCGTGAATGTGGGTTGGGTGGAGTTGGCTTAGTTAATGTTAGCACAGATTCCATTTCGCACAGAAAAAAAGAAGGAATCAGATTCCATTTCGCACAGAAAAAAAAGTAGATAAGACGTCTGCAAAATTTCTGCAAATTTTTAACTGTGTTGTTCTGCAAATTTTGACTGTTTTCGAACAAGAATATAGTTTTTTAATAGGTTTGGGTATAGGGTGTAGTTAATTTTTAGTTTGGATATGGGGTGAACTTAATTTTTGATAGTTGGGTATATAAGTTGGGCCCCCTTATTTTAATATAGACCAGCTTAATAAAGTCAAATTGTCATACATATGGAATTTCTTGCTCCTTCGTAGGGCATGACTTTAGGCTTTTCCGGTGGCTACTTAAGTTCTCTTCCCCTAAAGTTATTTATTAATTTTATACTATAACTCAATTGAACCGAATAATAATCCAATTAACTGAATCATTTACAACCGTTGATTATGTTCGATTTTCAAAGTTTTGAAAATTTTGTTCAACCCTACCTAGAATTTTCAACCAAACACCTACACACAAAAAGGGCAAAAGAAAAGATAAAATGCCAAAAATTGCATCCACAAGTAGCTGCATACAGTAAAGATCTTTGATTGGAGCATTTCCCACCATGCTCTAAAATGGCGTCAACAATGAATTGAGTTCAATGCGTTGGATTATTGTCGTTTGCAGAACATTCGGGTTAAAATCTTATTTATTCATGTCTTTTTATATGTAGTTCTTAAAAAAATTAAAAGATGAGTAAATAAATGAGCAATATTTCACATTCCTTTGTTTGAGCGACAGCATATTATGTGGCAAATCAACCTCAACTCATGTCAAGGTCCAGTATATTAGCAGACATGAAAGGCACCCTTCTCTGTGAATAACCATTTGGATTTTTCTCTCAAAGTAAGACCCTTCAGCTACTGTTTGCAGTTGAATTCAATGCTCCTCTCTCTCTCTCTCAGATTTTTCCATTACAACTTTTTTTTCTTTTTTTTTCATTTTGGTTGTCTTGAAGCTTTCTTGCAGGCCTAAGAAGAACCCTAGGATTGCATGGGTATTTTTTGTTGTCTTGGGATGCCTTAAAAGCATGTTTTGTAGGTCTGCTTTGTCTACTACTTGTAGTAACTTTTTCTGTTTATGTTGTGTTTATAAATATTTTCCTTAGTTAGTTTTAGGTGTCATACTTGATAAACATCATGTGTGAGTACTTCTAACAAAACTACTTGATATTTGAATGAATTTAGGATATATAAAATTTCAATTGGACTTGAATCGGTCAAGCACCAATGTTCAAGTTTCATTGGTTAGGTGTATGGATGTGATATTAGACCGGGCGGAGCCAAGCCCGGTTACGGTGTTCGGACAATTTTGTTATAATATTTAGGTTGTATTTTATTTTTCCCTCATTTTTATAAACAGATTTATAATCTCTTCTGTATAAACTTGTTCCCAAATACAAAATATCATCTTACACGCGGCTCGATTGATCTTGGATCAGAAATAGATCCATTAGCCATTAATTAAGTGAGAATGTAGCAGAAGACAATGAACTATAATGAAATCAGCAAGTTGGGTTGTTCGTAGATCTACAGAATCTAGGTGGTGAATATGACATGACAGTCATGCTTGGGAATGTGACAATTCAGAGAGAGAATAGTAGGAAGCAAGCATTGCTGAAAATTGGCATGAGAGTTTTCAATAAAGGCAACTTTAATGCAGGGGTAGTGAAAAAGTGGGTAAAACTAAAGGAGTTTTGCTCTCACACGTTAGATCTTGTTTGGATATACCAGACTTGTTTGGTTAGGAATATCCACTTTTCTCCACAGTTGACTCGTGTTGGACATTGCATTAGATCTTGTTTGGATTTTCTGAATTCCCATTACATCACTCCTCCTGTCTCATTTATTGTTTGTTTTTTATGCACATAAGCTGCTTCTCTGTCACATTTTAGCTGTTGCCTAAGACTATATTTGTTCATCATTCAATTCAATCTTTAAATAAAATATTTATTTCTCTTATCCATATATACACTTTATAACTTAATCTATCTTTATTATTTTAATACTCCATCAATCATACTAACACAATCTAAAATATTTTTTTTTTGCTTTATTATAAATACTTATTATTTAAAACTGGACCCAAGAAAAATAATAGCGATGGTTTAGATATATTATCAAATGATAGAAAATATATGAGATAAAAAAATACTTGAGAAATAAGAAAAAAGAGAATTTTAGTTTGTTTGTCAAACTATAACAATACTATACTCTATTTACAGAGGAGAGAAAATGAATTTTAAGATAAGTTTTGTATTTTTCTAATGTATAATTATAAAATATAGAGCATTTATATTTTATATAAAAGTAATTTCATTACACCAATAAAATGATGCCATGTGGCAATAATTGATGTCATGATTTTTTTACATTCTTAGATTGGAAAGATCAATCTAGATCATGAACTACTTGATGGTGATTTATTATTATTATTTTTTTCATATTTCTTTTGTCTTTTAGTGAGATAGATCGTCAAAAAAATCATGAATGAGAGTAGTCTAACAACTTCACTTCAATTTCTAACCAATTTCACCTGTTTGAATTATGGAGGATGATCTCTTGTTCAAACTTCCAACACTTACATAAAATTTTGGGTATGTTACTGTTCTAGTTTCACTGCATTTCCAATTTGATGATGATGCTATTTGGAAAATAGTGGATTCATCAAAGAATTGTGAGTTCAAGTCGATTGAGATCAATAAATTTTCTACATATCATCATTTTAGATGGGGCTTCAGTGTAGTAAGTTGTTGTATCCAATTTATTGAGAATTTTTGGATAATTTGGACCTGATTGGTTTTCGATAATTAATTAAGATTTAGATTAGGGATAACACTTTGGTGACGTATGTCAAAATTCATGGTTGGAAGTAATGTTGGGAGCAATGGTTATGAGTTGATACTCGATTTTAATTTTACAACGGTTTATCGTATTCATTATCGCTGTTTGAGTTGGGAGTTTCACTTTCTCTCAAGCCTGAACATAACACTTCCGTTGGATAATTTGGAGCTGATTGATTTTCGATAATTAATTAAGATTTAGATTAGGGATAACACTTTGGTGACGTATGTCAATTCATGGTTGGAAGTATTGTTGGGAGCAATGGTTGTGAGTTGATACTCTATTTTAATTTTACAACGGCTTATCGTATTTATTATCGATGTTTGAGTTGGGAGTTTCACGTTCTCTCAAGCCTGAACATAACACTTTCTTCCAACGGGTGATCAAAATTTTGTCATTTTGTCTATAATTATTTTCATTACAAATTGTTTTGTATACGACTTATGTCCGGATAATTCAAAATGAAAATCTGAATATATATAGTCCTGTATATAGTACAAACTTTGGGGCGAATGATGCCCTTAGCAAAATTTCGATAGCGTCGCACAAATTATTAGAGGGGATATATTCATTTAAGACAAATATTAATGCCGCTCACCTTTTCGCTAGTATAATTATGGTGATCAATTGTAGTAAGTAACACAGTTTTTAGACGAACTTGTAATTCTTATAAGTTTTTGAAACCTTAAAATTACAAGCTATATCGTGGATATTATTACGTTACCTTTTAAAATTTTGGAATTAGAATATCCACAATATATTCAGTTGTAACATTACGTTTTTTCAACAATAAAATAACAAACTTCACCGTAAGAATTAGATATCTTTGTTATTGTGTATGTTTTAAAAATGTGTGATGACGTCACCACAATATTGAGTTACTTTGATCGTGGCATCTGTATATCATGCCTACCAATATAAAACAATAACAAGGTCAAATATGGAAAATACATTTATGGAGATGTTCCACGGGTTTAATTCAATTGATTAAGAACTAACAGATTTGGAATAAATACATTCATGAAGATTCATTTTGTCAATCCCAACAAATACGATGGTATCTTTTGTATTGACTAGAAAACCTGAAATATTTTAAGAACAACTAGCTTTTATCAAAGCAGTTATTTACCCATACTCCTATAGTACTCTTAAACAAGCCAAAAACTTTATGGCAGTAATCAAGAAAGTTAATGACCTCATGATTGATTTAAGTTATGGAGAAAATCTTTTTTAACCACATACATAACATATATACTAAAAATATCATCGATTTATAAATTGCTATCAAAATTATCCAAATTAAATGAAATGACATACAAGTTCGTGATTTCTTTCAAAACTCATTACCATCCAGCAGCCCAACCCCTTCCTCCGGACCTCCACCTCAATCCAACAACCAACCTCCCCACCCCAAAACCCAACGGCCAAACCTCCCATTCCCAAAATAACCTCCTCCTCGCCAAGCCCCCACCCCAAAATCTAGCGGCTAGCCCTTCCTCCCCCAACCCAACGGCCAACCATCACACCTCTAAAACCTAATGGCCAACCTCCCTCTCTCATCCCCAATCCAACGGCCAACCCCCCTTCCCTCCAAAACCCAACAGTCAACCTCTCTCCTCCATCCCCAATTGATTAGTTTTTCAGTCAATTGATTAGTTTTGATAGTAAATTTAAAATTTTTGATAAATTTAATATACAAGTTATGGATTAAGTTATTTTTATGCATTAACAAGCAAATTATTTTGTTTTGTAAATAAATGAACTTGAATTCCAACTTTGCAAAGTTTTGGCCGTACCATTAAATTAGTGGAAATACACTAATATAGCCATCCAAGTTAAGGAATGTCAAATTATAGCCACGAACATAAAAATGTTAAATTATAGCTAAGTTGTTGGTCCTATTGGGACTATTATCACCAAATAGTACCGATAGGACCATTTGGTCCTATTGGTACTATTGGTACTATTTGGCTATAATTTGACATTTTTATGTTCGTGGCTATAATTTGACATTCATTAACTTGGATGGCTATATAACGCCCGCGCTCCCATTAGTGATATACACCACGTGTAGACTCAAATAACTAATAAATGTGTTGCTTTTAATCGTCAACTTTCACCAATATTGATTCTTGAAATTTTCTGAGAATAATACTGATGAAGAAGAAAATGGTCGGATTCCAACTAAAATAAAGAAATAGATGGCGAGGTGATTCAACGAAACTTATATAGAATTTATTGTATTGAATTATATAATTTAAAAGAAAACTTATTTATAGCCTCCAGGACGCTCGAAAAGTTGTTGAGTTAATGGTTGGGAACTTATTGCATTTTGATTTATGTTATAATTGATGGCTTAATTAATTGACAGGATATCTATTGGGAAAAAGAATTAACTGGCAGGATATTGTTATAAAAGTCGTCAATTTTCATCTAACCCGTTGTCTTGATTAGTTTTAAATTAAGTGTTTGGTGATTCAATAAATGAAATTGATACTTTTTCTATATATAAGAAAAAGCAGAATTTAATTTACTAATAATGAGAGGAAGAAAATATAATAAATCCGCCAATCATTTCAAAGGCAAAACTAAAAATAGAAAACCGTTAATCATAATTTTAAAGACATACACTATGGTGCATCTGTTTTAATTAAATTTTATTTTATTTTTAAAAATAATGAAAACTAATCATTTCTAATTAAAAATTGATGAATCTTAATTGAAATAGATGTACTAAAGATCGAAATGTAAACAAATTTTTACAATGTTCTAATAATGACTATAAACTGATAGAACCAGCAAGTAAAAGAGTATGCAATTATATGGTTGGCGACCCTCCAATTCTTAGATTTTTAATTAATAAGTGGCACCTTACAATCTTAAATTATGATTTATTTGAATTATGCTGTGCACTCAAATTTATTTATTTTTTGCATTATTAAAATATGAATTTTTGCACCATTCACGATTCAAGAAAATGGACAAGGATATATTTTCAGAAAAAATAAAATGGAAAATAATTTGTTATGAATGATAAAGTAAAAGATATGACATAGTTTTCTTTCTGAACAATTGTTAAAAGAGGTGGTCTCCCATGCAGATGTCAGCATATGCGAACATTGACATTTTTCTTTATTGGCTCTTTAGACTATGGGTGTTTATTCGATTTTCGATTAACCCGAACCAAATCGAATAAGTCGGTTATCGGTTAAGAGTATCGATTATCTCCTTCAAAAATTTGGTTATTAGGTATAATCGATTAACGAATTAATATATATATATATATATATATATATATATAATTATTAAATATTTGAAAATATTTAATTTAATATTATAATTTTTGTAATATATAAAATTATTTCAGTTGTTTTTGGTATTTTTTCATTTTAATATTAAAATTGATTATCCACTAACTAAACCGACTAATCATCGTTAGCAGTTTTAGTTAACAATTTTTGTCAATTTCGATTTCGGTTAACGAATCGAGCAAAATCTTACCCCTACTTTAGATGGCCGCACCACGCGTAAGTCCACATAGAGTTTTTGTATTCCCAGTAACTTACAAATGGTGTTATTCAGCATTTATTTTGTGAATGAAACGTCTTTTCCTTTTCTGTTTCGATTTTTTATAGTTGCAACTCACATGCCATAAATTAATATCAGCTGTTACGTTTTATTTTCTTAATCAATGGATAAATCCACCAACGTGACACGTCATTTTGGTCCGATCAAAAATTGGATCAATATTAATGTAAAATTACTTAAATTAATAATATCATATTTTTCGTTTGTCAATTTAAAAGTTAAATTGTAAACTGAAAAATTTGTGAAAGAGATTGTATAAATATGTACAAATTACCCTAAGTTATAATATCTCTATAAACTAGTAACCTATTTAATGAGACAATTAGTACAAGTTATTCTTTCTACCTTGAATTGATGTCAAAAAAAATAGTATATATTAATATTTATTGTAAGTATATAGTATGCACGTGCGTGTCTTAACCCCACGACCTTATAAATGCCACCTAACAAACATGTTTATTTCAAGTTTATTTTCTTATTCATGAAAACTAAGCTGGCTGAGTTGGTGCTTTCATAAGTTTCAATAGTTAATGTCTTGTTGCTTTCCCAACACAATAGTATCCTTTGCGCTTTATCTTATTTTACAATTAAAAAGTAATTATCTGTCCCTCTTTTATTAGCTGTTACTGTAAAAAATATGTAATGATAGATTATTAGTTAGCAGCGGACTGTATCAGTATTACTGTCGAGTGTGAACAGCTTTAGTAGTCAAAAGGCTTGTAGCCTGGTTGAAAACATATCTTGGGCAAATTGTTAAGAGTATCTTCTTCGACCTTTTCTTTCTCCAAATTAAATTAGTCCATGTCGCGATTAAAATTTATACATTGGCAAGTACTCGTTTGCGACACAGTAGTAATAAAAAGTCGTGTGTGTGTGTGTTGGCCTAGTGGTAGAGTGGTTAATGTCCGAGACCAAAAGTCTCGGGTTCGAGTCCACCGTGACGCAGCCTTTAAAATTTCTGTATTAAATTACAAAAAAAAAAAAAGTAATAAAAAGTCATATGTTTGATTTGAATGTTTATATAAAATATCAATATTATATTTAGCAGAATGTATTAAAGTATTTAAATATATAATCAATAAAGTAGTATGATATATATATATATAGTGGTTATCTATAATCAATAAAGTAGTATGATATATATATATATATAGTGGTTATCGTGTGTACACTCTTTATGATGTAAACATGAGGACAAATATCTAACTTTGATAAATCAATATGGAAGCTTCAAATTCAATGCATAAATTATAATGCATATGCACAAATGCACAATTATGTACAGAAATATACATATAACTAATTTAAATGTACACTTAAAAATAACCATTAGATTTCCAAATCTAATGAACGTGATTTATTCTCATTTATGTATATTAAGGATTATATGTACATGAACCAATATATATATATATAGGGTTAATATTCAAATATGATATGATTTTTGTCCGTGTGAATACTTTATGTTCTGATATTATAAAATATTCAAATATAAAAAAAATTGCTCTATTATTACAAATATAGTCTGCTAATTTAGCGGTGCGTGTAGAAGGAAACATGACGAAAACTAACGACCTCATGAAACATTATGTGACAAGAATTGACATCTACACCAACAACCGTTAATCCACGTCATGTTTCCTGCAAATACCATTTGATAACTAGGCTATATTTGTAACAATATAGTAATTTTTGGGTCATATTTTAATATTTTAGAATGTTAGGTGATAAATTATTCACATTGACAAAAATGGAACCATATTTTGAATATTTGCCCTACATACTAAAATTATGCATGAAAATTATATTTCTAAAATGTTCCATAATTTAGAATTTAATTGATGTGATTGGAATTAATTTACTCTAATAAATTAATATATGTTGTAATTATATTTTGCATTATATACCTCACCTAAGAGGTGATATGAAATCTCATGAATCTATAAATACATATCTCGTTAATTTATAAAGGGTCTTATGTTTTGAAGCAAACAATATATTATTATATATTATATATTATGTATTCAATAACTTGTAACAAATGAGCAAGACTCTATAAGCTATTTTAAAAATATAATTTGTTACATCCTTAATATTTACCTAATTAAGAGTTTTATATTATATGTTCTTTTAAATAGAAACACATACAACTTATAAATAATATAGAGAAGTTTTTATATAGCTATCCAAGTTAAGGAATGTCAAATTATAGCCATCAATATAAAAATGTCAAATTATAGCCAACTTACTAGCCCTATTGGGACTATTATCACCAAAGTTGGACCTATTGGTACTATTTGGTGATAATAGTCCCAATAGGGCCAGTAAGTTGGCTATAATTTGACATTTTTATGTTAATGGCTATAATTTGACATTCCTTAACGTGGATGACTATATATATGAATTTCCACTAAATAATATGCCATCTTAATTAATACACTGGCGATCTCAGGCTTCAAGAAATCGGTTATAAGCTATACACGCACTACACATTCAACGTGTGGCTTTGCTCAACTTCTTATTTTGTGTAGAAAAGCACACACATCTTATAACCAATACACCAGATTCAAGATGCTAGCAGTAGCAGCCTTAAGGTTTACCAAATTAATTAGATTTTTTTCTATTAATTAGAAACACACACACACACACAACTTGTGTGATATTTAATCAAGAACATTATGTCATGATATACAACAAGAAATACTCTTCCAAAGTATTGGCAGAAATTTGGAATTGATGGTTCATTGATTCTCTATCCAATCTCACACAACTTGACCTAAATGTTGCAGGATATCAAAATACATATGGAAACAATAACCTTTGTCTCTCTTGTAGAAGCTCCTCTTTCAAGACATTAATGTTTTTGTCTCCTTTTGAGTTTGCTTGGCAAATTTGGAGCCTGTTTTTGATATGAGATATATAATAAAATCAAAGGGGTATGGACCTCATTAAAATATCCAGAGAAGAATCCGTTATAAAAAAACCCCTTGTAGAAATAAAGATTACCTGTTTAAAATCAGAAGAAATATCAATCAATTCTAGAATTATATATATATATATATATATATGGGGATTGAGGAGCCACATGACATCTAATTTCATCAGATTAGCAGTAGAAGAAATAACAACTCTCTAATCTAGATTTGAGACTTCAAAAACTTATTAGCAAGACAAGATACTTTTTCAATTTTTTTATTTTTGTTTATCTTGATGCATGTACTTATTATCTCTATCTATGATCAAAATACATTAATTATTCTTCTAAAAAATATCTACATGCTTTAAAAGGGTCTTCCACTCTTTCCACTCCTATCCCATTTTGTTTTCAGTTTGAAAATGCCATTACATTATTGTCGATTTCCCAGACTGTCAATGAACAATAAATGGAGAGTCCAACCGTACGTACGAAAGAAAAATAGTAGTATAATTTATTATAGAGACAACGCAGCACAATGCATAAAAGTTATTTGGATAGTGTGCAGTTCAAATATTGGCTCCTCTTCACAAAGGTACAATACAAACCCCTTTCCTGCCATAAAACTTCAAAAAAGCACAAGCATGCATATCCAGTCAAACCACTTTTCTTTTCTTTAAAAAATTCCGAAAATATTAAAATTAAAATGAAAACTCTTACACATATTTTCTGAATTTCTGTAACGCTGAACATGGATAGGTCACACACTTTTCTGGAATTCTATCTACACTTTATTTATACGGCATCGTTTAGCCTTTGCCATGCAAAGAATCATAGCTGCTTAGACTGTGTAGTAGCTCCAGAACATATTCATATATAGTGTTTCTTGTGAAATGACCGACTACACATTTATTTTATTCCAATTGGGTTATTTGTGTACCAAATTTAGGTTATTTTGGTTTTTCCTTTAAATTTTAAAAATTATCATAAAATACATAAACTTAATCACTTTAGTGATTTTACTATAATTTCAAATTCATACCAATTTAAATCTGATCAGCATCTCAAAAATTTATCATAGACGAAATGATCGATGATATAAACGACATTGTAGAAAAATATCGTAAAATATTATCATTCCATCAAAATAAATAAATTTTTTTATTTATAGGGTTCATCGCGTCAACCTTCATTAAAAAATCATGTCTTCTCGTTAGTTTCATCACCCGATTCTTATTGGGATCAAAACAATCGATGTCCTCTCTCTATAGTGTCGTGTAAACAATTGATTGTTTTGTCTATGATAAATTTTTTAGATGTCAAGTTATATTTAATTTAGTCTGGATTTGAAATCATGGTAAAATCACTAAAGTGATTAAGTTTGTATATTTTGTGATAATTTTTAAAATTCATTGAAAAACCAAAATTGACCTAAAGTTAATGCATTTATACAACAATAACCCATTCAAATTCTATATATTTCAAATTGTTGGCAAAGTACAAACAACTGCGTCTAGATAAACTGATGCTCCTTTCGTCTACGAAAAATATCCATAATTCCTATTTTGGATGTTTATAAAAAGTATTTCATTTTCTATTTTAATACATCAATCTCATTTATCTCCTTCTATTTTACCTTAACGTTTTAACTTTATCCACTCAGAAAGCATCTATCAACTTTTTCTTAAAATAAACGTGTGATACTTTTTGTGGATAAATGAAGTATTAGCTAGCCCGTGGGCGGTGAACGCTGGCAAGCCTACGAGACTTATAAACTTAGAACAGAATTTTACGTATTATTTAGAGTTATATACAAGGGGCCCCATATCCAATCCAATCTATCAAGTTGTATAAGGGTAAGTTTTTATGATTAAAATATTTTTATATACGAGTGTCACATTGTGTTTTTGCTATGGTACTATTGTTAGTGTTACACCTGGGGCTTCATTTTGTCAATACCGGTCATATTAACAAATGTAGGTATCACAAAAATTACATTGCTTACATTCTTGGAAATAATGTTGACTGAACGGAAACGGTATATTGTAACCGCAATTTTGTTTTATATCTATCTAGATTCTTTATACTTTAATATTATTTGTCTGCATGCAACGTACGTAATTTAAGAATAATAAATTTGTATCATGGTAGCATCAAATCTATTAATTTCAAGACTTTAGAAGGTATAATAGCACCAAAAGTTCTAAATAAGAGCCCGACATGATTTACATTACAAAATGGTGATCTGGTAATTAAAAAATAGTTTATAATTTAAGAATGAAAATAGTGTCCTATTGGTTCCAGATTTAGAAGGTTTAGAAAAGAATAATTGAAAAACAGAAGTAAGATTTTTGTATTTGTGGGGGGGGCGTGTTAGATCTGAAGTGGGGACTGAGCAGAACAAACCGATTGACGTTATCTCATACGACATTAAAATTTGGCCGCCCGCTTCTTCAATCCTTGAATTAATTAGAAGAAAGAATAATGGTAAATAAAATTATTTCCATTTTCAAGCTTTTTTTTTGAAAAAATAATTCGCATCTCTTCCTGCCAGAAATAATTGCGATATATATGTGAGGAAGCTTTGGATTTAGCGAGCTGTTTATTAAATGCGCATATGATTTTATTTTCTCCCTTTTCATATTTAGATTTGTATTAATGAAAAAGAAAAAGAAAATGTCTTTCTCAAGCACGGATCCCTATGGAATGCTGGAACGATGCCCAGCGTTGCTTGCTGGAACTCATTCTTTTTGTTTAGTTTAAAGGGCCTTGCTTTGTTCTCTTTAAAGAGAGAAAAGCAAAAGAGAGAGACCATAGATTCAGCAGAAGAGGATGCGCTTTGGCTAATACATTTCATTTCTACTCGACTCAACTCAACTCTGCAACTATAAAACAAAACAAATATAACATCATTAGTGTATTTGTTTCCAATGATTGACTTGCTTTCTCGCAACAACTAAACAAAATCGTCCATACACATTTATTGAATGGGTGAAGAAAGCAACAACTGGTTGGGCTTCTCTCTCTCAGCTCCAACCATGGACGACCACCACCACCCTTGCTCTAACGCAGTTACCACGCCCGTCCCGATCCCCGCCTTTAACTACCCCGGATTCTGCTACGCCGACACCCCTACCTTCTACTCCCATCTATCCATGATGCCCCTCAAATCCGACGGCTCGCTCTGCTTGATGGAAGCCATCAACCGCTCTCAACCACAAGGTACCTCTAACTCTCTCTCTCTCTTAGTTGCTTGTCTCTTTTGTTTGTGAAAATAATAATAATATATTTATTTATTTATTTTACTGCAGGACCGAAACTGGAGGATTTCTTCGGGGGTGCAACAATGGGTGGACACCACTACGATGGAGGAATGGCGCTGAGCCTCGACAGCATATACTACCACAGCAACCCTCAAACAAACCACTCCCCCACCAATGGCCAGGACTTCATAAACTCCGACCACCACCACCACCACCAACTTCAGCTCCAAGAATATCCCCACTACTACGAGCAGTCGCACAAGGAGGCCGAGCAGCCGCCGATGTCCGAGGACCAAATATCCAGCGGAGAGGCTGGGCCGCTGGGCTCGATGGGATACGGCGAGCTGCAAACTCTAAGCTTGTCGATGAGCCCCGGCTCGCAGTCAAGCTGCGTCACCGGCTCGCAGCATATTCCGGCGGTCGCCGCCGTGGCTGACTGCGCCAGCTTGGAGAAAAGAAAGGGCCAAGACAAAGTCGATCAGAAGCAAATCGTGCATCGCAAATCCATCGATACTTTCGGGCAGAGAACTTCTCAGTACAGAGGCGTTACGAGGTTTGGATCATTATCCTTTTTCAATAAATTTATTAAAATTTAGCTGTCAAATGTGATGATAATCTTGAAAATCGCAGACATCGATGGACGGGCAGATATGAAGCACATTTATGGGACAACAGTTGCAAGAAAGAAGGGCAGAGCAGGAAAGGAAGGCAAGGTTAGTGTGGCTTCATGTTTTACCTAAGTTTTTCTTTTTTCTTATTTATTATTAATTTTCATGTGACTGACTTGTGTCCTATTTTTCTTTATAAAAATCTTGATTGCTGTGGGGTGACGCGGGACGAACTCTCGTTTTCCAGTTTTCCTTGGTAAAACACTTGAGCAAATAATCTCTTATTGTAATATGCTATTTCAAGAGGAAGCATTTCTTGATATAGAGGCTTATTTATGTTTGCCAATTTAGGGGATATGATATGGAAGAGAAAGCGGCCCGGGCTTATGATTTGGCCGCACTCAAGTACTGGGGACCTTCCACTCACATCAATTTTCCGGTCTCCTTCATTTTCCTTTTTTTTTGTTTAGTTAGTTAACATTCTCCATTTACTAAGAAATCATCTATTGATTAATTAATTAATTAATGAAGTTGGAAAATTATCAACAAGAACTAGAAGAAATGAAGAACATGAGCCGCCAAGAATATGTTGCCCATCTCAGAAGGAAGAGCAGCGGTTTCTCAAGGGGAGCTTCCATCTATAGAGGAGTCACAAGGTCTAGATATGTCGCATGCTTTTTTATTCAAGTTAATTACATTTTTCATTCAAAACTGCAAATTTATATAAATCTGAGTTTCTGCATTGTTATTTAGCAGACATCATCAACACGGGCGGTGGCAAGCCCGAATCGGCCGAGTTGCCGGAAACAAGGATCTCTACCTTGGAACATTCAGTGAGTGCGACTCACTTCCTTCTAGAATATTCTTCTCCAGCTATTAACATTTGAGGTGGTCTCTCATAACGTCTAATCCAATGAAGGCACCTGAGGACCACATCAATTAGAGTTTATAACACTGATTGGAGAGCATTAAAAGTTTATACTTTTTGACACTTATGATTGATTATTATTATTGTTAATATCATCAGGTACTCAAGAAGAGGCTGCGGAGGCGTACGACGTCGCAGCGATCAAATTCCGAGGCGTGAACGCGGTGACGAACTTCGACATCACGCGCTACGACGTGGAGAGGATCATGGAGAACAACGGCCTTCTCCCAGGCGAAATGGCGCGGCGGAGCAAAGAGGTTGTGATCGCTTCTTCGTCCTCAAACGAAAACTCCAAAGAGAGCAGCAGCAATGTCTCTGCTGAGTGGAAAATGGCGCTTTACCACTCCAACGAGAAAACAAGACTCGAGGATTTCAAGGCTTTCTCGACCGAGCCTAACGGTATGATCGGGGTCGAAGGTTTGAGCTCGACTGAGGCAGGGGCCCACTTGTCCGTGTCCTCGTCTCTTGTTACGAGCCTGAGTAGCTCGTGGGAGCGCAGCCCGGACCAGAACAATGTCAATGTGATGCCCATCCAGTTTCATCCTCTGCCTTCGAAGTTCTTCCCCTGCCCGACTGGCGGGGAAGATGCGGTGTGGGTCCCAGCCGCGACACGGATGAGGCCTCAGGTACCGCTCTTTTCGGCGTGGGCGGCTGATGCGTCGTGATGGTTTTGTTTTCGTTGTTGGATGGATGTCTTTTGCTTGTACAAAAGGAAAAAAATAGTATTAGATTTTCTAAAGGCAAATTAAGGGATGATTTTAGGTTTAATTTATTAGAAATTTGTGTAGGAAGGTCCAAACTTTTCCCACTAAATCGGTTTGGACAGCTTTCAATGAAATTATTGGGGTTTCTATGAATGATTTTTCACTACGTTATATTCATGATTCAAGCTTAAAAGAAAGTGAGAGAAATGGCTTTTACTTTCACTCGAATATCATTCGTAGATTCTTGTTGACTTGGACATAACTAGTTCAGAAAATAAATTCAATTTCTCCAATTTGGTGAAGCTTTCCATGCAGAGTAATGATTTTATTTCTTCTCCTTTTCTACGAAAACTTGTTTTGCCATTTAAATCAAGCTTTGCCATTTGCGCATTCCAGTTGAACCATGGGAAATGTTTCCTCAGATCAAACATGATTATCATCAATGAAACTAGTGATTATAATCTTGAAAATCGTGAATTATTGGTAATTTTTTATAGTGTTGTGACCGATGAAAAAAAGGGCATTAAGAGGGTGTCTCCAAACACCCTCTAAGAGTGGTGCCACTTTGGGTAGATATGGGACTGTAGATTGAGAATGATGCATGTTTGAAAGTCTAGTTTTTGCAGGCAGATATCTGCAAGATTTGCCGGCCAATAAATACTAACATTAGGGAGTGGGATATTCATTGCCCTATCATTACATTTACAACTACCCCATAAATGTTTTGCCCAAAGGTTGGTATCATTGCAAGTTTTTTTTTTTACATTCTCACTTCCCATTTGCAATTTACTCACTTACTGTTGTAAATTTGTAATGGATTAAAATTATTGAGCAATTAATAAACAGAAAATGTAAAGCAAATACAGATTTACGTGATTCACCAACAATGAGTTAGTTACGTCCACGGGCAGAAAAATGAGAACATATATTATTAGACGGCTAGGTTTTTTTCCGAATACAATTACAGCTCTCAAAGACCATATATATCGTACTAAGAGAATAAACCATCTAACAATTCGAAACGGGAGATAGTTTCAAGGTATATCAGCACTTACTTTTATCATTACCTTATTTTTTCAGTTACCTCTTTACATGCACCATGAAATTTGATCCGCTAAAATGGGTGTAGATGAACCAAGTCAAGTCGAGGTTTGACTAATTTAATGTTAATTTGTTGAACACCTGAAGCAGTGGCGGACCGAGAGGGGGACATGGGAGTACAGTTGTACCCCAAAATAAAAAAAATTATTATTATATATTATGTATTAGAAAGTTTATAGATTAATTTTATTTGTACTCCTTGATTTTTAGAAAATTAGGGATCAAATTGCAAATAAATATAATAAAATTGAAAAACAAGTTTAAAAGAGAAAGGAAAGCTTACGCAGCAGCAAGCTAGCAACTCCATTGTTTTTTTTCTTTAATCTTTTTTCTCTTTCTCCTAAATTATCTTTAATCTTTTTTCTCTTTCTCCTCATCTCTTTTCATATCTTCCATGAATATATCAATTTGATTACTCTTTGTTTATCTCAAAGAGACATGTCACTTATCCTCTTGTGTTTTTACTCATAAAGTTGGTGTTGATTCTTCCTGTTGCTACTGCAAGTGTAGAAAGAGTATTTTCTGGAATGACTTATATCAAGAATAAGTTGCGAAATAGCATTGATGATCAATTTTTAAATGATTGTTTAGTCACTTTCATTGAGAAAGATTTGTTTCTACAAGTTTTCGATGACAGTATTGTCAATCGCTTTCAAGAGATGAAGACTCGTCGAATAATAGATTAGTTTGTTATGTAATTTTCTTTTGTATTTTGAATTGTATGACTTTGATATTCATCAATGTTATGGGATGTATTATTTTTAATATTATATTTTTTGCGTATATTGTTATATAATATTTATCGTACCTCCAAACACAAAATCCTGGGTCCGCGCCACTGACATGAAGGAGGGAAGCTCGGGGCCTTTTCTTATCAACTAACTAACTAAACTAAAATGCTGCTGCGCTTTTTTGTTAGTAAAATTAGAACTAGACGGATGAATCTTCGCCGTCATCATTCGCCTCATCAACGGCTCAGAAATAAAGTTTCTGAGGAACATAGATCGAACATTGATAATGCATGCATATCTAGTTTCGCAGCATTACAAAAGGAAGTGGAAGATTTTTTTTTTTTAAGATGGTAATTACGAAAAAATAATGACCTTTGATCAGAATTGCAAGTTAGACGCGAACTTTAGCTCTATGCAATTGAAACATAACTTTTAATTTATTTATTCTTTAACATCCTCAAAAAAAATGTGGTCAATCAAGACTAACATGTCGGCCACAATTTTCTATATATATACAGTTTATAGCATGTAAAATGATGGTGTCTGCTGGGGGAAAAAAATCACGACCTTAAAAGTAAATAGTTGTAAATTTGAGACGGTCAGTTTTTCCCATCAAGAGAATAATTTACGGATCAAATGTTTCTCAACATTCCCATATTTCGACATCGGCTGATTTTGATAATTTCATTGCAACATCTTCTAAAATTCTAGGATTGTGATTAGAGTTGCTTTCGGGTTTTTGTTTGAACGTCCTCAACATAAATTAGAAGAAAAAATTTGACATCATTTTGTTTCTTTCACACGTGTTGCATTGAACAAAGCCAAAGACAAATATAAGTCAGGAGAATGTATTAAACAAAGCCAAAATTGTTAGAATAGTTTAACTCTAAATGAATTTCTCATTTTCAGTGTGGTTGTTATTAGAGTTTTGCTTTTTTTTGACGTGTATGAGCATGTTGTTAGTTTGAAGAGTTTTAAGATATTTAAATCTGATGGAGAAGAGTTGAGAAGTTAGAAGATATGAATTGAAGATAAGAAGAATTGAAGAGGACCTGAAAGAGTTGGCAACAAGAGTTCGAATATCCAAATCCGAAAATTTTATAAATTTTTTTGAATCGAATATCCGAAATTGTTAGTCTGAATCGAATATTCGAAAATCCAAAAATTTTATAATTTTTTTTGAACCGAATCGAAAAATCCTAAATTATGAAAAATCCGAAAATCTGAAACCAATTTTTGTTAATTCTTATATATATTTATATTAGATTTAAAAATATTTAAATAAAATATTATAATATATATAAATTATATATAAGTTGGATTTCGGATTTAAAAAATCCAATCCGATCCGAAAATCCTAAATTTTGAAAAATATCAATCCAATTGGAACCAAAAATTCGAAAAATCCCAACCGAATTTTAAATTTTGGTTTGGTTCGAATCAGATATTCGATTTTTGGGTATTTTGCTCATCCCTAGGTTTAGATGAAGATACAAACTAAATAGTTGGAGAAATTTATTGAGCATCTTTTTGTTCCAAGACTAGAAGCCTTAGGTTGAATGGCGCCTGCATATATTACTTTCTCTTTTCATCTTGGAATCCCCAAATAGCCTTCTCTGAGAAGATGTATTTTGAAAATGCCCGCCATATCTCCTACTATTTCGGAGTATGAGTTTTCTCAAAAGCTTGTTTCTTTCTTCAACATTCGTGTGTTCACAACATTGTTTTACGACACTTGTTAAACTTGTCTCAAGTACATTGATAAATTAATTTTATCAAGGTCAAGTGTTTTTTCTTCAACATTCATGAATGTTGTCCATTCAAGGACACTATCTTTTCGATCTTTGAAATTAACTTCATTAAACTCGAGTATTAACCCATATGGATTAACTGGCTCCAATGTGGCTTTTCCAACATGTGAATCCTGCATCTTTGGATGTTGCATCCTTGCTCTTGTTCTTATTTTGGCTCTCATTGCTGCAAATTTTGTGTTCGGTCGTCTAGCTTGATACTCCCCCTCCCCCCTTGAATCATTCTGGTATTACATGTAAATTTCCTTGTGGAGGAATATGTGGCTCCTTTTTTGGTACTATGTCATCCTAGTTCATCTGTAAATCCACCATATTTAGGTTAACAAATGATTTTTCTAACTCGTGTAGATATTTCAGTCCGATTTTTTCAAGGTTATTCATGATTTTTTTCTCTTAAAGAGTTCGACTATATCTTTTGATCGAGTCACATGGCTGGTCGATTCCACCGGTAATGGATAGGTGGGTTCGTTCACCCAAGTGTTTTTTTTTACTTTTCGGAAGCTAATGATTGTTCCATATTTTCAAATTTTTTATTGATATCTTGCATGAGGGATATAATATTCTTTGTTTTATGGATATCATTTTCAACTATTGGGGTACTCTATATGGGCTTTTGCCGTAATGTTGCACCATCTTTTAAATCTCCTTTAATTCCACCGCATTTCAAGAATCCGATGAGATTTCTTGAAAGGCATGAGTAGAGTTTGCTCTCTTGTTTCTGGGCCCCATCAAGTATGATGCCGATGGACACTACTTTGTATGATTGTCAACGTTTCTCGAAATTGGGTGTTAACCAGGACTAAATCCTCTTGTCTCCTCAAATTCGTGCAAACAGCACTAATATTTTCTTTAGATTCTTCGTCTTGATTTGTTCAAAACTATTATTTGTCCGTCTAAAGATGTTTTGGTGCTGTTCTTATTTTCTCTTCAATTTTTGGAGATAAAACATATATGCTTCGCATAATGAACAAGCGTCCAGATCCATATTCTTTTGGAGTATTTTTCGTTAGGATTAGTACTCAAAAAATTAAATATAAAATAATTCCTCAACAAAAATCTAGACTATAGTACCATTTTTA